>CM046443.1:502500-577500 GCA_025506515.1 Flaveria trinervia
ATAAATAAACCTAACCATTGCAACTTATAACAATTCAACTACTATAACTTGAACAAACCAATTCACATCACAAAAGACTACCAAAATCCCCACATGAGCACCTGCCGCCATCAAATCTATGAACTCGTTTACTGTCTCTAACCATGATTTCCCTCTCGCTCAACGACGAAACAATCTTTATAAAACTATGACACTCTCTGCACATGCTCACACTCTTTACAACACGAATCACTGCTGGTTTTTCTATCTTCAACAAACCAAACGCCACCGCAAACCTTTCACTGTGGTGAACTCTTGCTTCTTTACCTTCCATTTCTTCCTTTTCAGGAATCTCCTTCCACTCATATCCAACATCTCTTGATTTCTCAAGCAAATCCCCTAGTAAAACATCAACTTCTTCACACTCGCAACATGATTTATCACCGTCTTTAAAGGAATAAACCTTATCTTTAATGCTAATCCAGCTCCAATCTTTCAGCTTCATAATCTTTTCATCTTTCATGGCTTTCCTCACTCTTGATGCATCCTTCCATCTTCCTGCCGAGATGTACATGTTCAACAGCATAATGTACGTCTCGGGATCTTTAGGGTTTAGACATAGTAATTGTTCGGCAGCATAAAAACCCAACTCTAGGTTCCCATGACTTCTGCAGCCTGCAACCAGTAAAGACCAAATGAACTCATTTGCCTCAAGTTCCATCTTCTTCACCAACTCAAAAGCTTCTTCTAACCTACCCAGCCTCACAAACATATCAATTATGCAACAATAATGATCCATAACAGGAGTGATTTTGTACTCATTTTTCATCATTTCAAAATAACTCAAACCCTCATCCACCATTCCAGCATGGCTACAGGCTGAAAGAACCCCAACAAAGGTTACCTTGTTTGGCCTATCCCCTGCTAATCTCATGTCAGTGACAGATCCAAAGCGTGTTGAGAAAGACCATGTTGAGCAAAAGCCGTAATCATTGAGGTCCAAGAAATCAAAGTTCTTGAAGGCATTTCAACAAAGGCTTTACTTGCCTTCTTGATACTACCACATTTATTGTACATATTAACTAAAGCCGTCCCAACAACAACATCTGATAAAAAACCGGTTTTGATGGCCTGAGCATGAACTTGTTCTCCTTGTTCTAAAGCCACGAGATTGCTACAACTGTTAAGATACTAGACAATGTGAAAAGATCAGGTTTCAAACCCGATCTTTGTAATCTCAAGAACATGTCAAGCGCTTCAACTCCATTTCGGGATGCCACGAGGCTATTTTCTGCAGCATCCATCATCTGGGCATGGCCTGCAATCATTGCATTCCATGTTACTAGGCTTACTTTCTCCAAAGCATCAAACAACTTCTTTGCTTCACAAAACCATCCAATTTTCAAGTACAAATACATGATGGAATTTGTAACGGAAAGGTTATATTGATACCCAGTTTTTATACTTAGCGAATGGACCTGCAAACCAACATCTATAGCGTGCATTGTGCAGCATAGACTCAAGACACTCGTCAAGATAAACTCATTCGGCTCAATACCCTCCTCAAGCATCGCACGAAAGAGCCCCAATCCGGCAGCAGAATCCCCATTGTCGCCACAAGCAGAGACAGCAGTGGTCCATGAGATGACATTCCTTTGTGCTATCGTCCAAAATGCTTTCATTGCGGATTGCAGGTAGCCATGGCATTTGGAGTAGAGATTACAGAGTGAATTCCCAATGATGGTGTCGTAGTGGAGTCCGTATTTGAAGACATAGCCATGAAGCTGCTTTCCAATCTTCACATCAAACAAGGCAGAAGAAGCGTTTAAGGCAACTCCGATGGTGTAATTTGTGGGATACGAGCCACCATGTTGCAGCATTTCTATAAAGAGTCGGATGGCGGTTTGAGGCTGTGAGTTATGAACATAGGCAGACATTAAAGATGTCCAAGTGACAACATTTCTTATAGACAAATGATCAAACACCTTGCGTGCAGCTTCCATTGCACCGCACTTGCCGTAAACGTTCACCAGGGACGTCATCACAAACAGGTCTTCTTGCGTCCCAGACTTGACAATATGCCCATGGATGATTTGGGCGGAACTCTTCTCCACGCATTTTTGTAAGAGGGAGACGTAAGCGGAAGAGTCGACATCTCTCAACTCCAAAGTGAAGGAGGTTTTATCCAAATGAAAATTCCTCTGCTAACAACCAAAGAAGAAAAGATGGAACTAAAGAAAGACTCGGTATTCCTCTTTAGTGAGGTTAATGGTAGACGTATAACAACGTAGGAAAGCTTTACCTTGTCAACTGAAGGGAAATGGCCGGTGCCGGTGCCGGTGCCGGTGCGTCTCTTCAACTCTGATTCGAGCTTGCCGACCACAACCCAAGGTACACATGCCATCACTCAAACTTAGCTATCTACTCTACTCTATTAGTCTATTCTATTCACTTGGCTTCTTCACAATTCTAGAGTGAGATTTTTTGTTATTTGTGTGCGCGTTATCGCCATCCTATAGATCGTAGAATGTGTGTTTGGATAAAAACTTATCAGGGGAAGACCAGTGCTACTTCAGGGTCCACCAACCAACCTTTGTTTACTTGTAAGAAACAACACCAACGCCAACGCCAACACCAACACCCAGCCCCAGCCCACGCCCACGCCCGACCCAGTAAAAAAACAGTTTTTACTTTTTATGTTTGCGCCGATCCCTTTTTTCATAACTCATCTTAACGCACTCACGTAAATCACCACACTGTTAATCGCAATATATGCTTCAAGATTTATTTATCACTTACTGTACGCTTCATTTTCAAAGATATACATCTGCTTCAATCACCGTGTACCTCAAAGATAACAAAATTCTATTGCTTTGCCTTTATTTATCACTTACTGTACGCTTCATTTTCAAAAACAAACAACACAATCCATCAAAACAGATAAACAACCATCCATCTTCAACATCAATAAAAAAGAAAAACAGTTTTTCAATCTTTGTACTTCATTGTTTCCTTCTCAAATCCAATTGTTGGGAATTGTTTAGCATACTCCTCGACCTCCGTCCGAATCTTTTTAATTTCAGATTGAAATTTCTCATCCCCATTCATGGTTGCAACAACTCCTTCAACTTGCTTCCTGTATACAAAACAACACAGCTTCAGAAGCAAGCTTTTTGTTCCAACCTACCAACTAACTTCCAAAATCCATCTTTATACAGCTAACATGTTTTTGAATTCTGAAGCGATGAAATTTTGTCAAAGTACTACTCTTTTCAAATAAACCACAGAATGTGGTTATTGTGTATTCAGTGTGTAAATAAAGGGTATATATAGACTACAGTTATAGTCTAATATTTTCACATACAGAACAAGAGCTTCATAGCATACTGACACTTATTTTGAGGTTGAACCTACCAGATTTGTTTCTAAGCTAACACTCAAGGCCCTAATATACTTAATTGTAGTACTGCAATCAATTTAAAGAGCTCCTGAAAACTTCAAGTCCAAAACTAGTCCATTGACCTAAATAGTTAAACCACTTGTCTTTTGGTAAAGAGACCATAATCTCTAACCTGGGGAAGCAGCCTTAATTTGCAAGGCCAATTTGACCGTAGCATCAAATAACTCAGCAACTTTGACAAAATCCTCCTCGAGAAATCCCCTAGATGTTAGTGCAGGAGTTCCTGAACCATAGTTCAAATTAATAATCAAAGATTTAAGAATGTCATATGTTTTTAAATGAGTACCAAGATTTAGAAAAAATGAATTCACCCATGCGAATGCCACCAGGTACCATGGCAGACATGTCACCGGGAACAGTATTTTTGTTTGCAGCAATATGTACCGACTCCAATACCTTCTCAACTCTTGAACCATCAATACCCTGTAGTCGAAAGGAAATGTCTAAATTTCCCTCAAAGAATCATAAATATGGGCACATAGGTAATTGACAGTCTTAAAAACTTCCCAAATAGGGATATGTTCTACAATTTTATTAAGTAGAGGTACCTTGTTTCTCAATTTACCAAGACCAAATGGTTGTCAGTTCCACCGGATACAAGATCGTATCCCCTCTCTATCAAACTCTGCAAAATCAACCAACATGAGGTATATTAGTTCGTTTATATCATTCTTCATCATTAACTACTTTCTTAAAGACTCCTTTTGGTCCTATCTAGATTTCTTGTTAACATAGAGTAAATTGAACTGATGGACTCCAATCACACCAGGTTTTTTTTATTATGCCGTAATATCAGACGTGTGTTATTTAGGCTTCATTTTCTCCCATATACACCATTTTTCTGCATTTCCGATTTCATGGTCCCATCTTTCTCCACCTTAAGCGGACCACGATAACGTGTTTGTTTTTTCACATCACATGACAAGTTTAACATTTTCATTTTGTGGGTCTGGCCTCTATGGGGTGACATCACACATGCACAAAATAGGAAGCTTATATGAGTGTATGCGGTAAACCTGCGAAAATTTCTTGCAATTGGCAAGCACTTGTTCTTGATATGCTTTGTACTCTGGAGTTGTAGCCTAAAAGTCAAATAAAGAGGAGTCAAAATGAAACTTAATGATATCACAACAAGGGACAGATAATGGTATTGATAAAAGCATTTAACCTGTTTTAATGCAACGGCTAAACCGGCAATGGTATGGTTGTGTGGACCCCCTTGAAGTCCAGGAAACACAGCTTGATTTATTTTATCTTCAAAGTCATACATCACCTACAAACATACACATATTTAAATGCCAAACAATACGAAATAGAAATTAATAAATTTATTGCTGTCAATCAACAACAAAACTTCACTTCTTCTCCTTTCTTGTTGATCTCTTTTAGCCCCTTCCTGAAAAAGATCATCGCTCCACGTGGACCACGTAGTGATTTGTGTGTTGTAGTTGTCACAACATCTGCATATTCAAAAGGTGACGGTACAACGCCAGCAGCAACCAATCCACTGATGTGTGCCATGTCAGCTAATAGAATAGCTTTTTGTTTGTCACAGACCTGGGAAAAATAATAAATGGAAATTGAAATGTTGTAGTTAATAAACAGAAAAAGAAACGAGATACCACTGCAATTAACGTTTTATATGTAAAGAACGATGTTGGCCGTCAATAAATTCCTATTGGAATGTACTGTCCTTTGAGGCTACAAATAGAATAGTCTTTTTAGGGGCATTTTTACTGTACACGCAACTAAAGCAACCACATTAGGCCTTGAATTTTAAGGGCTCCAAAATTGAAAAGGAAGCTACTTTTATCTATACTCTAAGCTGAGGAATGTATGTGATACTCCACCATTTTTTGTGTTCTTAGAGAGAAATGAGAGTAGATAACAACACAATTGAATGTTTATTTATGGTTTTCTTGTAATTCTTTTAGATGAAAGAAAGTGGTGTTAAGGAAAAAGAATGTATAGATGGGAAAGATAATGTAGAGGCATATATTGGTTATTGTTTGAGATAGATACTAATGATTTTATATAATTAAAAACAAAAAGAAACAGCATTTTTTCTTTCAAAAAAGGCGTTGATTATAAAGTTCGCTTTAACCACAAAATGGGTTGAGTCGGCCCCAGTCTCTTTATTTACCTTGCGCATGCGGGCATAATCATATACTCGAGCATAGGCACTTGCACCAGCTACAATCAATTTTGGCCTAAAAAGCACAGCACTTTTCTCCATCTGTAACATACAGTCAACTTTTTCATAAGAAAAAGAAATCTTCACGTGAATATGAAACATCATGCTAAAACTGATATCTTACTTGGTCATAGTCGATATAACCCGTGCTTTCATCCAATCTGTATGGCATCGTCTCAAAGAATATCGACACAGCCGAGATCTTCTTTGTGTCGGTCTAAATGATGAAAACCATATTAAAATGGAGTACTTTTGGGTAAATTTTATATAACAAACCAATTTAAGTTGTCTAAAAGTGTCATGACACCTGATAACCATGTGAAAGATGTCCACCATGAGGAAGATCAAGTGACATGATTCTCTCATGAGGTTTCAAAAGTGCAGTATAAACTTGAAAGTTAGCAGGCGACCCAGATAATGACTGCACATTGACTGCAAGAAAGATCCACTTTAAAGAAAATAAAAGGATATAGATTATTAAGAGATTAGGGAGTGTTTGGTCATTGGTGTGCTGCAAAAGGTGATTATGCAACTTGAAATTTAAACAAAAGGCGAAAATGAGTCTGATTTTTTGGCGCTAATAAGAGTTTCTGCATGAAAGTTGATTTTAAGGGTTAATGTAAACCCTTACTTAACTACCCATAACTATAATCAAATTATTATCCAATTCTGATTCTTGTAGTCACATAATTTCTTTGAAAATGCTCATAATGATGACACGGACACCTCCTAAAAGTAAGCCACTTTTAGTTTAAAAGAGTTTATTGAAATCAATAACACCAGTTAAGGAATTCAGATTGATTCAACATAATGAGAATTTGTGTAAGTTTCGCTGGGCCTCTCTAATTATCACATTGAATTTTTGTGGAAAAGTAACCAAGGGCCTTATGAAATAGGCAACGAAAATACAATTTTGCAAGAATGAGGAATTTTGGAGAGATTACAAAAATGCTGATGCAAAAGGCAATCACTTGGGATTTGGATATCACCTCCCCATTTTGAAGGATCCAAATTAAAAGCTTGCAAGGCGCGCTTCTGACACAATCTCTCAGCCATATCAATGTACCTTCAAAAATACAAAATGGGTATAAGTGACAGACAGTAAAGTACATGGAAAAATAATAACTGGAAGTGGATCTTTCATACTCATTTCCTCCGTAGTATCTAGCACCAGGATAACCTTCACTGTATTTATTGGTCATCACTGATCCAACAGCTTGCATGACTGACAAGGAGGTGAAATTTTCTGAAGGGATGAGCTCGAATCCCTAGATTGCCACAAAGAAAAATTCAGTTTAAAGGTATATATATGTAGCATTGAGAAGCATAGTGTATAACATTGTTCATTTGAAACCAAATGGGAGGTCACAAAAAGCAGGTTGTTTTGTCTGTGAAAGAGCCAAATTAAGATTCGAAAGAAATGAATAAACAGTAGCACAAGTATTACAGATCAATGTCGATAAATAAGTAATTAAAAGAAAAGATTAAAAGGGTGGTGGGGGGGTAGTACCTTCCATTGCCTGGCTTTTTCAAGCTCGATTATATCAGCGATTTGAGGATCAACTTGTTCAAGGGGAGCGTTCAATTGCTTCGTCCACTGTCAACATGATCAGCATAAAAGAAACCCTAGATGAGGAAAGATTTGAAAAGGTTAAGAGGAGAAGAGAAGGGGGATAAGCATTAACTAACATTGGGAGTTGCAGGGTGGATGTGAGAAGGTGCTGGATGGGGCAAAGAGGACTGTAAGAAGAAGGAAGGAAGCACATGAGATGAGATGAGATGAGATGAGATGAGATGAGATGAGATGAGATGAGATGAGATGAGATGAGATGAGATGAGATGAGATGGTATGAATAGATGGAGGAAGAAGATGGGAATTTCCTTACTAGGTAAGAGAGGGAAGATGGAAGATGCAGATGTTTGCGTGAAGAGGAGGAGAGCCTTCCAAGAGCCACTGCCATGCCCATCGTCTTTCTTCCTTCTTCTTCTTCTTCTTCTTCTTCTCACCTCTTTCTCGATTCGATTGGATCTCTCTCTCTCTCTCTCTCTCTCTCTGACTGCTGTGCTGACTGCTGAGTGAGTGAACGATTGATTTGAGTGTGTTGGTGTTGGTGTTGGTGTGCGACGAGGTGTCTCTCTCTTTCACCTACTTATTATTATTATTATATTAAGACACCCACTACCCACTTTTCTTTTCTCTTTATATTTATAGTATGTTTTTTATAGTATGTTTTTGAGTTGACGATGATATAACAAGCCGTAGACATTTAATTTATTTTATTTTATTATATTTTATACATATATATATAAATAAATGGAGATTGAGAGATGAAGACAATATAATATCTTATTAATATAAATGAGTGTTTGTATAATTCAACCTATATTAATAAAAATATTTCTAAATACACCCTCTTTTAATTTATAATTACACCATACTCTAATATATTAATTATAGTTGAATGTAATTTAACCAATCAAAGTTTTGTTTCATAAAACCAAATTTGATCAGTTATATATATAAATGGGTATTACTATTTGCACTATAATCTATCACACTCTATTTAAAAAACACTAAAACCTAAACAAATTATTCATTAATTATTACCCAACTATTAAATATCTTTTAATCATTCATTAAATATTACACAAGAATTATAACATATTATAATTTTGTTTTAATAAATGTTGTTTAATAAACGATTTGTTTCTAAACTTTTAAAAAGTCTATATATAGATATTTTTTTGTATTTAAATAATTTAAAATTCTAATATGAAAAAATGCTTTAATAGTATATTACATACACATTTTGGATAACGTCAGTTATCAAATAATTATTGGTTGATCATTTTTGTGAGTTTTAATTTGTTAGAAACTTTTTAACCCGTCTATTTATATAATAATTAAAAGTTGTCACTTTTTTACCTAAATACTCACTGAAACAACCATATTATTCGGTTTTGTAGAGTTAACAGGTTTTTGTTACCTAAATACTCACTAAAACAACCATATTAAAAGTTATTAGGTTTTTTTACCTAGAAACTTTTTAACTCGTTTATTTATATAATAATTCGGTTTTTATAACCTAAATATAGTATAATTTATTTTTTTCTTAATTATATTACGATACTTTCTAACAAGGACTGTATGATAATTAAAAACATTAGAAAAACACAACAATAAAAAGCTAATATAATAGAGTAAGGTGTAAATGAAAATTAATTAGGGTGCAATTTGTTTCTAATCAAATATATTATTTTACTCTATAAAAAATATAATAAAAATATAAAAAGTGTATGCACGTAGTATCTTTTAAATTGTTTTATTTAAATTATTTTTTGAAAACTAATTTTGATTTTAAGTTATAATATAAAAACCCTATTTTTTAAAATATATTAGTTAATAAAGGAAAATTTTATATTGTTTTATAAGTACTTTTTTAAACATATAAATATTATTTGAACTAGTTATTAAATTTATATTAAATAAATAGTTGTAATAAATGAAAATGTAATGATGATGATAATAAATAAATGATGACTATATTTATTAAGAGTGAGTGATTATTGATCAATTATATCATTAATTGTATTTTTAATAAGATTAGGTTTTATAGAATAGGGTGTAAATAACAACACCCTAATATAATATAAAAAGTTTATAGGCTTTACAAAAACTATGTACAATAAAAATCGAGCTTATGTAGTCAAGGTTGACAAAATTAAGGTAAAATATGAGAAGATTGTGACAACATACAACAAAAGCAAGCGATATTTGGCAAGTACACGGATATTTATTGGCATATTGGGATTTCATTCACTAATTACAAATTGTTAAAATGAAAATAGCATGCATATGGTAATAATGTTTAAAACAAACCCAAGTGGTAAGGTAAAAAAAAATAGGAGGATAGTGATGGATGATGTTTATACTCCAAGGCCTATTTGTTTTTTAAGAATGTGTTTTATATAATTTAATGTTGCGTTTGAGCACCAAGCTAACTGTTGTTGTTAATCTTCTATGATAGGAAAGTAAGAACAATTTGATGTTTGAGCGTTTAAATGGTGTTAATTGTAAGATTTTAATGAGTTTATTTATACTATTATATAAAGCATTTAAGGATGATACAATTGTAATTTTATTTAAAGTGTAAAACACAAAAACAACTTTTTAAGCACAATGTACAAATGTGTTATGTCTTAATTCCTATATTGCCCTCGTTAAGTATACTTTTTATAATTAATACATTATTTAATTCAATAAATTAAGTGCTATCTTATTAATAGTGCTTTTAAAATAACACTAAATTAACTTTTTAAACACAATGTACAAGTGTATTATGCCTTAATTCCTAAATTGTCCTCATTAAGTATACTTTTTCTAGTTAATACATTATATAATTCAATAATTAAGTACTATCTTATTGATAGTGCTATTAAAATAATAATTAAATTTACATTTACTATTTATATCCTTAATTCCTAAATTGTCCTCGGTATATTTTTTCTAATTAATACATTATTTAATTCAATAAATTAAGTACTATCTTATAAATAGTGCTTTTATAATAATAATTAAATTTATATTTACTATTTATGTATTTATAACTATATGTTAGAAAATTAAATATTATCTTATTTATATACATAAGTATATAATTACTAAAATTTACATAATTATATTAACAACAACAACAGTAATAATAATAATAATAGTAATAATAATAATATAATAATAGTAATAATAATAATAGTAATAAGATCCAAATATAATTAATTTTTAAGTCAAATCGGGTTAAATTGTGATCTTCAAGTGAGACTCAGTTACATCCGTCGCATCGCGCGAGGTAAACCACTATATGATAAATATATTTTAGGATGACAAGATAATAATTTAATTCAAAATGTAAGATGTCTAATATAACTTTTTAGTATAGAATACAAGTGATTTATGTAATAGTTCAATTTTTGCCCCCTATTTAATTAATTTCTTCTAATTAATATATTATTTAATACAATCATTAATACATTATTTTATAATATGATATTATTTAATTTCATTAATTTTATTTTATTTATGATACCATAAATTAACATTTAAATTTATATTTACTAATTATGTTTTTATAATTAATTACTATTTAAATTAAGTATCATTTTATTTTAATATTTAAGTATATAACTAATATATATCTTCATATTTATAATAACAATAATACTAATATTTTATAGGGGCATATTGTGAGTTTAATAATTTAAATATCTATGTAAAATATGTTAGTTAATGACATATTATTTAATATATTTTGAAAAATAATTACAATAATGTTAAATATTATCATATTAATACTACTACTACTAATTATTATTATTATAAGTTTAACAACAATAACAACAACTACTACAATATTTATGTTATTATATTAGTTACAATATAATATCGTATATATGTCGTGTTATTGTATCTATAACAATTTAATGTTTGATAATTGTATCATTACAATATAATAATGAATCACTAAAACATGTGCAGTGACAATCCGAGTGTATATATAGTTGAACTCGCCGAGATCATGATAATCCCAAAAACAATAATTATGGCGTCATTTTATACGTTCCAAATAAAACCGTGACAAAGCGCGGGTCTAACGCTAGTATGTTATAAAGAGCCTACTGAGTGTGTGTGTCTGTGTGTGTGTGATTTGCAAGTAGTGGGAGCTAAATAAGGTAAATAAAGTTAATTGAGAAGTCTTAAGCTGAAGTTAAGCAAACCCGAGCAAAATACAAGAAAATAGACCAAAGGTGGAAAAAATGGTCATTGGCAATCGTAGGTCATGTGGTCACCGTAACTTATGGTGGCTAGAAACTAAAAAAAGAAAACAGTAGGCCCCTACTGTAACCTATGATGGTAGGGTGGCCTACGATGGACCAAAAGTAAAAAAAAAACAGTAGCTCCCTACCGTAACCTACAATGGTGGAGTGACCTACGATGGACAAGAAGTAAAAAATAAACAGTAAGCCCTTATCATGACTTACGATGGTCACACGACCTACGGTACATGGCACGTTGAATTTTCATAAAAAGACGAGAAATCTAGGTTTTGATCAACCACTTCACTGCAAGCCGCCTCCAAGTCCCAAGAATGAATTCATGCGATCCCAAACACTTCCGAAGGTGATTTCGATCCCAAACACTTCCGAAGGCTCAAGATCTTATTATAATTGTTTAGTATGATTCTCTAATGTTTGGAACAATGGTTTTATTTGTTTTCTCTTTGATCATCATTACCATGTCCAACGAAACCACCCGTGATCTTCGGGTGGTAGGGTTTGTATACACTTGACTTGTTCTTTGTTTTCAATTGGGTTCTTGTTGAACTAGACATCTTAAACGAATATTATTTGTTAACTAGAACTTTTTAAAATATTTATGTTTTTTGTAACCTATGTCCTGGTTTTTATGAGTATTTTAGATCTCTTTACATCAGGAAACCTCATGAGGGTGATGATTGGGTTGCTTAATGTAAGTTGGGTATGATCTAAGTAGTTTTTTTACAACAGTCTCGTTCAATCCTATTAGGTCTAGTTAAAACAATGATGGTTATGTCTATGTGACTATTCGCGAACATTTAGGACAAGTCAGTAGTTGCAAACCTGAACTCGAAGAGAATTACCTTTCTAATTATTGTTTTGTAAATTTGAGTTGAATTAAGAGCAACAAAATTATCCATCGGCTTCTTAAAAAAAGAGCAAGTTAACTTTGAAATGAAAGAATGAGAATCAGTTCTTGAGATGGGTGATGTTTATTGCTTATTCTATTGTGGTTTTCAATTTGTTTGTCTTTAGTATTATCATTGGTTGTTTATCTAAATTTGCATATTAACTTTCAGTTTGTTGGTGATCATATCAAATATGTTTAATTTTTCAGCTTTTTGCTAATTGGACTTGGAGATCGGAGGTAAAACTACAATTATACAACCATAATGAATTTTAAACGCCTAGAATGTTTAAACAATTCACTTGTCCAATACGTATAGCTCTCTGGGTTATCCAGGAGAAGTCAACATCTTTTGGGTCTTAACCTTGCTAACATATATTATTCGTGTTTATCTATAAAAAGTTTAGAATACATGTACAAGCAAAGGCTGGTAAATACAAATAATTGACTCTAAGCAATTCAAACATACATGTTATTTAGAATTTTAAATCATAATTTCCGTAGTTAACCTATACATTTAGCAACTAACCTCATCTGTGGAGTTCATGCTTCATATATATTAGTTCTATGGCTCAGGTAGTCTGCTTTTCAATGGGGACCTCCCGGATCTACACTGAGATCTTGATCAACCCCGGTATGGGATTTTCACCCATCCTCAAGATATAAATTTGCCAAACTGTACATATATTTCTAGTCTAAATGTCTTCATCATAGACTGTGGATCATGATTTTAAGATATAATGTTTTATGAGTGTAATTTTCATGAATCAAGATAACAATCATTATGTTTATCAAATGTATAATGTATTCAACTTGTTATGAGTGATTGAGCCAATAATATCATAGGAATAATGAATGTAGTTTCTAAGCGAGCAGCACTTCGACTTAAAACCTTGGTTTCTTGTTCTCTAGCATCGTTTCTCCATTTTTGGATTTGTTTCTTCATGCAACACCTCAGGTTTGCCTTGAATGGATCTAAGGTATGAGAGGGTTGTTTAAGAAATATTTTAAAAAGAGAAGAACAAAGGATTTGTGAGTTTAAACACTCACCCGAGCTTCCTTTTATATTTAAGCTCTTGCGATTGATGCACCCTGCATCACCAGGACGATGCGAGCCACATCGTCTCGTGCTGCATGGTCGACACGTGACGCCAAATCATAACCTCAAGCCTCTTTTTGTTATATGCCCCATATCAAAAATCTGATGAGCCTCGCAACAAAGAAAGCATGCCAATTCTCATCCGTTAGTCATCAGACACGTGTTGCTTTCGCATAGATTCCTTAGCCTAGTCGATGCACCCCGCATCTCTACCCTGATACAAGCCACATTGGCCCCTTTTCCCAAAATTTAATTTTTCTCAATTTTTTATTCACTATACATTTACTCTAACAGATGAGAATTAACACACATGCTTTGTTGTCACCCTTTTTTTCTGAAAATTAGCTTTGCCCCTTGGACCCTATTAGGAACTATCGCCCCCAAACCTCCCCAATCCAATAGATGCTTTAGGTCTAGTTTTTAGAATCGTTACGCACGATTACCCTTAAAATACCAAACGCTCTTTTAACATATTTTCTTGCACTATTTTTAACTTACTTAAACTTTTTTTTGTTTAACCAAAAAAAGAATTACAAAACTGACCAAATCCATAAGATAGTGGCAACATTTGTATTATCATATGTTAACCTTAAATAGACACCTTAACACGGTTCAATACATCTCATTATTGTATACTAGAGATGTCGTTATTTGAACTGGCAACACCAAACAACGTATGCCAAAATACATAAATCATGTGAGTTGTGACGCCGCCGCTTGAGTATGAGAAGAAATTCGAGGGCGAAGATTCGTGTGAATCGAAGCTAGATGAATCGAGTATTAAACGAAATGTATTCATTGTATAAAGTTAAATTATAAGATAAAAATATATAATTTTTATAAACCAAGAGTCCTTTCCAACGATCACAATACATTTCATAAAGTTCACACGGGAGTTTGTGAGCCTGGCCTTGTACCATTTTGTCCAACCAGATAGACCCGGGATGGTGTATCCACAGACCCGGACAATCAGAGGCGTGTACCCGAAGGGCACTCCAGCTGAATTACGAATAAAAATGAAAATAAAAAAATAAAAAAATAAAAGAATTAGTTATGTAATATGGACCAATGAATGGACTTTGAGTTTAACAACTTTCACATAATTCTTATCGGATTCCTTGATTGCCCCAAATCATATGATATGATATTATGTTAACAGCAATCGTTGAAAACAATGTGATGTGCCGTCTATTTCTACACCGGCAATTCGATTCCCACCCTACCCGAGGATGACATCATGTCTTTCTAAATTCTAAATTATTATTATCATTTTGGTAATAAAATCAACAGTAAAACAAACGTATTACCTTTTTTACTTGCTACCATGATATTATAACTTGATATACGTACATATTCATATATATTAACGAATAAAATAGTTATGCAACCGGAAAAAGTTAATATTATATATTGTAGATTGTAAATTGTAGATATGGATTGAGACCAAATCAAATCATGCTATGATTGATACCCTCCCCTCGCTTAAAACACAATGTCTAAGCTTGGTAGATCCATAACATCGATCGAGGTTTCACCTAGAACAATATTGTTTAAGATGTTTGTGTATATAATAAACCCATATAATTTTTTATTTTTCTTTATATAAGATTAAACTAGTTTAATTGGTTATATATTAGTGGTATTTTATTTTCTAGGTTAAGTACAACTACAATTTAATTACAACTGCGCGTTGCCGCTGACTTCTTTTGAGCTTCGCTATATTTTATAGAATTATGATCCACGCGTTGTTGTCTGTCGTTAAAAGAATGACTACTGAATATAAGCAAAAAATGTGTATAAACATCAATAAACAAAAAAATCAACATAAACGAAATCATTGAAACGAGCGAGAGTTTCGTAGAAAAGAAAAAAAAGTTTGTTATTTTAAACTAAGAAAAACGTTAGGAAAAAAATAATATAAACAGCAAAAAAAAAGAGATTATAACCTAGGTAGGTTCTATGATTAAAATGACTGCAAACAAACTCCTTCAAGCTTCAGTTTGTTAAACATAGTAACAATTAATAATTTGAAACTCATACTAATATAAATTTAAAAATAAAAAAAAATCTCTAAAACGTAGGGAATGAGATTGGAACTTGGATGGGTTCGATAAAAGTTTCATTATGTTCATGAATGCTAAATAAAGTGTTTATTTATGTTTGTTCATTTAAATATTTTATATTTTTCTTTTACTTCTTTTAATATTTAAAATATGAAACCCTGTTGTGTTATTGTAACATCTCAAGCGGTCAATCAGGTATAATCATTAAAACAAAAAAATATAACTTCACTTTTCATATATTGTTAAGTGGGTAAGTAATGAGTAAATTAATTATTTGAATATAATAATATATTATATTTGAACATGCTTCGTTTTTCATGAAACTAAGATTTACTCGTAGAGAAAAATAAGCACATCACAACAACATATTCAAAATCTTATAAGACGCTATTTTTGGAAAGTTATAAGAGAAAAACGATATAAGCAATTTAATTAAATAAATAAGTAATGAAACAGGTAGACTAGCAGCTCAATATTATATTTAAACATGTTTCGTTTTTAACAAAATAAGCGATTTTTGAAAAGTTATGTGAATTTGTATTGTGCTTACTTTATTTTTATCCTTTTGATATGGTTGTCTTTGTTTGATGCAATAATCAAAATATTATTATATTATGAATTTCAAATAATGTGATGTTCAAAAGCTTACAAACTTTATGCCGAGTCTTGAATCTTTCTTTATTGGGCACACATCCTAGGTAGAGGTGTACAAATCGAGTTTCGGGCCCAAACAGGTTTCGGGTCGAAACCGAAACCGGTTTGGTCAAAGTTGGTCAAAACCGGTTGGCCCCAAACCAGTTTGGGTTGGAACCGGTTCCAAACCCAAAATTCCCAACCCTATCAAACCGGTTTTGGTCGGTTTGGAAACCTGTTCGGGCCTAAACCAGTTTTTTTTAGAAATTTGGATTTTTTTTATATTCAAAGAAAAATATTAACTTTTTATTAAAACATAAAACAATTTATACAATTTAAAACAAGTAAAACTATTACACAATTTAAAACATTTAAACAATTAAAAACATGTATACAAGTAAAACAATTATACAATTTATAACGTTTATAAACATATATATACGATTTTAAATACAAGTAAAGTATATATAACATTTATAAAATTTAAACAACATACAAGCGTTTAAAACGAAAGTATTTGTGAGAACGTTTTTGAGATTTTTTGAGAGTAGAGAGTGCTATAAGTTGTGATTCAATCAAAATATCAAATACATATATATACTAACCTAGTGGGGGTATAATGGTAAAAAACATCAAAAAACGATCAAAAATGGTACAAATGGCTATTTAGCTGTTACCCAACGGTAATCGGTTTGAAAACCGGGTTGGAACCAGTTTGGTTCAAAAACCGGTTTTAATTTCGAAAATGGAAACCCGGGGAGGAACCGGTGGGTTGGTTCGGGTTCGAACCGATTTGAGGCAAACCGGTTTCAAGTTTTCCGGGCAGACCGGTTCCCGAACCAGTTTTTTTGGCCACCTATAATCCTTGGAGCCCACTGATTGTAAAAGATTAGATATTACCGGCTAGCTTATGAGAAAATAAAATTCTTGAGTGTTGTAGAAGATTTGGATCTCTAATATAGTTAAAATGATGTAATGTTATTGTATAGTATGACAGAAGTATAATCATATTGTGTTATTATTTTATAATATGACAGAAGTATAATATTGTTATACAATATGACAGAAGTATAATCATTAATCTATTCAAACTATGGTAATAAATATAGATCTATTGGTGACAAACCTATCATATATGATTATTCGAAGGTGATTGAAACTGGATTCATATGTGTGCCTGAATCATAAGACTTTGTATGAGGATTGAGTCAATCTAGTCACTAAGTTTAATTATGCATTGTTTTATCTTGTATGTTATAATTTTTGCATTATAAGTCTTGACATAACATGAAAATTGAATTTTTCAATCATTTTAATCAATATATCTATGTATGAAAACCTGTGTTTACTTAACGGCTAATTATTTAGTTGACTTTGTTATTTTTCATATGATTTCAGAAAATATAGCTTAATTTAGACTACTTGCAATTCTTACAACTAAGATTCTGGACCTAGTTAAATAAAAGACGATTGTTATGTTTAACCCAAAGTATTTTTGTTTAAAATGAGACTTAAACTTAAATTTTTTTATTTTTTATTATCTTGGATGTTTCGCCATCTAATTGAAAGACACTATTTAAGAAAAGTGTCTTTTAGAAAAATCATATAAGTGATAAGAAAAAGGACATATTTAAAGTTCCCACATGCAGATACAGTGACCTTTTGAAGAAAGATTATATTCTAAAATTCAAAACCTTCGAGGATGTAATGGAGTGTTAAGTGTAGAGAGGTGTTCTCTTAAAAACAAGGGGTAACACTTTGTAATTTGTTTCGTGGTTTTGACTTGGATGGTGCAAGTGCAAACTGAGAAATGTAATTAATAGTGGATGTTTAGTAAATCTATTAATTAATGCGATATTGATGGATGGAAAAAGTTACAGCTGTTAGTACTTGAATTATGACATAACTATGTGAATACATTGTATGGATGGAGTAAAGAAATTAACAAAAACAGTAGCAAAAATATCATAATAAATAACATGTTTGAGAGCATTCATATTAGTTTCCCCGATCTCATTATTATATTTACGCTAAAAATAATATTTTTTACTATATCTTTTAACTAAATAATATTTTTTTTTTAAATTTTATTATTATTTTTTTCTTTCCTTCATTCATAACCATTTTTAAAAATATTCAAAAAGTTTATGGGATTGTATTGTGATTCCTTATACTTTCTCAAATAAATACTTTTTTATTTTTCAAAAAAAACCACTAATAACCATCCATCAAAATATAAAATACACACTGACATAAAAAGAAATATAAAAGTTAGTGTGAATGCTGTGAGGGGGAAAGGAAGAAAAATATTCGGAATATGCAGGAAAAGAATTTATAGAAAAAGAATATTAAAATGTAAAAGGGAGTTTACGGTGGTCTATAAATAAAGAGGAGGTAGGTATCTAGGAATACGAAATGAAATGAGAAGGGCATAAATAAAGAAAAGAAAAGAAAAGAAAGAAAAGTATTAGTAGTATTCTTATTATTATTATTATTATTGATTATTGTTAAGAAAAAAGATGGCAAGTGTGGCGGGCGAGAAGAGAGAGGCGTCGGAAGCGAATGAGAATGAAGAGTGTTCGTCCTCGTCGTGTTCGTCGTCGTCGTGTTCGTCGTCGTCGTTATCTCCGATCGAAGAGGTCCGGTTAACCGTTCCGACGACGGACGACCGGAACCAACCGGTGTGGACATTCCGAATGTGGGTGCTTGGTCTGTTGTCATGCGTGGTGCTGTCGTTTCTGAACCAGTTCTTCTCGTACCGGAGGTCGCCCTTGATCATCACTCAGATCACCGTCCAGGTGGCCACGCTTCCGCTGGGGAGGCTCATGGCGGCACTCCTCCCCACAACCACCATCATCAAACTCAAAGGCCTGCCGCCCTTCTCCCTGAACCCGGGGCCCTTCAACATGAAGGAGCACGTCCTCATCACCATATTTGCCAACGCCGGCGCCGCTTTTGGCAACGGATCCGCCTACGCCGTTGGAATCGTCAACATTATCAAGGTCTTTTATGGCCGAAATATCTCCTTCCTTGCAGCTTGGCTCCTCATCATCACTACTCAGGTCCCTTCCCTTCCATCCTTAATTTCATCATATCTTTCTTTTCTTAATTTCACCATTTCCAACTTAATCATTTCATTAGGACACTCATCCAAATCCCCAAATTTCAAATTGTCTTTTCTTTCAAACGCCGATACTTGATACAACGCTCTATCCATTTGCAACCTTGTAATTAAATTTTAATTTAAAATTATATATATCTTTCAGGGAGTATTATAATACCACTTTAACATCCATTCATCCATCATGATGGATTCTAGTTAGTGCTTGAGTTTTCATTAATAATATATAATAATAATAATAATAATAATAATAATAATAGTAATAATAATAGTAATAATAATAATAATAATAATAATAATAATAATAATAATAATAATAATAATAATAATAATAATATAATAATAATAATAGTTGTGTAAATTAAGAGTAAGATATGGATGTGGGCGCTCAACAACAACAACAACGTCTGATGAGTC
Source organism: Flaveria trinervia (assembly GCA_025506515.1). Classification (NCBI taxonomy): domain Eukaryota; kingdom Viridiplantae; phylum Streptophyta; class Magnoliopsida; order Asterales; family Asteraceae; genus Flaveria; species Flaveria trinervia. The sequence continues at coordinate 522,185 of CM046443.1, forward strand.
AATATGGGTTGCTAACATGCGTCATTGGTATACTATACTACAGGTCTTAGGATACGGTTGGGCGGGGCTGTTGAGAAAATACGTGGTTGAACCGTCGCACATGTGGTGGCCCAGCACCCTCGTCCAGATTTCCCTTTTCCGGTACGTTTCCAATTTCCCATTTCCCATTTCCCATTTCTTTCTTCAATTCCCCCCTCATATTATTATTGCTATTCTTTCCAATAAACTATATCTTCTCTAACTTTAATCATCAAATGTATTCATTACTAAAATACTTTACTACATGAAATAATCAATAAACCACTTTATTTGTTTCTTATATCAATCCAAATAACATCGATCAAATGTGTGAACAAATATGAACTAACAAGTTACTTTTTAACGTGTATGGGAGGATTGGAAGAAAAAAAAAAGTACATGTTTTCACACCTTAAGACTAACATCATATCGTGCTACAGTATTTTTGTCTCTTGTTCACTTACATTGATTTTCAAAAAATTGTTACACACTTTGTACTTTCATATTTCTATGATAAAGCCCCGTTGGTTTTCCAGCGTATTTGGAGGGCGATATCTTAATAAAAATTCTCATTTTCTTTTTATTATAAACTTGTTGATTATTCACTGCACAAAAGCCTAACAATTAAACTTCTTAATCTCTAAATTAATATTATTTAATAACTATAAAATTATCTGTATCTATTGTCTGTTTTAAACAAACTAATTTATTTAAAAAATTTTTATTTTGTTTTAGAGATACCTTTCATACGATCGCGATATCGTGGATGGGTAGTGGGACCCATAAATTGAATATATGCTATATTTATTTTTGCATATACTAACTATAGTAAAATATGAGAAGGGGTAAAGGAAGTATATACCCAACGTCACATGTTGTTTACAAAAATATTATACAATAAAATAATAATAATAATCTCAAACTTAATTAGCCAATACGAATTAGATCTAAACAGCCTTTATACTTGTCATTTAATTAATAAAAATCTAAGTAAGTTAATAAAAGAAAAAAATAATTGAGAGGGCCATCGTTATCTTTTTGTCAACAAGAAATAGCAAGGAAATGAATCTTTGGAATCTTTCATATTATAGTGACCAATAAACAAGAAAAAATAGTTTAAATAATGAATGAGATAAGATCAAAGTCAAGCAATACTAACAGGCTGTCTTGGACCCGTTGATTTTTATATTTCTTTTAAATTCTTGATTGATAGTGTTTAATATTCATTTACAATCACTAATATCCTCAACTTTTAACCCATAAAACTTTACATGAGTTTATTTCTAAAGTTAGCAGATGCGTCGCATTGCAGGAGCTTAACTTCGAATTTATATACAAAGGCAATAAGATTTGTTTATTATATATTTTAGGTAATAATCAATCTGATGTATTCGTTTTTGTAGGGCACTTCATGATAAAGGTGATGATGATGATGATGAAGATGGTAACAAGAAACACATGTCGCGGTCTAAATTTTTTGTGATCGTTCTTGCTTCTAGTTTCATTTATTACTTGCTTCCGGATACTTCTTCCAAACCCTACAAAGCATATCATGGGTATGCTGGGCATTTCCTAATTCAGTGACGGCCCATCAACTAGGGTCAGGTTTCACGGGCCTAGGCATCGGGGCCTTCTCACTGGACTGGGCCACCACGGCCTCTTTCTTGTTCAGCCCTCTTATATCCCCTTTCTTTGCGATTGTGAACGTGTTCCTGGGCTATTTCTTAATCATTTACGTGGTGATTCCGATATCCTATTGGGGACTCGATGTGTACAATGCCAAGAACTTCCCAATATACTCTGCTGATTTGTTTACAAACGATGGTCAGTTGTACAATATCTCCAAAATCGTGAATAACAAGTTCGAGATAGATTACCCGGAGTATGAAAAGCAAGGGCGTGTTAATTTGAGCACATTTTTCGCCTTGACTTATGGTTTCGGCTTTGCTACAATCGCCTCTACGCTCACTCATGTTGCTCTCTTTTACGGAAAGTAAGTTCATTTGAATTTGTTATTTATTAACGTACTGTGGCCGGGTTATTATTATTATTATTAAGATATATGGAGGCCGGTTGGGTGGTGTACTGTTGTTATCTTATTATATAAACCCCTTTACTTACTTACTTACTTACTTACTTACTTACTTACTTACTTACTTACTTACTTACTATATATAAAAGGAAGGAAGGCAGGCAGGCATGCATGCATGCATGCAGTTACTTCTAATTAATTTAGAGAATTTGTAATGCATATACAGAGAGATATATGAGCGATATAAAGCATCGACTAAGGCTGAGATGGATGTGCACACGCGACTGATGAAGAAGTACAAAGACATACCGTCATGGTGGTTTTATGTCCTTCTTACGGTGACCTTTATGGTTGCACTGGCCCTCACTATCTTCATGAAACATCAGATTCAGATGCCCTTTTGGGGGCTGCTCTTTGCGGCTGCAATGGCTTTCTGTTTCACCCTCCCCATCAGCATCATCACTGCGACAACAAACCAGGTACGTACGTTACCGTACCTACCTACAAATTTACATACATATATCTACTGTTCTTAATTATTTGTGGATGAGCTTAATTAAAAAAAATTAAGTGTATATATTTATCCATTCAATTCCAGACGCCAGGTTTGAACATCATAACGGAATATGCGATGGGGTTAATCTACCCTGGAAAACCAATAGCCAATGTGTGCTTCAAGACCTATGGTTACATGAGCATGACTCAAGCCATATCTTTTCTTAGTGATTTTAAGCTCGGTCATTACATGAAGATTCCACCAAGATCAATGTTTTTCGTCCAGGTACTTACTAATTGTATTATATATATATATATATATATATATATAATATATATATATAAAATTGCATACATTGTTGGTTCAGACCCAAAACCCCACACACACTTGATACTCACGTAATGTGTACTGCTTAAACTACTACTTCTATTAAATCAATAATGTTACATGCTTTTAAATATTAAATAAACAAACAAACTACTCCTACTTATATGGTTTACATGTGCAGAAACAATCTCACGTTCACATCCACAAAATATTAGACAACTGCATCAAGAAAAACAAAAAAACAATAACATTTTTGTGGAAAACACACCCACGACTCTTTTTTTTTATTGAATAAAAATCACATCAAAAACTCTTAGACAATGACCTTATTTTATACTAATCCAAACCTTAATTACTAATGAAAACTCCACTCAAACACAGCTAGAATAACAGCCCATTAACAACCAAAACATGAATACTAATACCTTAAATAAAACTAATTAAAACTTACTAAATAAAACAAACCTATCTTAAGACTTTTGACGATTATCCCCCTAAACTTCCACATATGACCACAATTAGGATTAACTTCTAATACAAAACTTGATCAACTTGGACTAAATCACATTAATGAGTAGACAATTGATGACCCATTCAAATGACCCGTGAACCCTTTGACCCGTGATCCGTTTAACGAAACCGATTAATCTAACATGCATGTTAACATATATATAGTTTGTTTTGAATTTGCGCAATCATGCAGTTTCTGGGAACTATAATAGCTGGAACCGTGAATTTAAGCGTTGCCTGGTACATGCTTTCCAACATCGACAATATATGCCACCCTGACCCTGAGTCCAATAGCCCATGGACGTGCCCGAATGACCGCGTGTTCTTTGACGCATCGGTTATCTGGGGGCTGGTTGGCCCAAGGAGAATCTTTGGTTCTCTAGGAAACTATGGAGCTCTAAATTGGTTCTTTGTAGGCGGCTTCCTGGGCCCAGTTGTGGTTTGGTTGTGTCACAAGCTGTTTCCAAAGGTGTCATGGATCCCTCTCATTAATCTCCCGGTGCTCCTTGGCGCTACCGCCTATATGCCCCCAGCCGCTGCCGTTAACTACAATTCATGGATACTGGTGGGGACCATTTTCAACTTCTTTGTGTTTAGATATCGGAAGATGTGGTGGAAGAGGTACAACTACATCCTCTCGGCTGCGCTTGACGCTGGGGTTGCATTCATGGCGGTTTTGCTGTATTTCTCAACGGGGATACAAGACATCAATGTGCACTGGTGGGGCACTGATAACTCCCAGCATTGCGACCTCGCCGAGTGTCCCACAGCTAAGGGTATAGTACCGCCCAACGACGCTTGTCCTGCCTTCTGATTGTTGCTGTTTTCTTATCTATGTTATGTTATTAGATTTATATCTTTTAAATAAAACCTTTATGCATGTGTTGTATCTTCTATTTAATTACTTTGATAATGTTACAAAGATAGTTTTGGGCAAATTAAATGAATGGTAATTAAGGTCGACAACCATGTTCATGATAATGTTTCTTATATCTTATGGGTTTTGCTGTGACTTCATTTTCATCTACTATATATAGGCCAAAGCATGGGATGTCTTTTCTGGCATGCTACGACTTCAATTCGATCATATTTTTGTTTTTATAAACCGGTTGCATTGCAAGGGGAACCTAACATTTTTACATGGCGTTGTCATTTGTTTATTTTTATTTATGTTTCGATACTAAATTTATAAAAACAAAGCCCTATCGAATTGAATATGTCGGCGGAAAATCTTTAACAATGGATATGACTCCGCTGTTATAAAAAAGTTGAATCGAATATGAGGATGAACAGTAATATTATTTTTATTCACTCACAACGATCCATTTCCATTTCCATAGGTTTTATTTAATTTTAGAAATTTTCTAGGTGTATATAGAGAAATCTAGAAATGGGAGTTTGAGTGGATTTGATTTGTTGAATAATGAATGAAGATTAATGTGACATATATGTATATATCCATTTGGTTAGTTAGTTAGTGGCCATCTCCTCGATCGATCTCATATATGTATATATCCAATTAATTGAACTCCACATCCTTCCTTAGCTTCGGGAAGCCTTAATTAGTTAGTTAGTGGCCATCTCCTCGATCGATCTCATCCAGTAGCCATCAGGTAGATTGGTGGTTAAGTTTTCTTTCTCACCGTCTCCTTATATCAAACAGAACAGAAGCCCAACCAACCTACCTCCCCGCATTCATTCATTCATTCATTTATTCATTCAATCGTTCGTTCCTTCAATTCACCCCATTCAACACTTTTCTTTCTATGTCACTTGCTAACAATTCACGCCTGCCGGCCACTTTTTATATCACCTTGTAATCAATCATCACTTTTTGCTTCAACTATTTTCACACCATGATAATATATTCATATCGATCTACCTCTACCGTTACCCCTGTGCATGCATCTTTCTACCTCTATTTGTTTACCCGTCTTCATATTTCTCTCTACATATCTCTGTTAGCATGGTTTTTTGACATGATGTTCAAACAGATAAATGTATATGATATATGTACACATGTCTTTCTATCGACTTCAACAAATCAACTACACATTACTTTCAATGTCAGTTTACCTTTTTCAACTTCCTGAAATGCCAACATCCATGAAATAAAATGTAAATCTAGTCGCTAGCTCTCAACTAGTTATTTCTCTTTCAATTTATTTGCTTCACTAACTTTTTATGCATGGGCACCTGTTTTTTACCACCTAGCTCAATGGTCAAAGTTTGATTTCGTCAACAGATTCTTTGCTGATATGGAAACCATTGACTAACAATGGATACTTTTAAAATATATATATATATATATATATATATATATATATATATATATTATATATATATATATATATATATATATATATATATATATATATATATATATATATATATATATATATATATATGCTCTCACCCTCACGCACGCACCATCAATCCATCATATCTTGTCTTTAATGTAGTTGTAATCTGCGTTCAAAAGTAATTGTTGATTCATGTTACAGCACATATATGATGAAAAGTGAATTAGAAAGAAACTAAAGTACGTTACCCCAAATTTGTAGATTGTAGCGATGCGTCGGTTGTTTCTTCATGTTGGTCTGGCTGGGATAGCTGGAGATGGATGGTGGCATGTGGATCATCTCCATTTGTTAAAAACACATTCCTGTTTCTTGAATCTGCTTCCCTTATTCCATAAACCTAGCTAGGATATTGTAAACGGTCACATGTCTAAATATTATATTATATTATATTATATTATATTATATTATATTTATTATATTATATTATATTATATTATATTATATTATATTATATTATATTATTATTATATATATTATATTATATTATATTATTTTATTATATTATATTATATTATATTATATTATATTTATTATATTATATTATATTATATTATATTATATATTATATTATATTATATTATATTATTATATTATATATATTATATATTATATATATATTATATATATTATATTATATTATATTATATTATATTATATTATATTATATTAGGAGGTGTTGTTTTTTTTTCTTTTCTCCAGGGGGTCATTGACAAATTAATACCTGTTTATAAAGTTGTGTATTCTCTTCACGAATTTGGTTTACCTTCTTACACAGTTCCACATTTTCATGGTGGATGAAATTTCCCTGAGCAAGAGCAAGAGCGAAGAATATTTAGTTACTTTGAAGATACTTTCTCTAGGGCTTAGATTTGACCAATGGTGTTAGATTTTGGGTTAACCTTTCTCTTGAGTTCTTCGATTTCCTCGAAAAGAAGTTGGTCCTAGTGATTCAACAATCATCAAGCGGTAAGGTTTCTGCTTCTTACAAAAAACATAATTCCTCCATCCCAAAATTGTCGTCCACATATATATCTTATTTAATTAATTTTTCTTAACTACTCTCGTATCGTATCGTATCATATCATTAGACCGTGCTACTATACTTTCCCAAGTCAATTGGTATTATAAACACACTTAACAATATTCTGCTAACATATATAATCTGCCTTGTACACATTTTAGATTGTTTTCTTTTTATTAATTTTGGGACAAATTAAAGCAAGTATAAGACTAGCAACACATTTTCAAACCTTTTTCATGCGGATATTTCGGAGACTCATTTCGAGTTGGTTCTCCATGACTTGTAGATCTTGGACACTTAAACCAGAGAGCTCCTCACCCATCATTTGTCTGTAATTGTCAAAAAATGACGTGATGATCTTGTTGAAACAATATTACATGCATCTCTTAATTAGCATCCATAGAGGTCGAAGTAGATGTGGGTCGGGTGGGTTAATTGGGTAACAGGTTGAAGGATGCCATTTTATAGTACGAGTTGAAATTGGGCGGGTCGGTGTGTTGAGCCGCTCACACATTTTTGCCCATTTATACTTTCATTTATTTATAAATAACGTTTGCATTACTTATGATTAAAAAAAATAAAAAAATAAAAATACTACTATAATAAGCTTGATGTTTAGATAAAATGATTAAGGAGGTAGTACATATGCATTAAACATAAGCTTTGGATGATTTTTAACCCCCTTTGACACATCCTCCTTGCTAACTTTTTTTATTTCATCATCAGATCTATTTGAGATAAAAATCCTAAATCAACCCATTTATAATTAAGCCAGGCGAAGTAGCCACCTCTTGTAATATAGGATCCTAACATGATGAGTATTTTATAGGATCTTTCAAGGCAATAACTTTGACTACACTCGTATCATTATTCCATAAGCCTTTGCATAATCAAATTTTACAAATATACTAATTAGGACTCTGGTCTTAGTTGGCGTTACAACTATAGATCGAATTACTTGAAGTTAATTCAAATTTATGCTAGGATAGAAGCGGGCCTGTGTTGGTATAATGCCTTCTTAAGGCTAATAGTTTGCTCTGGGCTTGAAACAATTTATATATAGAAATGGTAACTTTTTCTATTCTAGGATCGTTATCTTCGTTACCTTTTCCATAATATAGCCTTGTAAACAAAAGTTATGCTTGTTATATGTTCTAATTACTGCTTTCAATTAACTTATCTTATTCTGCATATATAAGGAAAGAGTAGATTTTTTGGTTGACAAACATTGTCAGTTCAATAGAAAAAATCTCTATTATTGATGGTAAAAAGTTTACCTATGATTCTCTTGAAGACTCTGCAGTTGTTGCTTTAACATTGCAGCCTCCCTCTGCCAGAACTGTAGATATTAAGTAGATATTTTCAGTGCCATACATGCAATCATCATTACTAAATGAAAACACACAACAAAAGTTCGTGAACTTGTATGCCAGGAGTACTTCATATGTTCATATCACATTGCTATTTGAAATTTATTAGAAAAAAATGTTAATGTAAGGAAGAAGCTATACAACTATGGTAGTTGGTTATACTCAAATGTTCATTGCCTTCTCATTACGTGCAATTAATAAATAACACTATGGAAAGAAAAGATGATGCCATTTATTTAATGGAGTAAATTAACAATTAAGTGAAGATAATGTCAAATATCATTCTGGCCAATACTACTGGTATATAATTTGGAAATCCAAGCCTACCTGATTTTTATTAGTATTCATATAAGTCTGCTCCACTATTTTTTAAGATACATGCTAATATAAAATTTTGACGTGCTTAAACTCATTTTCAGAAATTGGATTTTAATTAGATTGCTAAAATAATTGGTATACAAAGTAGCAAAAAGGTCACAATTGAAGATTGTAGCGGGAGCAAAGTCTGAACTCAATATGCTTACTGCCGTCTTGTGAGGTTTTTATCATCTGTCACTTTTTTAGCATTTTTGCGAATACCTAATGTTGTTTTTATTTGCTTATTAGACTATAGAGTACTTGTAATATTACATATTAAGAATTATTTTCCTCTCTTAGGTATTATAGATTCATTGTTTTATGTACGTTTAGTTATATTTTATTGGTAGCAACTATTATTTGTATGTTGTGTGAAAAAAATCAAGAACGTCTTAAAGATTTAGAGTAAGGTAACAATCTAAATTTTCTATCTTCCTATTAACAATTATGACAAGATATTGGTGACTTTAATTTTGTAACCCAAGTTGTCTTAATAAGGGGCAATTTTGTAACACAAGTATTTTTAGTCAAAGACTTCTATCTAACTATGTGTCAAATTAAGTGTTGTAGATTTGTTTAGGATGGAAGGAGGAATATGCTTTTCGGATTATTTTGATATTCTTTATTCATTATTAAACAAAAGACATGTATTTGTCTTTGCTACATTTTCTTTGGGATAGAGGGCATTCTATACTGTTTGTGGATTGGATGTTTTTTTTTCTTTTAACAATAGACCTTTATTTGTTTTTAATTTATTTATATTGATTCATGTTCGTTTATGAAGTCAATTGAAGTCAACTATAGTGTTTTGTGAATATATAAGTTTCTGGGTTGTTTGTGTCATTAATCAAAAGTTTAGGATGTAAAGTGTTAGTTTAGTTGTTAGTTAATTTTGGTTCTCTTTTTAGGGATTTAAGTCTAGGTATCTCTGGTTAGAAGAGTTGAGTATTTACGTTTCCTATTCAATTCGTCTTGTATTCTTGTTCACCAATTCCATTGAAGAAGTTGATTAGTAGATTGAATATATGGTAATCTCAATTCTTTGTGTTTAATTTACAACAAGTGGTATTAAAGCCTGGTTCAGCTCATGGTTGAAGGATTGAATCGAATTCACTACATAATCGAGAAGACGATGGTATCCACCAAGTTTGAAATAGAGAAATTCGATGGAAAAAATGACTTCAGTCTATGGAAGGTAAAGATGAAGGCACTCTTGGTTCATCAAGGTTTGGCAGATGTGCTCACCGGAGGGGAGGCCAAAGTTTCGGCAGGTGTGACGGACAAAGAACGTAAAGAGATCACAAAAAATGAAAAGAAATAGGTATCAAGGCCCATAGCATGATCATTCTAAGTCTAGGTGATCATGTACTTTGTGAAGTCACGAAGGAGACTTCGACTGCCGGTATTTGGACGAAACTTGAATGGCTGTACATGACGAAGAGTTTAGGAAATCGATTGTACCTGAAGAAGAGACTTTATACCTTTCAAATGAGTTCAGGTAAATCAATTGAAGATCACACTAACAACTTCAATAAGCTAATATTGGATTTGGAAAAATATTGTGATCGAATTGGATGAGGAAGATTAGGCCATCATATTCTTAACCTTTCTACCATCCCACTATGAACACGTTATTGATACACTATTATATGGAAGGGATTTCCTATCCATGGAAGAGGTTCTCTTAGCACTAAACTCTCGAGAATTAAAAAAGAGGTTAGAATTAAGGGAAGAAGGTGGAGAGGTTCTTTTCGTGAGAGGAAGACCCGAGATGAAAGACTCTAGGAGTCAGAAAAAAAAAGAATACATCAAGATCCAAATCCAAACCCAAGAGAAAGTGTTTGTGTGTCAATCTGAGAAGCATTTGAAAAAGGACTGTGCTGAGTGAAAAAGAAGAAGGGTAGATCGAAATGGGTCCAAGGGCTCTAACAACTGTACTCAGTCAGATGAAAACTCTAATGGCTATGAAAGTGCCGATGTATTAATGGCCATTAGCATTGATAACATGAAGGGTTGGGTGCTAGATTCCGGATGTTCATTTCACATGACTCCACTTAAATAGGTATTCATGAATCTCATGCTTCATAAGTCTGGTATTGTTAAGTTGGGTGATAACAGGGCTTGAGAAATTCAAGGGATGGGGTTTGTGATCTTTAAACTACATAATGGCACTAAGTTAAAATTAAGTGATATCAAGTATGTTCCTAAGTTAAAATGGAGCCTGTTGTCAATAGGTACTTTTGAAAGATTTGGGTATCAAGTATGCCTTATAAATGGTAAAGCTAAAGTGATTAATGGGTCTTTGGTCTTACTATCTGGAACCAAAAAAGAAAATAACTTATACACCCTTGATGGTGATGTGGTGGTAGAAACTAAGAACAAATAATGGGCTTGAGTTCTATGGTGGTATTTTCAAAGTTTTATAAAGATCATGGAATTGCTCGGCATCTTACAGTATCCGGAACACCACAACAAATTGGCTTGGTTGAAAGAATGAATAGAAATTTGTTAACAAGGTCATGTATATGCTGACAAGTTCTTGTCTATCTAAAGAGTTGTTTGGCAACTTTTGAATAATTAAGTGCTAAAAAATAAGAGGTCTAAACCATTAAGTACTGAACCATTAAGTGGTCTAAACCATTAAGAGCTAATGTATCTCTTAACTATTAAAACACAAATGTCTAACCAATTCAAATAAGAGGTCTTAACCATTTAGCATTAGTATAATGCTTAACCATTCACATGCAAATGTCAGAACCATTCAGACATTTGCTCACGAAACAAACAGTCTGAACCATTAAATGTTGAACCATTCAGATATCTGAACCATTAAGAGGCTGATTAGAAAGACTTCCAAACAACCCCTGAATCATTATGGGAAGAAGCTGTGTCAACTGCAACTTATTAGATCAATAGATCACCAAGTGTAGCAATACAAAAGAAGACTCCTATGGAGGTATGGTCTGGTGAGAAGTTGAATTACAACAAACTGAAGATGTTTGGGTCTCTAGCGTTTACCCATACAAGTCAGTGGAAGTTGGAACCTAGAACTTAGAAATATGTTTCCTGAAGGAATTAAGGGGTATAGATTATGAAGACTAGATAACCTTAAATTTATAGTGAGTAGAGATGTTACCTTCAATAAGGGGGTATTATATAAAGATGTAGTAGGAGGTTCTAATCAAAATGAAGGCTAACTCTATAAACCAGGATATTCAGATAAAGGTGGAGTTCCCTATTCAAGAGAACATAGGATAAGATAAAGCTAATGATGATGGGAGTGGTAATGCTCAAGTGCCCCAATACTGTATTGGTAGGGACAGCCTAGGAGGAATGTTCAACCTCTTTTGAGATTAATAGAAGGAGAGGATATCTCTGTTGTGGCATTTATGATTGCTGAATTTGAGGCAGTACAAAAGCCTTTGACCTTTGAGGAAGCAGTTAATTCTAGTGAGAAGTCTGATTGGATTGCTACCATGGAGGATGAGATGAAATCATTGTAGAAGAATGAGACATGGGAGTTGGTTTAAGGGCCCTCTAATCAGAAGCTGGTAGCATGTTAGTGGCTATATAAATTGAAGGATGGAGCAACCCCTAGAGATAAGCATAGATTTAAGGCCAGGCTGGTAGCTTAGGGGTTTACTTAAAAAGCTAGTGTTGATTACACTGATATATTCTCACCAGTTGTTAAGCATTCTTCAATAAGGGTGATCTTATCTTTACTAGCTCATGATGACTTGGAACTGGAACAATTAGATGTAAAAACAACCTTTTTGCATAAATACTTAGATGAGAAGATTTATGTGACTCAACCTAAAGGTTTTGAAGAAAAAGGCAGTGAACACAAGTTGTGTCTCTTGAAAAGATCTTTATATGGTCTAAAACAATCACCTAGGCAGTGGTACATGTGATTTGAGGAGTATGTACCCAATCATGGGTTTAGAAGAAGGTCATATGATAGTTGTGTTTACTTGAAAGAGGGGAGTAGTCACTCTAATGTTCTTTTGCTACTTTATGTGAATGACATGCTTATAGCTTGTAAAGATAAGTTCAAATTGAGGCTACAAAGCAGCTGCTGATGAATGAATTTGATATGAAGCAACTAGGTAAGGCTAGAAAGATTATTGGGATGGAAATTGTCAAGGACAGGGGTTGCAAACCATTAAAGATCTCTCGGGATTCGTATCTACTAAAGGTATTGAGAAACTTTGAAATGAATAATAGTAAGCCAGTTAGTACTCCTTTGGCATAACATTTTAAACTCTTAAATAGTGATAGTACTCATATAGAAGAAAAGTGTGCTTATATGAGGAGAGTTCGTTATGCAAATACTAATGGGAGTCTAATGTACCTCATGATTTGTAGCAGATCAGATTGGCTACAGGGTTAGTGTGGTAAGTATATTTCTTTCTAATCCAGGTAAAGGTCATTGGTTAGCTGTTAAGTGGCTTTTGAGGTATCTTAATGGTACCAGGGAGTTTGATTTAGTATATAGTGTCAGTGGTAGTAAAACCTAGAAGCTAGTTGGATTGTTGATTCAAACTATGCTAAAGATTTAACTTGGGGCAGATCAATTACAGGATATGCTTTTATTTTTTTTAGGAAATTTGGTTAGTTGGAAAGCTAGATTGTAGCCAGTGGTTGCTTTATCAACTACTGAATCTAAGTATATAGGACTTACTAAGGCTGTCAAGGAAGCGTTGTGATTGAGAAGATTTGTGGTTGATCCCGGGGTGAACACAGATGCAGTTGTGTTTTGTGATAACCGAGGTGCTGCCCAGTTATCCAGAGATAGTTTGTTTCATGAGAGAACTAAACATATTAGAGTCAAATATCATTTCATTAGAGAAGTTGTTAGTTTTAAGGAGGTGAATGCGGACCAGGTTGCCACTGAGCATAATCCTGCAGATGTGTTCACTAAGACTTTGTTTGGTCCAAAGTTTTAAATTTGTCTTGATGCCTTGGGTGTGGGTTAAGATACTACTTACATTGACTTCAAGGTGAAGATTGTTGATTCAGGTTCGTTTATGAAGTCAACTGAAGTCAACCATAGTATTTTGTGAATATACAAGTTTCTGGGTTGTTTGTGTCATTAATCAAATGTTTAGGATGTAAAGTGTTAGTTTAGTTGTTAGTTAATTTCGGTTAACTTCTTTTAAGGATTTAAGTCTAGGTATCTCTGGTTAAAAGAGTTAAGTACTTACAATTCATATTCAATTCGTTTTGTATTCTTGTTCATCAATTTCATTGAAGAAGTTGATTAGTAGATTGAAGTTCTGGTAATCTCAATTCTTTTTGTTCAATTTACAACAAATTCTAAATTATTTGATGTCCTTTTCTTATTCTTATTTAGGCCTATTGCATCTTTTCTTAATCATGTTTTAAAACATTAAGTGGAGCTAGGTGTTAAGCTTGGTGGTGGATAAAGTGTCCCTAGCTAATGAAACAACACGAAAACACTATGGAGACGATTTCAACTACATTAATGTTTTAGTGGCTGTAAGCAGAGGATTTTGAACAATGATTTATCATATATATTTTAGAAATTTGATCCTATGATATCAATGGCGGAGGATAGTGGGAGCCGCCCCCATCTTTTTTCGTCGGTAATGTTAAATTTAGTCCGTTAGTGTAAATTTTTTGCTCGTCAGTGTAAATTTTTATATAAATATTGAGTTCGCCCCCTAAAAAATTAATTTCACTCCCGCCCCTCTACGGGGATGTTCAAGCTCCGCACCGTATGATATGGTTTATAATGCCATACATCGCTCATTCATTCATATATTGAAATACAAATGATAGCAAGACCTATATCGTCTATGCCATTGTTGTCAAAGGCTCACTTCGCATCCTTTGGTGCAACACAAGAAAAGCACCTCATGAAAATCCAAGTGTTGGAACTTTCGGTGAAAATCCAGGCCTTATGAAAGTACAGTGCATCTCTTCTTCTTTTCATTTTTTAACATCCTTTTGCATGTACAAACATATAAACAAGACTAAAAATATATAATTTTGGCAATAGTGTCTATCGTTTTGTGTAGTAAACAACACACTACGCTCTTTTAAAATGATGTCTATAGTTTTAAGTATATAATATCAATTGTAACTTTGAAAATTTTGTGAGATATATTTCAGATTTGACTATCTTATCATACCATATGGTTGTTTTTTTCCTAGAGAGATTAGTATTTAGTATGCTTCGAAAATCAAAGCTTCACCTAGTCCCTAGATCTCTTTAGCCTTGTTATTTTTTATCTTTTCCCTTTTGGCTCCCTAATTTCTAAAATAATCTAGTAATCTCCATCTTGACATATCCATCTCATTGTTCTATAATGCATACTAGAAATGTTAAGATGCTTTATTGTCTTAGTATAATTGTTACATAGGTATAAGGAAACTTATTTCCTTTCTTATCAATTGAGATAGTATTACTAATTGCCAACATATCTCTTTCTTCTTATTGCTACATTTCATTGTTAAACTAGGAAGATTCAATGGCTTTTGTTGCAACAGTTTAGTTTTTCAACACTATTTATACATATTAAAGAGATGCATGAGGTTTGTAATTAAGTAAATCATGATGTTGATTTTTTCCATATGTGCATGAGTCATAGTCCTTTATATAACATGATGATAAGAGTTTCATAGAGCCTTTCAAAAAAGTACCGTAGTCAGGGAGATATCCAATCATAAAGAGTTAAAACGTTTGCTTTTGACAATTCATTGCAGCGTGAGAGATTGCTTATTTTCTTTCAGCTTTCTTGCTTGAGGCTTTCCTTGGTATATTATATACGCTTCACATCCTATAAGTAGTCATATGTTTTCTGTTTACACATTTGTGCTAATATTGTTTCGTGCTTTCTAAACCAATAGATGCATTTGTATAGGAATTTAGGTAAAAGGAAATTGACATTTGTGATATGATTATGTTCATGTGAGATTAGTGTCTATATGGTCTTGTGTTCCTATATTATGGTAGAAAAATCTATCAAGTATAGATTGAATGCGACCTCATTTCTAATTGGTTGCGCATGGAGGACATAATAGGTCTGATGAAAGAATACAACTAAGGATGAACTAGTCCGTGGAAAAAGATAAGAAACAGAACTCAAGCGTGGGAGTTAATCACATCTTGTGTGCCTCTTAGAAGCCCTTGGTAGAGGAAAGTCGAAAACCAATAACTTCCATTATGGTTGTAGTTGATTCAGAGGATTTTTTTAACATCTGCTTATATTTCCTTGGCCTCTTATTCTTAGGTCTGAATTACTTTGTTACCATATTTTGTTCCTTGTGTCCAAAAGTCTTTGCTAGTCAATGGTCATCGGTTGACCATGCCTTGAACATAATACTTAAGTACAACACAAAATTGTGTAGATGGACAACTTGAGTAGGGACCCTTTATAAGGCCCAAAAGAAGAATCCATGTCACAAAACTTCTCTATCTCATAAAGACGAGCAGGGCTAATAGCCTAATATAAATTAATAAATGTCTTACAATAAGGCATACTTTAGTTTTCTAGATTACCCTTGTTTTGATCAATGTTTGGACATAGGTACATTCAAGAGAGAAAAAAGGTGAAGGATCCACGAAGAGCAAATGGCTAAAAAATTTCCTTCTATTTGTCGGTAGCAAACAAGGGTGTTGGAAAAAAAACATTTTACTTTTGTCCTAGGTAGGTGATATAGCTCATTAGTTTTGACTCATAGAAGCCATAATCAGTGAAAGTTGTTACTTTAATAATCATAGTGAGCTAGCTAAACTTACCTTGACCTCCGAAACTGGGCTTGTCCTCTGTTGATGTTCCTCTTTTGCTTTGTGGTATCGATCAATCACTGACTTCATGCTGATAAGAGTAGAGTGGATCAGCACAAGTTTACTTTAGTTGAATTAAGTTGTAGCCCTTTTATATAATATAATGTCCAATGATTGTTAGAAAACAGACAAGTATATGCTCCTTGTAATTTACCAAGGAGATGCATGATATTTCAAAAACAATATTTAGGTCATGGATCCTGAAAATATATGAAATAAACATCTCCAACTAATTATAGATTGTTGTGTTCAATTTAAGGTACTTCTAGTAGCTAGGCTTTAATAAACAAGTG
The DNA here is from genome assembly GCA_025506515.1 of Flaveria trinervia. Lineage (NCBI taxonomy): Eukaryota > Viridiplantae > Streptophyta > Magnoliopsida > Asterales > Asteraceae > Flaveria > Flaveria trinervia. Next base: position 538,785 of record CM046443.1, read on the forward strand.
GTTCTATATAACATATGGGTTGCCTGTCATATGAAATTGTCATACATGACGTACCTTGAAGCTAGGGCACAATAATGTAGTCTCTTATATACAACATAAATAATAACTTACTTCCATTTGGTTAGTTGAGATCAAAACCAGATATCTATCAATTACCATAGCCTCTAATTAAAATATATTATGTTTTAGAGTGTAAGTGGAAAAGTTTTTTACTTAGAGGTAAATATTTAACCTAGCTAGGGAAAACTATGGCTGGTGTCTATATAGGTTAAGTGAGAAAAGGTGAATATATCATGGGAGGAAATAAAATATTATTAGAGCATTTATAGTGGAGTTTTTAAAATTATGTAAGTGTATTTGGTATATTATATAGAAGGCTTTTGAGTGGTTATGAGTGAATGGAAAAGAAAATATTATTATAGATTGGTATATTTGAAGAATTACTGTTCAATCTTTATAACTTTTTTAATATTTTTAAAGTGGTTGTGAGTGGAGGAGAGAGAAAAAAATAATGATAAGGGTATAAAAAGTATTATTTAATTGAAAATAAGAGAGAAAATGTAGTGATTTTTAATGTAATTATATGGATAAAGATAAAGAACCTACTATAAATGCTCTTACGTATTATCATTTGTATGCCTCAAACAGTGCGTATATGTTAGTCTATATTGAAATGAAAGACCTTCGATGATAGGATCAATGAAAGAAGACATTTTGCTTAAATTCTAAAATTTGGAGATAAAAATCTAGTCTTAGATATTTTGTTGGTAAATGGGTTAGAACATCTCTTAAGTATTTAAACATGTTAAAAATCATTTAACCTAAGAGGTGAAGATGCTAAAAATTGAAAATTGCGGTTATATTGAAACACTATACCCGAACATATATGAAAAAACAGGTAATATTATGCTTAATTGTTAGGAATTGACTAACCTTGAATACATGATCAATTTTAAGAGTTGACTATGTGTGATCGTGGTGACATTTACCTAAGAATTTATTCGATGATTAGTGAATTCCAACGACCCTAAAATAGTATGCTTAGTGATGAAGTTGGTCGAATACAAAAAAATTAACATGTTAATTAGTGAGAAATATCCCAACGATTGACATATTGATATCATTTGTGGTTGGATTTAGAAAGTCAACATACATAGGAGGATAAAGTTTTTCATATTAAAGGTCCTAAGAGCAAAGTGAGTGTACACATCCCAGAGTTTTAAAGTATGTATCGAAATGTGTGAATGTTTATAGATCGAATTGTATACTTAGATGTTATAATTAGTTTACTATATGGAAGATGATTATATATGGGGTTGATTTTAATGACTATATATGTGTGATTAGATGGTCTAAAAGATAACGAACCACGAGGGAAAACGTGTCTGAAAGTATGTGCTCAAATTATGTTAGTGTGAAGGAATTAATGATTATGTGTATATGAATGTGTGTTAAAATCTTGCTAATTGCAAAAAAGAATTCTTTATGCTTGTTTGAAATATATAATGCTCGGTATTTAACTTGATTGACTTTCAATATTAGGGTTACTGAGTCCCAAAGTATATGTATGAGCAAAAGGTGTAATGAAATCAAAGAAATTATATGATCAAAGGTGGTGAAAGAGAATCACAAAGGTTTATGCGATTAATTTAATGTTGTATAACCAATATAGATACGTGTGATAGTTAAATTAACTTCTAATGTGATTAGTTTATTACTTGAGATATTGCATTGTGATTGTAAGTTACACTTATAAGGTAGGGATACTATTGATATACATGGTGAGTTGAAAAGATGATTGAAGGCGATGTTTTCATACATACACCAAGTTAATTGATGTTAAATACGCCAAGACTATTGTACCTCTTATGTATGTATGCTAGACGTATATAAAAAGTAAACTGATAGGCATATGCATACATTTGTGTAATAATATATGTATAGCATATATGTATTGGTTTATATGAAGATATTTCATAGTAAGATGATGTAACCTTACTTAGTACTGCTACTAATTGTTAATAGTTCTGTAAAATAATCAAATAGATGGCTGGCTAGGCATGATCAAGTCTAGGACATGAATCAAACTAAACCTTTGAGTTAAAACATTTGTATATATTACATTATTACATATATACTTGTCTTCTTAAATTAATTATACGAGTTTGACAATTCAATCTCACTTTAGAATTATATGAGATGTTTGTATAAATTAAAAGTTTAAATTAATCATTTTGTATCAAGTCAAGCCTCCCCACATGTTAAATTTGAAAAAAAAGTTAGACCTAAATTAAGAAAAGATTAATTACAAAAAGAGTTTTGAATTTATGATGTTACATGCAAAGAAGACAATTAATCTTTTATGAGGAGAAGCTAGTCATGAGATTTTAAAATTTGTCATTATAACACATTTTACAAAGCAAGCCAATCCTTTAAAGAAGATTAATTTAAATGCAGTCACTTTAAATAGAATTCTCATAAAACAACACATGAAATCAAGATGTGCTAAATGTTAAAAATTTTAACATGGTAGTGGCATGTCTTGTTAATATCATGCATGGAAGAGGTTATTAGCTACGACTATATCCCGCTAATGCCAAAGAATGTAACTAAACTAGATATAATATAATAGAATGTGAACAATTTTAGCTTTATAACTTATAATATGCCGGAAAAGCTAGAATAATACTGTAGTAGTTTTAAATATGTATATCATATCATATATTTTAGTAATATCTTAAAAATGTTTAAAGTTCTAACAAACGGGTTAAAGTGGCTGAAAAAGGATGCTAATCTAGGGTTTGAAATTTAGTCAAATATACTATACGAGTAGCAAAAAAGCTGGCCAGGGTGTATATTCAATATTCTATTACCCTAAGTATAAATACACATTAATGCATGACCATTACCAGGCGTAGCTTCAATTCTAGCAAAGACATCTTCTCCACCGTATCAACCCAAATGTCCCGTTTATTATGGTCTCAACATATTAATTATAATCTAATTCACTTGTTAGCGTAGGTGTGTGTGTATGTGTATATATATATGTGCACTTGAACATAGATACATGATATATGTCTAACCATACTTATTTTTTATAGAACTTTATTACAATGCTGTAACTAAATTAAGACTTGTAACTTTTGGTTGATTTAGTTTTAACATGCATGCATCGAATAAAAACTGAAGCCGTTTACTGATAAACTTGTATTCTCGATCATTTGTGTGGTGTTAAAGGGTGGTTGCTTAACATTTAATGATGATCTAAAAATCCAACAAAAATCATCCGGCCGGCCTATTATTTCCATGCATATATATGTACGTTTCCAAAGGAAATTGTGAAGATAAATAATAAAGTAATGAATTGACAATTACTAGGTAGTTAATTTAGGATGAAACTGGAGCATGAACGTATGAACGAATGGTTTAACTTAACATTGGGAATAGATAAAAAGAGAAGGTTAATTAAATGACGGACCTGGTGTTTGAGAATTCATGAAGTTTGCTGGTGCTGGAGAAGATGATGAGAGCAACCTCAGCATCACACAAGATGGCAAGCTCTTTAGCCTTCTTCAGCAGCCCATTCCTCCTCTTCGAGAAGGTTACTTGCCGGCTTGTCGAATTGTCAATCCTTCTAATCACGATCTTACCTCTCCCCATTCCGATCTGCCCTAATTACTAATTACTAATTAACTACTCAATCGCGCGATCTCCCTCCGCCCTACCTACCTACTTCAATTCATCAATCAACCAATCAATATACTCCGGCCAACGACAATAATAGTTTTCATGATTTTCCAACCTTATATATATGATTGTGATGGAGATGGAATTAATTAGAGCTGAGAGATATGATGATCGATTGATTTCAATTCATTGCTCCTATTCAGAACAAACAGATTAATGATAAACGTGCAATTAGCTAGCTAGGTATGGAGTCAGAGATCATATATATCGCTCGATGATGAGTTGTGAAAATAATCGAATTGAAGATGGAATATTACTTTGCTACCTTACTTTGAGGATCAACCTTTAATTTTGATGCAGACAAAAAGCTCTTCACCAAAACAATATTCAACCACTCGATCTACTTCCGATCTCTCTCTCTAGCTCAATCTCTCTCTCTCTCTGTATATATATATATATATCTATATATCTATATATATATCTATATATATGTATTTATATTTCTGGTTTCCCGATCGAGTTAAGAGTCGTCGATCTTCTACATACTATACATAAGGAAAGTTGAGTTGAGTCTCATATATGATATGATATATGATATATGGTAGTAGCAGCTTGGTGCTACAACCACTTTCTCTTTCTAAAAACCGCTCTTCTCTCTCTACAAACCGCCCGCTTGTTTTAGTAAAACCGCTTTCCCTTTTTTACTTCATTTGGAAATTCAATTAAATCATGACAACTGGACCAATCAGATTGCATCTTTCTTTTATTATCATTTGTGTATATTTTTATAGATTTTTGACGTTATGCATCCTATAGATCACTGACACATGTCACCTTTTCTATTCTTTAACATAAAAGCACGACTTTTCATTTATTCAAGTTCAGTGCTCCTTTTCGTTTTGAGGGTTTCGAGATCTTGTCCTATGACTATTTCACCCTCTGCTATTTTCATCTTCAAACATTTATTCATTTTCAATCATATGGCCTCGTCTTTCTTCTTTTACCACAAACGTCCCTCAATCTTTTCATTCAACATTATAAAAAACACACACACACACAGTTGGATTAAGTTGTCAAACATACACACTAAAAAAATGTCATGTAAAGAGCCGGTTGCATATACTAGTAACAAATTTTATGACAATACGTGAGTCAAAAATCCATAAACATGTTATGTGTCACTTATCTCATAACTAGATCAAAGTACTTTTATACAACATATAATAATTTTACATCTAAAAATGTTATTACTTTATTGAGTTTCTTTATGTTATTTAGTGCAGGCCACCTGATGATCTACATGGAAGTAGGGTTATAAAGGAATTAAACTCAATAAACAGTAACAAGATTTTGTTTATACTTGTTTATTAAAAAAATATACATGTTTATAAAATGTTTATGAATACTTATTGAATACTGTTTTTTGTTTGTATTCATTCATTAAGGAAATGAAGTTGCTTATAAACTGTTCACGAATATAAACAAATGTACATTAACATAAATGAACACAAATTAATGAGTGTTCATGAACACAAGCGAATACAATCATATATTCATTTTACAAGTGTGCTTTAAGAGAAACTAAAATTATCATAAACATAACCAAATGCCAAAAATTCAGAAGTTTGCCAAGTCTTAACCAAAGCTAAAATCGAAATGATTAAATGAGGGATGTTGGAGGAAGCGCCTAGTAAAACTAGGGTTTCATATTTTCAAAAATTAAATCAATAAAATGAAAATATAATATGTAAAAACATTTAAATGTCTAAATACAAATGGACACAAACATAATAATTGAGTATATTAGCCAAAGTTCATGAGTATAAATGAGCAAACGCGATCACTGTTCATCTTCGTTCGTTTACCTTAGTGAATAAAATTTTTTGTTTGTATTTGTTTATATAATAAAAGAATAAACATAAACCAACTTCCCATTGTACGGTTCACAAACTGTTCATTGAACATTTGATTCATCTTCGTTCTTAAGTGGAATTATATTCCGGTGTGTGGAAATGACATGACTTTGAGAAGTACGATACTTGATAGACTTACATATCTTACTTTCACTTTGGCGGATATTTTGTAATGATTTAAAACGATTATATAATCTTTACATCTTCTCTTACTTGTGGAAATATAATACCAAACTCGTCACTCTAGTTCAAACATAACCTGTACTGTATCTGAATTAGATAAGATCTAAATTGGGTCGAGTACATTGGCGGTGTTTTACCCATAAGGTAGGTTGTGTTGAGTGCATGTTTACGCCACTGGTCGCTCATAGGGAGACCCCTCTTCATGTGTCGAGACTTATGGTGTTGTTGTTTTGCATATACGATTATGTTGTTAGAGCCATAAAGCTCACAGATCATTTGTGTGGAAACTTATATATTGCTGATTATGGATCTGGTTAGTATTGTTTCAAGAAGAATATTTTTTGTAAAATGATAAAACAACTACTTTTATTATCTAATTGCAATACAAGAAATGTAGAAAACGAGTTAAGTATATTATGATTACAACTTAAATAAACAAAGTACAAGAACGTAGATTATGACGGAAAATATAATGGTTAAGGATTTTTGTTCAACATGGGTTCTTTAGAACATAAATGCTAGGATGGACTCTAGAACACAAATAGTATCGTAAAGAAAAAATATGAAGATGATTAAAGAATTGTTGGAAATTCATAAAGAGAAGAAAGAAAAATAGAGCTCTGATATTGTATGATGCATCTTTCAATCATTGCTTACCTTGGTATTTATAGTGAATCAAAAGTGAAACCCCCTAACTTTGAAACTTCAATATTGAATTAAAAGTTGAAACACTACACCCAACTCTATTATGTTTGTTTTTTTTATTGGAATATCAACAGTTTCTTCAATACTGAAATTGGTTAATACGTACGTCGAAACTTGGAGGCATTCTCGGATCTATCGACTCTGATCGTGACGAATTTTTTTCTAACTTAAGAGATATTGTGAAGAGAAAACGAAGTGGGAGGAGGAAACATGAAACAAAAGGGTAAATTAGTCCTTTAATAAAAGACCGACTAATCAAATAATTAAAGTGACCAGCCACTAGGTTGGTGAACGTGACAAGTACTTGCGAAAAGATGTACGAATTAAAAAAAAGTGAGGTTTTTCTTGTTCAGAGAAATTAAGGTTTCCTCATTTGGAAATATTTGAGGTGTGACTGAAATTTCTATATTTGATGCTTTGCTTGTCTTTTATATTTCCTTAAATAACAAATTGGTACCATATATCATTTATCCGATCCTTAAAAAGATTCATCATAGGTTCACACATAGTAATTAGTACATAATCAATCAAGTGGTTCATTTTAATTATTTAAAACACACACCATCACATGGCCATGTTGCATGCTTAATTATTTGATTTCGGTTATCACAATCATGTTTTTTTATTAATTTTCATAACTTTTTATAATATAGATATTTGATCACAATATTTGGTTTAAAATTCAATGTTCTATATGTATAATAATGTTAATTAAAAGGAAAAAATAATGATTTTATTTAATTTTGATAAGTAATACAGTTATCGTAATAAAAAAGATTAACATTCGCTAGGTGACAAGTAGTTAAAAAAATCCTTTCATGCACACTGCTAGAAAGAAAATTGCTATACATAGATCTATCATAACACATAAAAAACCTTCAATTATGAAATAAATGTTTTGTCAAAAAAACCTAAACGGAAAACCTAAATCTTGAGGCATAAACATGGGATATGTAGCATTAATAATGAAGTAAGTAGGTTACATTTATCTGTGGTTAGAGTATCATGAAACTTTTGGTTTTTGGTTCATAGAATTTTTTGATGGAACTAAATTCTATTAAAGGTAATACAATCCGAAGAAATAACTAGACTAAATTTTGGGCATGCGTTTGATTGACAGATGCAATGAAATCTATTGACACTATCTTTTTCGGCTCAAAGGAATTGAAATATAAAACGATGGTAAGTGACAAATTTACCCTTTGTTGTTTTTTAATATTAATATTATCGAATTCAATAATAAACATTTGTAAAATTTATAAAATACACAACATATATTTTATACCATGATTCTAGTATTTTACACACATTATATACAAAATAATGTAAATTAATGCCTTTGATTATACCATAAACATTGCAAATGTTGTCTTATACAAGAGTAGTAGTACACACTAAAAGTAACAAAGGTTGTGGTGATGACATTCGTTGTCATGATTAGACGGTTTTGTCGTCATCATAGGATATGACAATGATATGTTTTCGTTATAACCTTGTCTTTATTATCGAAAATGTCATCGTCTCAAATGTTGTCGCCATAAAACCCTATCTCAATGACCAGTCATCACCATATAGTTGTCAATATTTTTATTAACTATGATCTTTTAATCCGAAAATAAATATTAAGTACCACAACGGGGAAGACATGTATCACCATACATGTTTTAATTTTTTGAATAAAAATATATTTTTAATTTTTGAAAGGGTCTCATGTTTTAGTTTCTTTCTTTTACTTTTTATGTTTTTTAGTTTTTCACAAGATATCATAGCTTTAAAACAAAACTAGCACACACAAAAAGAAAACTAATATTACAAATACTTAAATGAAAATCATAGGATTCTAGTTAATTACATACCAAATAAAAAGAAATTCCAATGTAAACATGTTTTAAATATTTAAAATCCAAACAAATTAACTTTCTAATTGCCGATATTCTCATTATCTTTTTCGTTTTAGGGATTCAGTTTCCTTCTTTCTAATTAATTCATTCGTTCTTGCATCTCATACATTTGTTGCCTTACTGCTTTTATTTTCTTATCTCAATTTGTATTTCAAAATTGTCACATGCCTCCTAACATTTAAAAATACTAAGAATGCCTCTAAGAATTAAAAATTAAAAAAATATGAGACCACACACATCTTCTTTTTCTTTTTTGACCATCATAAACACACACCCTCTCTCTTTCTCTCAAAAACATAAACACACACACTCTCAATCTCTCTCTTTCTCATCTCTTCGCCACCACTATCATAAAAAAAATTGAGTTTTATTTTTCCTACATCCACCACCACCAATCTACACCACCACCCACCACCTATCGATGCCACCAACCATCAAAACCATGAACACCATAACCCACTCCACCATTTTCCTGCAAATGACAATTGCACATCACCACAACCCACTCCACCATAACCGCCCTCACCACCACAACAATCGTCACCTGCTACAAACCTTAACTACCACTGCTCTTAATGTCACACCTCTCCAAGGCGGAAACGTGAGGTGTCAAACATATAGTACATAGCTCATGGCATAAAGAAAACTAAGGCAACACAACTTTATTAGATTTCATAAGTTTACCGACACTTGTTTAAAAGGAACAAACAACCAAAACATGACAAGAAAATAATATAATTTTTATTCTAGGTCATTAAGTATTCCTAAGTGAAGATTCAAATTCCATGTTATTATTACCTGAAACATGTAAAGAAAATGGTCAACAAAATTGTTGATGAGAAACATAAACTTATAAAGATATAAAAACATGTTGCCATAAAAGGTTACAAATTCATACAAGTTCATCATATGTGAAATAATATTAACATAAGATCTATGCAAGCAAACCTTATTTTTCTTTGTTATATTCCATCCACAATCCTCAAAGATTGTGCCATTGTTATCATTGCATCCACAATCCTCAACGATTGTGTCGTTATTAACATTGTGACCACAATCTCCAAGATTGTGCTATGTTATACCGGTTTCCCATATATGGCTCATATTATTACTTCCTTAGGCTTGAACCTAAGTTAATGATTGCAAAACAATCATATAGTGTTCACATACTAAGCAAATTATTGATATCACTTGTTTAAATTTTTTTAGTGAAATATTTATGTGATATGACCAACATATACATGTTCCATTCCCAAAGTGTAAAAGTTAAAAAGGGGACTATGAATCTCACTTTGTGATTTTGATGAGTTTCTTGAGTTCTTGGTGTGTGTTCGACGGTTAAGAATGAAAACCTAAGGTGATAGAAAATATTAGTTCAGGTTATATGAAGATATGGTATTATTAGTTGGTCAAGAAGAGAAGAAATGTTAGTTTTAAAAAAAAACTTAGATTTGATAGCAATCAGTGTTGAATTTTGGACATGTGTTAAGAATAGAAAATATCTACGAAAAATTATGAAAATTTCCGGTCAACTAAATTAATATGTTGTGAACAATTTTCATTTGGAAATTTTTTAATTTTAGATCCGAAAATAGGTCAAAATCAGATATATTTACAGGGTGTCCTGCAAATCAAAATTTTTTAGCAATCATAGATGAATTTTATTTGTGTTTTAAAAATAAGAAAAGACATTCAAAAAATTATAAATTTTACAGAATGATAGATTAATGTGTTCCAAAAAAGTTTCATTTAAAAAAGTTTTTCATTTGGATCACAAAAACGCGTCTAAACAATCATACTAGAATGTCCAAAATTGCATATCTGATTGTTTAGGCTATTTGAGTGATCAAACAAAATGATTTGAAAGCGTTTGGTACACCGTTGAAAAGGTAATTCAACGAACTACGTCGTAAAACTAGATTTTATATTATTTTATTTTTTATGAAAGAGTTATGGTTTATAAAATTCATCTTTATTTGTTGTCTAAAATAGAAACATTCACATAAATGATGTTTTAAGTGTTTAAGATATAAGAAAGATATAAGCCATGTGTGGTAGAGCGATTACTATATATTTCATCATGTAGAATCAAGATTTACCATGGTTTACTAAAAAAAACTCTAGTGATTTTAAAATGAAATGTAAGAATATTACGAGTGACCATAGTTTATAAACTTGATTATCTCACTTGTGTTATTTGTCTCGTCCACCAATACACCAAGGTGTATGGATTTCATAGAGTCATAAACATGAGTGGATTATAATAATCCTATGAACAGGGTACAAGAAAAGTTTGATTAAAACATAAAACATAAAACCTATCTTTTAAGAACCTTAAAAGGATGATGATGATTATGGAGAGAGAGGAAGAGTAATTTTTCTCTTGAAAGATGTAGAGAAAAGATGTAAGAAATAAGAAAGGGGAGCCCTTGTATTTATAGTGAGATATGCGGACCTTAAACATGGTAGTAGAAATGAGAGATTATTTTTAAAATGATTTGGGGGGAAATATTGTGACAATTTTTTAAATGGGTCATACACATATTTTTAATGTGTTACAAAATGAAAGTAGGCAAGGATATTCATGTAACATATTATGTAATTTTTAAATTAATATAAGGTTATTATAAATACTTTTAGGCCATAAAACAAATTATATGCTATAATAAGCATATATTATATAAAGTATAACTTAAAATAATAAAAGTATGCGACAACTTTCACATATGAAGTTTATGTTTCTCAGAGAAATATGTAATCTTTTTACGACAATGTTATTGTAACACCCGGTTATTTTCTTTGAAGCCGACAAAAGAAAAAAAAGAAACAAAGTCCAAAGTCGAGGGACCAAACTTGCCAAAACGGGAAAAAAACCTTGAATGAGTGGGGGAAGGCAGCCCACACCCTCCCCCACACTTAGAAATTTTCAGCCATAGAGAGAAGAGAGGGAGAAAGTGGTTTCAAGCTTCGGTTTTATGGATTCGAGTGTGAAAGTTAAGGTGTAGCGGGTTGGATTGAAGTTCTACTCGACGGGGTTGTTTGTGTGAGTTCTAGGACCTCTCTCTAACATGTTTTCAACTGATTTAGGGCTGGAACACAAAATAAAACCCGTTTTTGAAGTGTGTGTGTTGCACCCGTGTGTATGTGTTTATGTGTGATGCGAGTGGAGTTTGTTTTCGGGCTTGTGTGTGCTTGAATGGTGTCGTGGTATGTGTTTCTAAGGTTTAGGATGGTTGATTTGAGCTTGGAACAGGTTTGAGAGGGTTTGGAGGCCGAAAAGTGCAGATTAGGTTCGGGATGAACTACATTCTGCATCAGCTAGGGCTATGCGGCCGAATGGCATGCGACTGAGGTTCATTCGCATGTGAGTCATGCAAATGGGGTCCATACACATGTGAGTCGTGCGACTGAGGTTCATTTACATGGGAGTCATGACTGAGGTCCATACGTCTGGGTACTCATCCGCATTGGGTTCATTCGCCCATAGTGACCATCTGCATAGGTCCATCCGTATAGGGCCCATTCGCATAGGCTCCAGTTGCCTGATGCTCATTTACCTAGGTGTTCAGTCACCTAGGAGGCCATGCGACTGTGGAGTGCCCATACGCCCAAATAGGGCTCGTGTGCCCGAAAAAAGCATAGTTTAACTTTTTGACTTTCGGGGAGATGCGTAGAGGTAGGCTTTGACTTGGGAGGTTCCCGGGGGTTCATGTAAGCTGACTTTTGAGGCCATAGGCGTTATGATGGGCATGTACGATGATGATGATGTTGTATGTTTATGCATGATGGTATGTATGATGTATGTTATGTATGTATGATGCCCGGTATGATGATGTTGACTGTGTATGTATGTATGTATGATGCTCGGTATGATGATGTGACCGTGTATGTTATGTTCCTTATTATTAATGATTATTTTCCCTTGGCTTTACGTTGAATGTTAATGAATGGAATGAAATGCATTATGTGGCGTAAAGTGGAAGATAATGAAAAGAGGAATGAAATGAAGAATGCATGCATTAATGATGAACGAACGTAAGAAAGGCTTGCAAGCAAATGTATGGAGGTTTACACTCAATGAGGAGTGTTAGCTCAACTGTGTGCAAGTTAGCTACCCCATGAGGATGCATACTGGGGCTTAATCCGTGTGATTAAGCAAATATATGGAGGTTCACACCTAATGAGGGGTTGTCAGCTCAACTGTGTGCGAGTTAAATACCCTGTGAGGATGCACATAGGGGTTCAATCTTTGTGATTGACCAGATGTATGGGGTCCTTGTTGCTTAACCCTAGATGAATTGCTTGGTGCTCTAGAGGGGGGTTAAGCACATGACAGGACCTAGATGAAAACGAAAGAAAATAAATGTACGAAATGAACGATGATGAAGATAATAACTATTATCTATGTGTACGTACGATGAGTGCTCACGTTCTATGACTGTTATGATTTGAAAGAAAGTAAAGGACGGTTTTAAACGAAAAATAAAGTACGTTTTATTATAAAACTAGAACTCACTCAGCAACACTGACTTTTATGTGTTTCCAGTTGGCAGGTAATGTTGCTGAGGATGGCACGGGGCGGCTACTTAGCTCTTTTGGATGACATTTTTTGTTTAATGTTTTTGCATTGTAATGCGAATGAATGATGTTTTGAAATAAACGATTGTATTAACTTGCAAAAGCATTTATAATGAAATTAAAAGTTATTTTAATGTTCCACTATGATGTTTTGTGAAGGTTAATGTAAAATTATATGTTTTGTGTGCAATGATTTACCAGCTGTAAGCGTCCCGGGAACGGGGCCTTACAAGTTGGTATCAGAGCCAAAGTTTAAGTGAAACGGTAAATTTTCAAAATAAACCTAAACTTAAACTGAAAATGGGATGGAAAGGGAAGGGATGCCCGTCTGAGTAGCTGTATGCCATTATGTATTTTCGTAAGGTTAACCAGTATTATATGCTCATGTTATGTGGTTATTTGTTGTTGTAGATTTAGATACTGATGTAGTTAGGATAGGTAATGCTTGGGGTACGAAGAGTAAAGTAAGTGGCTAATTACAACTGACCACTGTAATTAGGGACTTACTATACTTGACATAAACTGAGTTGTTCCCTTGAATGACTGTGTTGGTGTTTGAATCTTCCAGTGTGTGTGTGTGGATGGTCGGTGGTAGATCTTCAAAAGCTTCACGGGGTGGAGGTCGTGGTGCTGAACCGCGACCCAAAAGAGGAAGACCCAGAGTTGAAAAGGTGGTTCATGAAGAACCAGAGACCCCTCATCCGGAGGGTGGTGATGAGAGTGCAAACTTAAGGGTCTTAGTAAAGGTGGCTGTTGTCGAGGAGGTGCATCAGGTCATCCAGACAATCTTACCTTCTGTGGTGACCGAAGTTATCAAGGCTGTGAGGGAAGGAGAAAGGAAGGAAAGAAGTAGACCTATGGCGAAAGAAGACAGCCCGAGACTGAGATGGTTTTGCCTAATGACAAAGAAGAAGAGGAAGAAGAAGAGCCTGCGCCGGAAGCGGCACGAGGCTGTAACTACGGGGCATTTCAACGATGCAAGCCCCCTATTTTTGATGGTAATGGCACTGCTGCTGCTGCTCACCGGTGGGTGAGAGAGATGGAAGTTGTTTTGAACATCAGCGAGTGCCGGGAGGATCAGAAAGTGAAGTTTGCTGCCCACTCTTTTGTGAACTCGGCTCTGTGTTGGTGGGACAATATAGTCAAAGCTGAGGGTAGTCGGGCTATTAGGAGGATGAGATGATCTGAGTTGAAAAAGTTGGTGATTGAGGAGTTTTGTCCTCATAAGAAGATGGACAAGGTTGAGAGGTAGTTCCTGTAGTTGGAGGCGAGGACGATGACACATCAGCAGTACACCACCAAGTTCACTGAGATGGCATGTCTGGTGCTGGACCAAGTGACACCCCTGGTAATGAAAAATCAAGAGGTATATTCAAGGCTTGCCGACGGATATCCGTAGGCACATGTTCGTTGCCCGACCGAGCACGTTTAGGTTGACAGTTGATTTGTCAGGAAGATTGTATGATGAGCGAGAGGTGGTGGTGGTTGAGGCAAGCGAAAAGGGTGGTGGTGACCGGGGTGGAATAGGAAAAGGTTTGGTCAGGGTGGTGCCTCGACAAGTAACAAGAAGGCATAGGTGGACGATCGCCGTGTGGTCACGTCTAGTGTAGGATCGAAGAAGTGTGGCAAATGTGGGAAGGAGCATAGTGGCAAGTGTAGGTGGGGATTGAATGTCTGCTTCAAGTGCAGGAAGCCTGGTCATATGGCTAGAGATTGTGGGGCTATGAGGTATTTCAACTGTGGGGAAAGTGGTCACATGAGTAGGCAATGTAAGACGCTGAGGGCTGAGGGTTCTGGGGTGAAGAAGGCTGGAGGAGAAGGACCGAGGGCGAGCACCAGAGCGTTTACGATGACACAGGAGGAGGCTAGGACGGACCCTGATGTTGTGTCAGGTACGTTTCTAGTAAACCAAACTTTAGCCTCCATGTTATTTGATTCTGGGCCATAAAAGTTTCATTTCCGCTGCTTTCTATGCTAAACTGCCTATTAGTAGTAGGAGTGTTGATGCGCTCTTTGATGTAGAAGCTGCCATAGGTAAGTCTACCAGAATTTTTGAGATGATAAAAGTCTGTGATGTGGAACTAGAAGGTTATAAATTCCTGTTAGACCATTTGTGATGACCTTAGGTGGTTTCGATGTAGTTCTTAGGATGGATTGGTTAGCGGATTACGAGGCGAACATTGTGTGTCGCAAGAAGATGATTCGTCTACAGCGCCTGACGGGAGTTCGTAACGGTTTATGGTGATCGTGTCATGACGATTCCTAAAGTGATTTCGATGGCGGTGGCAGGAAAGTGCATGAGGCGTGGATGTAGTGCCTACTTGGCTTATGTGAAGGATGTAGAAACACTAACACCACAACTGTCTGATGTACCGGTTGTGTGTGACTTCCCAGATGTGTTTCCAGAAGGCTTACCAGGAGTGCGACCTGACCATGAGATCAAGTTCCAGATTGACTTGATACCGGGTGCCCAACCTGTTGCCAAGGCACCGTATCGGTGGGCTCTGACTGAGATGAAGGAGTTGATGGAGCAGTTGCAAGAGCTGCTTGATAAGGGGTTTATTAGACCGAGCATTTCTCCTTGGGGTGCTCCGGTCTTATTCGTGAAGAAGAAAGACGGTAGTATGAGGATGGTATTGACTACCGTGAGCTGAATAAGTTGACGATAAAGAACCAATACCCATTACCAAAAATTTATGATTTGTTTGATCAGCTTCAAGGTGCCAGTTGGTTTTCAAGGATAGATCTTTGATCGGGCTACCATTAGCTGAAGGTGAAGGAGCAAGACATTCCTAAAACAGCTTTTCGCACGCGTTATGGTCACTACGAGTTTCGTGTTATGTCTTTTGGTTTGACCAACGAACTAGCTGCTTTTATGGACTTGATGAATCGAGTGTGTCAGCCGATGTTGGATAAATCCGTGATTGTGCTTATCGATGATATCTTGATTTATTCCAAGAGTGAGGAGGAGCATGGCAGTCACATTCGAGAGGTGTTGGAGACGCTGAGAAGGGAGAAGTTGATGCTAAATTCTCCAACTGCGGGTTCTGGTTGCACAAAGTTTAGTTTTTGGGTCACGTGGTAAATCCCGAGGGGATTATGGTGGATCCGGTAAAGGTGGAGGCGGTGATGCAATGGAAGTCTCTAAGAATGCCATCTGAGATTCGTAGTTTCTTGGGTTTGGCGGGCTATTACAGAAGATTCATTCAAGACTTCTCTAAGATCACTTCTCCACTAACCAAATCGACCCGGAAAAAGATGTAAAGTTTGTATGGGGTCAAGCTCAAGAGAAGGCGTTCGAGGAATTGAAAGAAAGGTTGACTCAAGCTCATGTTCAGTCATTACCCGATGGAAGTGAAGATCTGGTGGTTTATTCTGATGCTTCCTACTCGGGGTTGGGATCTGTGTTAATGTAGAGAGGAAAGGTTATAGCCTATGCATCCCGACAATTGAAGGTTCATGAGGTCAGTTATCCTACTCATGACTTGGAGCTAGTAGCCGTGGTCTTTGCGTTAAAGATTTGGAGGCACTATCTTTACGGGACGAAGTGCACCATATTCATAGACCACAAGAGCTTGAAGTACTTCTTTGAGCTGAAGGACTTAAACATGAGGCAGAGACGATGGTTGAGCTCATAAAGGATTATGATTGCGAGATCCATTACCATCTGGGCAAAGCCAACGTGGTGCCGGACACCCTTTAGTAGAAAGAGAGACCCGAGCCGATTCGGGTGAAAGCTTACCAGTTGATCATGACCTCTGATGTGATGAAGCAAGTCAAAGAGTTTCAAGATGAGCACTGAAAGAAGATCATCTTAACTCCGAAATAATGAGAGGTCTGATTGCGGAATTGGGTGAAAACACACTCGGTTTTAGAACCCGATTCGACGGATGTGGATTCCTTGTTTTGGCGATCTACGTGGGAAGATTATGGATGAAGCTCATAAGACTCGATACTCTATTCATTCCGATGCTACAAAGATGTACCAAGACATTAAGAAAGATTATTGGTGGCCGGGTATGAAGCGCGATGTGGTGGAGTATGTGAGTAAATGCCTTACTTGTCTACAAGTGAAGGTTGAGCATCAAAAGCCGTGTGGGAAGATCCAACCTTTGGATATACCAGAATGGAACTGGAAGCACATTACCATGGATTTCATTACGCATCTGCCGTGTACCCCAAAAGGGTATGATGCCATATGGGTGATAGTTGACCATTTGAAGAAGAGTGCTCACTTCCTACCGATCCGCGAGACATATTCATCCGAGAGGTTGGCAAATCTATTCATCAAGTAAATTGTAACTCGTCATCGTGTGCCGGTGTCTATTGTGTCCGATCGTGACACCCGGGTTACATCTAAATTTTGGAAGAAATTCCACGATGCGATGGGGATGAGGTTACATATTAGCATGACTTATCATCCCCAAACGGACGGTTAGTCAGAAAGGACCATTCAGACATTGGAGGATATGCTTCGGGCATGTGTTATCGATTTTGGAGGAAGTTGGGATGACCACTTACCGTTAGCTGAGTTCTCAGATAACAAAAGTTATCATGCCAACATTGTATGCCTCCTTATGAGATGCTATACGGTAGGACATGCAGAATACCCGTCTGTTGGGTTGATATTGGTCAAAAAGAGTTAGGAAGTGTTGAGGTGATCGAGGCTAAAACTAAGAAGCTTGAAAAGATCAAGGCCTTCATGAAGGCAACCAAAGATAGACAGAAGTCGTATGCTGAGAAATGACGTAGACTGATTGAGTTCCAGGTGGGTGAAGGGTTATGTTGAAGGTCTCACCTTGGAAGGGTATCATTCGGTTTAGAAAGTGGGGTAAGTTGAGCCCGAGATACATAGGGCCTTTCCGATTCATTACTAGAGTAGGACAGGTGGCCTATAGGTTGGAGTTACCAGATGAGTTAAATGGAATTCACCCGACATTCCACGTATCTTATCTGAGGAAATGTTTGGCAGACGAAGATATGATTGTTCCACTGGAGGATATCGAGATAGACGAACGACTCAATTATGTGGAGCAACCATTGGCGATCATTGATCGAAAAAAGAAGAGGCTGATGAATAAAGTGGTTCCTCTTGTGCGTGTACAATGGAAGCACAGGAAGGGATCCGAGTCTACGTGGGAGACTGAAGAAGAGATGAGATAGCATTACCCACGTCTGTTCGAGGAATAACAGGTTTCAGGAATGAAACCTATTTAAGGGGGGTAGACTTGTAACACCCGGTTATTTTCTTTGAAGCCGAGAAAAGAAAGAAAAGAAAAGAAATAAAGTCCAAAGTCGAAGGACCAAACTTGCCAAAACAGGAAAAAAACCTTGAATGAGTGGGGGTATAAGAGGGGGAAGGCAGCCCACACCCTCCCCCACACTTAGAAATTTTCAGCCATAGAGATAAGAGAGGGAGAAAGAGGTTTCGAGCTTCGGTTTCGTGTATTCAAGCGTGAAAGTTGAGGTGTAGCGGTTGAATTGAAGCTCTACTCGACGGGGTTCTTTGTGTGAGTCTTAGGACCCCTCTTTTACACGTTTTCAATTGATTTGGGGCTGGAACACAAAGTAAAACCCGTTTTTGAAGTGTGTGTGTTGCACGCATGTGTATGTGTTTGTGTGTGATGCGAGTGGAGTTTGTTTCAGGCTTGTGTGTGCTTGAATGGTGTTGTGGCATGTGTTCCTAAGGTTTAGGATGGTTGATTTGAGCTTAGAACAAGTTTGAGAGGATTTGGAGGCCAAAAAGTGCAGATTAGGTTCGGGATGAACTGCATTCTGCATCAGCTAGGGCTATATGACCGAATGGCATGCAACTGCGGTTCATTCGCATGTGAGTTATGCGACTGGGGTCCATACGCATGTGAGTCGTGCAACTGAGGTTCATTCGCATGGGAGTCATGCAACTGAGGTCCATATGCCTGGGTACTCATCCGCATTGGGTTCATTCGCCCATAGTGACCATCCGCATAGGTCCATCCACATAGGTCCATCCGCATAGGTCCACCGCATAGGTCCATCCGCATAGGTCCATTCGCATAGGGCCTATTCGCATAGGCTCCAGTCGCCTGATGTTCATTCGCCTAAGTGTTCAGTCGCCTGGGAGGCCATGCGACTGAAGAGTGCCCATACGCCCAAATAGGCCTCGTGAGCCTGAAAAAGCATAGTTTAACTTTCTGACTTTCGGGGAGATGCCTAGAGGTAGGCTTTGACTTGGGAGGTTCCCGAGGGCTCATGTAAGCTGACTTTTTAGGTCATAGGCGTTATGATGGGCATGTACGATGATGTATGATGTTGTATGTTTATGCATGATGGTATGTATGATGTATGTTATGTATGTATGATGCCCGGTATGATGATGTTGACTGTGTATGTTGTGTATGTATGATGCCCGGTATGATCATGTTGACGATGTGTGTTATGTTCCTTATTATGTATGATTATTTTCCCTTGGTTGTGCGTTGAATGTTAATGAATGGAATGAAAAATATTATGTGACATAAATTGGAAGATAATGAAAAGTGGAACGAAATGAAGAATGCATGCATTAATGAATGAACAAACGTAAGAAAGGCTTGCAAGCAAATACATGGAGGTTCACACTCAATGAGGAGTGTTAGCTCAACCGTGTTCGCGTTAGCTACCATATGAGGATGCACACTAGGGCTTAATCCGTGTGATTAAGCAAATGTATGGAGGTTCACACCCATTGAGGGGTTGTCAGCTCAATTGTGTGCTGTAACACCCGTTATTCTTTAAAAAAAAGAAAGAAAAATAAGAAATGTAGAATAAAGGAAGGAACATCAATAAATCCAAGTTGAGGGGTTAAAAGTGTAAAAAGGAAAAAAGTACAAAGAAGTTTGTGTAAAGGTGGGCATGGCCGCCCACCCTCACTTCCCATCACCTTTTCTACACACAATCTTCTGTCATTTTAGAGAGAGAAAGGAAGAGAGCAGAAACTCTCAGTTGAAGAAGAAGAAGAAGAAGAGGATTGAATTCAAGGTAAGAATTCATGGATTTTAAGTGTTTGTGTTGGGTTTTGTCTCGGTTATATGCTTATATGCTTATGTGTTTGTGTGTGTGTTCATGGTGTGTGTGTTTTGTGGGTTTCTAGGCGTTTGAACTCAGTTGCAAAAGGGTTAGAAGGAAGATACACCCAAAGTAGCACCAGGTGAGTTTCTAGACCCCAGTATTACTTGTTTTAAACTCTTTGGGGCTGAAAATGTATTAAAACGGTTTTTGTTATGATTATGTATGTATACCCGTATGTATTATGCATGTTTGATGATGTTTCTTAGATGCTTATAGGGTGTTCATGTTTAGAATAGCCTTGGTAAGCTTAGAACGGATAGGCTAGATGTTTGGAGTCGAAATTATCCTAGAAACATGTTGAACAGAAGGTTCATGCGCCTAAATAAGGCCCATGCGCCTGGAAATGCCTTAGAAACGATTAAGTGTATCGCATGCGCCTGAACAGTGCCCTCATGCGCCTAGAAAATTAGCCGGACGACTAAGTGTAGGGCCATGCGCCCCAATAGTGCCCATACGTCTTAATAACCTCATGCGCCTAAGTTTCCATACGCCCAAATAGCGCATACGTCTAAGTTTCCATGCGCCTGAATAGCTCATGCGCCTAAGTGTTGAAAGGGTTAAGTGTTGGCTGATACGCCTGCATAGTGATAAAATGCCCGAACAGGGCCCATGCACCCAATTGTGTCAAAGCGCCTAACACTTAGAATTTATTTCAGAGTTTTTGGGAGTCTGTGCTTTTAGGATTTTGACCGAGGTTTGACTAGGGCTTATAAATTCTTGGTTTCATGCATTATTATGATTGCCTTATGATTGTTCTTTATTATTAATATTAATATTATTACTATTATTATTATTATTACTATAGTATATGACTTTACATGGTGTGCTTATTATCGTAACTTAAAGTATTACTAATAATAAAGTGAAAGAGCAATAAAGAAGAGAAGTGGAACTTAATTAAAATGTTAACAAGTCTTGCAAGCTTACGGGAGGTACATGGCCATGAGGTCGTCAGCTCATCTGTAATGCGGGTTAGCTACCTTCAGATGCACACAGGGCCAGTCAATTGAGATTAGCAGACCTTTGCAGCGTACCCTAGGTGTCTGGGCCAGCCTTGTATACCGTATGTAGAGCCCCTTGTGGGAACAGAGGGCCCAACACCATTTCCCCTGCGCACATAGTTTAGGGTATTACTCATTGGTCCACATAGACAGTGAAAGATAAATATAAAAGAGTACAGAGAAAACAAGGCATACAGTAAAGAGAAGAAGCATTATCTGATTGTATAGTTAATGCGTGCTCACATATAAAGAGATGTAATTTCATAAAACGAGTATTTTCATATATATACCTTACACAAAGTATTTTATTACTTTTAAAACTAGAACTCACTCAACAACGCTGACTTTTATACATTTTTAGTTGGCAGATAATCATTGTTGAGGATGGCACAAGGGTGAAGCTACTCGGCAGGAAAAGACTGACATCCATTCATACTTATGATTGTTGTTGTTTTGTAATGCAATTAAACAATTATTTTGTATTCGATTAAACAATAGTGTATTGCTCAACAATAGTGTTTTTAATGAAATGAATGGCTTTTGTTAAAACAATTCCGCTGCTCAAGCTTGTAAATTTATAATGTTTAATGTATTAATGCTGTGAATGACCAACTGTGAGGTCTCCGGGAACGGGGTCTTAGAAGTTGGTATCAAGCCAAAGTTTAAGAGAATTAGGTTAAATAAATTTTTTAAACCTAAACTTAAACTGAAAATGGGACAATTAGAGGGATGTCAGCCCGAGTAGCAACGTGCCATTAGGTATGTCTTTTCTTAATGTTAACCGGTATTATGTGCGCATGCTATTTGATTTATGTGCCTTTAGTAGATTTAGATGTTGATTAAGTTAGGATAGGAATGCTTGGGGTATAAAGAGTATAGTAAGTGACTAATCACAACTGGCCACTGTAATTAGAGATTTACTATACTTGACATAAACTGAATTATTACCTTGAATGACTGTGTTAGTGTTTGAATCTTATAGCGTGTTAAAGGATGGCTAGACAGAAATCTTCCAAGACTCCTAGAGGCAGAGGCCGTCCACGCGTGACTAGGAGTAATGCTAAAGCTCCTGAGACGACCCATGAGAACCCTAAGGTTCATGGCCGGAGCGAAGAGAATGAGAATGCTAGCTTGAATGCCTCAGCTAGGGAGGCGATTGCTGATGAAGTACACCAGGTCATGCAGACAGTCTTACCGTCTGTGGTGACTAAAGTCATGAGGGCTGTGAGAAGCGAGGAAAGGAAGGAGAAGGAGAATAGAAAGCGATAAACGGGCAAGGGAAGCAGAAGGGAGGAGGAACAACCAGAGCCTGAGACTGTGTTGTCCGATAAGGAGGAGGATGATGTAGTGGGGGTAGCGACCGGAGGGTGCAGTTATAGGGCATTCCAAAGGTGTAAGCCCCCGACTTTCGATGGCAATGGCAATGCTTCTGCCACTCACCGCTGGGTGAGAGGGATGGAGGCAGTCTTGGAGATCAGTGAGTGCCGCGAGGACCAAAAGGTGAAGTTCGCAACTCACTCTTTTGTTGATTCAACGCTGTGTTGGTGGGACAATATTGTCCAAGCTGAGGGTACCAGGGCAATCGGAAGGATGATGTTGAGTGAACTGAAGAAGTTGGTGGTTGAGGAATTCAGTCCTCACAGGGAACTCGATAAAATTGAGAGGGAGTTCTTGCAACTTGAAGCGAGAAACATGACCCACCAGCAGTACACCACTAAATTCAACGAGATGGCGAGGCTGGTGCCGGATCAGGTGACGTCGGTGTCAAGAAAGATCAAGAGGTACATCCAAGGACTGCCGACTGACATTCGCAGGCACCTGATTGTTGCTTAGCCAGGTACCTTTCGATCGGTGGTGGATTTGGCGGGTAGATTGTATGATGAGCGAGAGGAGACTGTGGTGGAGGTGAAGAAGACGAGTGGGGATGGTAAGAACTGGAATGGGAAGAGGTTTGGACATGGTGGTTTCACTCCAAACAACAAGAAGATGAAGGTGTATGACTGTGGGGTGTCTTCAAGATCAGGGCGGAGTAAGTGTGGTAGCTGTGGAAGGGAGCATACCGGTGAGTGCAGGATGGGAATGAATGTATGCTTCAGATGTGGCAAGCCTGGCCATATCGCTAGAGACTGTAGGGTGCTGAAGTGCTATAACTGTGGCGGGGAGGGCCACGCGACCAAAGACTGTAAGAAGCCGAGGGCGGAGAGCTTTGGGGCGAAGAAGAAGCCGGCGGAAGGAGGGCAGAGGGCAAGCGCTAGAGCTTACACCATGACCCGGGAGGAAGCCAGAGCTAATTCTAATGTCGTGTCAGGTATGTTTCTAGTAAACCAAACTTGTGACAATATATTGTTTGATTCCAGTGCTAGTAGGAGTTTTATTTCCAGTACTTTCTGTGCTAAGTTGCCTATTAGTAGTAGAAATGTCAGTGAACCATTCGATGTAGAAACCGCTATTGGCAAGTCCACTAGAATTACTGATGTGATAGAGGACTGTGCTATAGAACTTGAAGGTCATAGATTTGCTGCTAGGATACACATGATGCCTCTAGGTGGATTTGATGTAGTACTAGAGATGGACTGGTTAGCAACCTATGAAGCGAACATCGTATGTCACAAGAAGATGATTCGATTAGTTGCGCCTGATGGGAGTTTGGTTACAATTTATGGAGATCGCGTTACTACGATCCCGAAGGTGATTTCGATGGCGGTGGTGGGGAAGTGCATGAAATGTGGGTGTAGTGCCTACTTGGCATACGTGAAAGATGTGGATGCATCGGTACCGCAATTATCTGAGGTGCCATTGGTGTGCGACTTTCTGGACGTATTCCCGGAAGACTTACCCGGCATGCCACCAGATCGCGAGATTGAGTTCCAAATTGATTTGATACCCGGTGCTCAACCCGTTGCCAAAGCACCATATCGATTAGCTCCGACTGAGATGAAGAAACTCATGAGCCAATTGCAGGAGTTAATGGATAAGGGATTCATTCGACCGAGTATCTCTCCGTGGGGTGCTCTGGTATTGTTTGAAAAGAAAAAGGATGGAAGTATGCGAATGTGCATTGACTATCGAGAGCTGAACAAGTTGACGGTGAAGAATCGGTACCCGTTACCAAGGATTGATGACTGGTTCGACCAGCTCCAAGGTGCCAGTTGGCTCTTGAGGATAGATCTACGATCTGGCTACCATCAATTGAAGGTGAAGGAACGAGACATTCCTAAGACAGCTTTCTGTACGCGTTATGGACACTACGAGTTCCTCGTTATGTCTTTTGGTTTAACTAACGCGCCAGCTGCCTTATGGATTTGATGAATCGAGTGTGCCGGCCGATGTGGATAGATCAATGATTGTGTTCATTGATGATATCCTGATCTACTCGAAGAGCGAAGAAGAGCATGCCGGTCACATTCGCGAGGAGTTGAAGACATTAAGAAGGGAGAAGTTGTATGCCAAATTCTCCAAATGTGCGTTCTGGTTGCGCAAAGTTCAATTCTTGGGTCACATGGTGAATCCTGACAGAATCATGGTGGACCCGGCAAAGGTGGAGGCAATTATGCAATGGAAGTCTCCGAAGACGCCATCCGAGATTTGTAGTTTCTTAGGGTTGGCGGGATATTATCGAAGGTTCATTCAGGACTTTTCCAAGATCGCTTCTCCACTAACCAAGTTGACCCGGAAAGATGTGAAGTTTGTATGGGGTCAAGCTCAAGAGAAAGCATTTGAGGAGTTAAAGGCAAGGTTGACTCAAGCACCTGTTTTGTCATTACCCGAAGGAAGCGAGGATTTGCGGTTTATTCTGATGCTTCCTACTCGGGGTTGGGTTGCGTGCTGATGCATAGAGGAAAGGTGATGTGCTAGTGTCTATTGTGTCTGATTGTGACACCCGGTTTACATCTAAATTTTGGAATAAATTCCACGACGCCATGGGGACGAGGTTACATATTAGCACGGCTTATCATCCCCAAACTGATGGTCAGTCAGAAAGGACCATTCAGACATTGGAAGACATGCTTCGAGCATGCATGATTGATTTTGGTGGAAGTTGGGATGACCACTTACCGTTAGCGGAATTCTCATACAATAACAACTATCATGCCAGCATTGGCATGCCACCATATGAGATGCTATACTGTAGGAGATGCAGAGAACACCCGTTTGTTGGGGTGATATTGGTCAGAAGGAATTGGGGAGCGTCAAGGTAATTGAGGCTACGACTGAGAAGCTTGAGAAGATTAAAGCCTTCATGAAGGCAGCTAAAGATAGACAGAAGTCATATGCCGATAAACGACGCAGACCAATTGAGTTCCAGATGGGTGACCAGGTTATGCTGAAGGTCTCACCTTGGAAGGGGATCATCCGATTCAGGAAACGAGGTAAGCTAAGCCCGAGATACATAGGACCTTTCCGAATCATTGCTCGAGTAGGAGAGGTGGCCTATAGATTGGAGTTACGAGATGAGTTAAGTGGAATTCACCCGACGTTCCACGTATCTCATCTGAGAAAATGCTTAGCTGATGAAGACATGACTGTTCCACTAGAGGATATCGAAGTAGACAAAAGGCTCAACTATGTGGAGCAACCAGTGGCAATCATCGATCGAAAAGAAAAGAAGCTGAGAAATAAGTGGTTCCTCTTGTGCGTATATAGTGGAAGCACAGGAAGGGATCCAAATCTACATGGAAGACTGAGGAGGAAATGAGGCAGTATTACCCTTGTCTGTTTGAGGAATAGCAGGTTTCGGGGACAAAACCTATTTAAGGGGGTGGACTTGTAACACCTGGTTATTCTTTAAAAAAAGAAAGAAAAATAAGAAATGAAGAATAAAGGAAGGAAACATCAATAAACCCAAGTTGAGGGGTTAAAAGTATAAAAAGGACAAAAGTACAGAGAAGTTGGTGTAAAGGTGGGCATGGCCGCCCACCCCACTTCCAATCACCTTTTCTACACACAATCTACGGTCATTTTAGAGAGAGAAAGGAAGAGAGCAGAAACTCTCGATTGAAGAGGAAGAAGAAGAAGAGGATTGAATTCAAGGTAAGAATTCAAGCTTTTAAGTGTTTGTGTTAGGTTTTGTCTCGGTTATATGCTTATATGCTTATGTGTTTGTGTGTGTGTTCGTGGTGTGTGTGTTTTGTGGGTTTCTAGGTGTTTGAACTCAGTTGCAAAAGGGTTAGAAGGAAGATACACCCACTAGGTGAGTTTCTAGACCCCGGTTTTACTTTTTTAAACTTTTTGGGGCTGAAAATGTATTAAAACGATTTTTATTATGATTATGTATGTATACCCGTATGTATTATGCATGTTTGATGACGTTTCTTAGATGCTTATAGGTTGTTCATGTTTAGAATAGCCTTGGTAAGCTTAGAATGGATAGGCTTGATGTTTGGATTCGAAATTATCCTAGAAACATGTTGAACAGAAGGTTCATGCGCCTAAATAAGGCTCATGCGCCTGGAAATGCCTTAGAAACGATTAAGTGTATCTCATGCGCCTGAACAGTGCCCTCATGCGCCTAGAAAATTAGCCGGACGACTAAGTGTGGGGCCATGCGCCCCAATAGTGCCCATACGTCTTAATAACCTCATGCGCCTAAGTTTCCATACGCCCAAATAGCGCATACGTCTAAGTGTCCATGCGCCTGAATAGCTCATGCGCCTAAGTGTTGAAAGGGTTAAGTGTTGGCTGATACGCCTGCATAGTGATAAAATGCCCGAACAGGGCTCATGCGCCCAAATTGTGTCAAAGCGCCTAACACTTGGAATTTATTTCAGAGTTTTTGGGAGTCTGTGCTTTTAGGATTTTGACCGAGGTTTGACTAGGGCTTATAAATTCTTGGTTTCATGCATTATTATGATTGCCTTATGATTGTTCTTTATTATTAATATAAATTTTATTACTATTATTCTTATTATTACTATTAGTATGTGACTTTACGTGGTGTGCTTATTATCGTAACGTAAAGTATTACTAATAATAAAGTGAAAGAGCAATAAAGAAGAGAAGTGGAACTTAATTAAAATGTTAACAATTCTTGCAAGCTTACGGGAGGTACATGGCCATGAGGTCGTCAGCTCAACTGTAATGCGGGTTAGCTACTTCACATGCACACAGGGCCAGTCAATTGAGATTAGCAGACCTTTGCAGCGTACCCTAGGTGTCTGCGCCAGCCTTCTATACCGTATGTAGAGCCCCTTGTGGGAACAGAGGGCCCAACACCATTTCCCCCGCGCACATAGTTAGGGTATTACTAATTAGTCCACATAGACAGTGAAAGATAATATAAAAGAGTACAGAGAAAACAAGGCATACAGTAAAGAGAAGAAGTATTATCTGATTGTATAGTTAATGCGTGCTCACATATAAAGAGATGTAATTTCATAAAAGAGTATTTTCATATATATACCTTACACAAAGTATTTTATTACTTTTAAAACTAGAACTCACTCAACAATGTTGACTTATACATTTTCAGTTGGCAGATAATCATTGTGAGGATGCCACAAGGGTGAAGCTACTCGGCAGGAAAAGACTGACATCCATTCATACTTACGATTGTTGTTGTTTTGTAATGCAATTAAACAATTCTTTTGTATTCGATTAAACAATAGTGTATTGCTCAACAATAGTGTTTTTAATGAAATGAATGGCTTTTGTTAAAACAATTCCGCTGCTTAAGCTTGTAAATTTATAATGTTTAATGTATTTAATGTCGTGAATGACCAACTGTGAGGTCTCCGAGAATGGGGCCTTACATGTGCAGGTTAAATACTCCATGAGGATGCACACAA
Source organism: Flaveria trinervia (assembly GCA_025506515.1). Lineage (NCBI taxonomy): Eukaryota > Viridiplantae > Streptophyta > Magnoliopsida > Asterales > Asteraceae > Flaveria > Flaveria trinervia. The sequence continues at coordinate 566,627 of CM046443.1, forward strand.
GGGTTCAATCTTTGTGATTGACCAGATGTATGGGGTCCTTGTCGTTTAACCCTAGATGAATTGCTTGGTGCTCTAGAGGGGGGATAAGCACATGACAGGACCTAGATGAAAATGAAAGATAATAAATGTACGAAATGAATGCTGATGAAGATAATAACTATTATCTATGTGTACGTACGATGTGTGCTCACCTTCTAAGACTGATATGATTTGAAAGAAAGTAAATGATGGTTTTAAATGAAAAATAAAGTACGTTTTTTATAAAACAAGAACTCACTGAGCAACGCTGACTTTTATGTGTTTCCAATTGGCAGGTAATGTTGCTGAGGATGGCGTGGAGCGGCTACTCAGCTAATTTGGATGGCATTCTTTTGTTAATGTTTTTGCATTGTAATGCAAACGAACGATGTTTTGAAATGAACAATTGTATTAACTTGCAAAAGCATTTATAATGAAATGAAAAGTTATTTTAATGTTCTGTTGCGATGTTTTATGAAGGTTAAATGTAAAATTATATGTTTTATGTGCAATGATTTACCAGCTGTAAGCGTCCAGGAATAGGGCCTTACAGTTATACATAAATAGACGTTATAGGAAATCTTATTGATATAAATAGAAACTATAAGTACAAAAGTCATGGATGTTACGGTATCCCCAAGTTAAAGGAATTTCATTCTCGAAATTTCAACTAGTGGAGTTACAGATTTAGAAAAGAGGAGCGGGTACTTTAGTTTCATATGGTCCACACATTCCTAAGTGAACTCAGGACCACACTTAGAGTCCCACGGACTTCACAATTGGAATGCGGCTACGCTTGAGTTTCTTGACATCACGGTCCATGATTTCAATATGTTGCTCCACAAAATGTAACTTGTCTTCAATACGAACCTCATCCAAAGGAATGTGAAGGATGTCATAGGTAAGACATGTCTTGAGGTTAGACATGTGAAATGTGTTATGCATATTATTGAGCTTAGCTGGCAATTTCAACTTGTAAGCTACGAGGCCAATCCGTTCAAGGATTTCAAAAGGCCCCTTGTACCTAGGTGCTAGTTTTTTTCCAAAACAAACCAATCTTTCCAAGGGGAAACTTTAAGTAAGAATTTGTCACCAACTTGGAATTCAAGAGGCTTCCTTCGGTTATCGGCATAACTCTTTTGACTGTTACGAGGAGCCTTCAGTCTTTCTTCGATCTGGAAAATCTTATCAAAAGTCTCTTGGATAAGTTCAGAATTGGTAATTTGAGACTCACCGGTTTTGGTCCAACAGATGGGTGAACGAAATTTCCTACCATATAAAGCTTCGAAGGGAGCACATTAATGCTTGTATGGTACCTATTGTTGTAAGAGAATTTCACTAAAGGCAAATGGCTATCCCAACTTCCACCAAAATCAATCACACAGGTGCGAAGCATGTCCTCGAGGGTTTGTATGGTCCTTTCATTTTGGCCATCAGTTTGAGGATGATAAGCCATGCTTAGGTCCAAATGATTTCCTAAGGATTTTTGTAAGGATTTCCAAAAGCAAGAGGTAAAAGAAATAGGCACACCATGACGAGTTATGATTTCCTTGATGTAGAGTGTGACAACTTCTCCATCTTGAAATCTTCATGTATTGTGAGAAAGTGAGCCGATTGGTCAAGCGATCAACTATGACCCAAATCGAATCATGACCACGGGGAGTTCGAGGGAGTTTGGTGATAAAGTCAATGGAAATTTGCCCCTATTTCCAGATAGGGATCTCAGGTTGTTGAAGAAGACCTGAAGGTTTTTTATGCTCGACTTTGATTTTTAAGCATTTAAGGCACTTGCTCACATAAAGAGATATATTCTTTTTCATCCCCGACCACCAATAAAATTCTTTGAGATCATGATACATTTAATTCAAGAACGTCTTGTTGAGCTTGATAGATCATGGCCTTAATGTAACACCCTCAATTTCCACAAAAGAGGTAATACCATTAGGCGTGTGACATACCAGTATCTTAGCCATTAGTTACACCAAACGACATAATAATTACAAAACATAATTTCTAATTTAAAATAAAGTTTCCCAAAACCAAAGTTAAATATGAAAACATGAAAGTAAATGCGGAAGCATATAAATTCATAATTCAAACGATGCAGACATACGCAAACCAAATACTATAGTTTGTAGAAAATGTAAATTCGTTCATTAGACTCTACGATGATAAATGCAACGTGAGATGTTCCTACTCGTGCGCACCTTAAGAACCTAAAAGAAACATGCTAAAGTGTCAACACAAGGTTGGTAGGTTCATAGGTTTTAATAAAAAGAGCATACTAGAAAACTAATACGATAAAAAAGTAATATTAGTAGATAACTAGTCTACTAAACAAGTTACTAATTTATGAAGTTCTCAATCGACGCTGACAATGTAAAAGAATGCCTTGGCTGTGAACACCAGCTCACAGCAACAGAATTAGGTAAAAAACACCCGTTTGGCGTACGTTGTGCTAGTGCGACTATCCCGGGTGGGGTTGTCAACCCAGTAGATCTACTCAGAATTACCTCGCTAAAGTATATAAATTAACAGTTCGAATGTGAGGACTTGAGTATGGTGTAACACTAGTAAACAAGTGATATTACAATAATACTTATCAAATGAAAATTTGTTTAGAACACATGTTTTTCTCAGCCCAATGAAAATAAGTAAAGTGAGTTTGAAAACTCACCTTGAATGCACAACAACACGTAAATGTAAGCACAAAAGATTTGGGTCTCCGATTAACCTGAATTTTATTCAATATATAATTAATATTAAATGCCAATAATTCGACCGTTTGGTTTCGTGTTCTTAATTTGGGTACGGTGCCGGCTATCAGTTGACTCCTCATTAAAAAGTATTACCATACACAAGCTCACACAAGCATAAACTCAGTTATTCACGGATACACTGGATCATACATGAAGGCCTTGTTTATACATTTATTATAAATTCTCTAAATATAAGTGTACACACTATTTGGGATGAAACCACTTAAAAGTGCTCCAAGATTCATGGGGTTACTTATCAAATCATTTATTTTGACCATAACCTTAACAAAAACAAGCCATGTATTAAAACACTAAGACCCTTTGTTTGCTTTGAAAAATAAAACAATTTTGACCAACCTTCACTAAAAAGGCAATAACATGAGTTTTACGTGTTCAAATTGAGTGTGGTTGGACTTTCTGGAAACTAGACTCAAAAATACATATTTGGACTCAAGAAACGCAGTAATTGAGTTTATTATCATAAAGTTATAACGTGCACAAGTTGGCTAACAGAATCTACCAGGACCAGAAAAAATCAAGTTTTGAACTAAACATGCATCCTAACAATGTTCAATAGCTTCACAAGACCATGTTATCATTTGAAAGAAGTTTGGACACTCACTAAGTGTCTTTACACGTTCATAAGCTTTAGCAAAACTCAAACCATATGATTATTTATATATACATTCACATGCATACACCCATTATATATATAAATATACATTATTTAAAAACCATAAAATATATTACATAAAATACATATACAACCATATATACATCACCATCATATAAAAACAACCAAATAATTATATATATACAACCTGTTGACCCCCACTACCACACACATACCTTCACACCTACATGGGTATATATATATATACATATATATATAGAGAGAGAGAGGAGGGATCATAAGAAAACCAATTAGTTTTATGAAAACCAATCCTAACCAATCACATTGTTTTATTATATATTTATATTTATTATATTCAAGGGTGTTTTCGTAATTTTCTATATAATTTATTTTTAGTAAATACTCATTGTTGACTAAATTTCATCTTTTTCTTCATGATTGAACAAACCAATTTACAGAGTATTTGAAAACGTATTTCATGAACCATATCTTGACCATTCATCGACCATGTGAATGGTATGTCAAGAAATCAAAGTCGGATGTTAGTGATGATGATGAAATTAAGTCGATCAGAGGTCGCATGGTTTGTTAACAAATCAAAGAGTTGGGGCTCGATGAAGATGAGATCAAGTTCAAGGTTAGCGACTATTGAATTGGTTCTTCATAAACTCAATTGATAGATAGGTTCACGAGTACATTTGTTCAATTACACAATGGCTGGTGATGAAAGAAAGAAGATTAAGACATTGTGTAACTAGGGTTACATATACGTAGCTTGAGAATAAGGAAACTAAAGAAACAAAAGAGTGGATCTCATGTATCACAACAGGGAATAACAATAATGACAACAAGGAAGAAGATGTAAAACGATGGGTTACATATACGTAGCCATATACATTCTTAACATGTATGAGTTACTTGTACATATTTGACCAATTCGATTCTTCATATATCTTTTCTTTATTTGTTTCTACAAAAGCAATTTTAGAGATCTTCAATCATTCCAGCATTCATCTATTCATTTGATCAAGAGGTGATAATCGGTTGGGATGTTAGGTTGATGGAACCCTCACTTGCAACCACCCCTAGATCATTGGAGGATGGAAACGATCAGACTCATTGCTAAAGTATGTAAATGCATCTCGTTCAATCAATTGCAAAAGGTAGAATCAAGAGGTGTATGATATCATCTGTTGTTTGATATTATTGAAAAGGTGTTTGATTTTAGTACAAGAAATTGAGATGATGATGATTTACATATATGGTTACATGTACGTAACTACGTAGTTAAAGCAGGAGTTATTTTCTAAACATATAGATGATTATGACAAAATATGACTTCAGACTAATGTTTGGTTACGTATATGTAACTAAGAGTTATATATGTAATATTATGGGTTACATGTTGTAACTCATCATAGTTTAATCAACTTACGTATATTTATCATATAATGCTACTTACATATCCTTACCTTCTATGTATCTGTTGATATTTTTATAAAAATTAAGGTCTAGATATTTATGATTGTTACATGTATAAACTAAAGACTTTAATAAATTTTTGTGTACTAGTAATGTATTATAGTTACATGCACCTAACTGATAATTGTTGCATATATGTAACAAGATGTATAAACATGATTTCTTTGTCTGAAGAATTGCAATTAGATTTAGTTATGCAATCTGCTTATGGTTTACGTATACGTAAACACATTAACATATGGCTACATGAGCTCACTGTTGGATTGTTTAAAAAAAATGGGGATGAAGTCAATTGTTGATGCATATGAAGATAATAAAATGAAGTCACTTTTAAACTTTTTTAAAATGTAATTTATAAGAGAGGAGAGTGGAGAGAGAAGAGAGAATGTAAGAATTTTGGTTGTTGTTTCCAAAAGTAAAAAAAAATATTGTTCCAAATTTTCCCTTTTATCATTAATATAATGTAATTAAAATTTGAATTATTTACTAAAATGTCATTTTGTATATCAACCATTGATGAAATAGATTAATGATTTAGATTTGGTTTTTATAGTTTTCTAGTAAATTATAGTTTTCTTAGGAACCATCCCATATATATATATATATATATAATATATATATAATATATATATATATATATATATATACAGAGAGAGAGAGAGAGAGACCCGAACGCAGCACCCATACAACTTGACTCACACTAACATGAACTTCATGGCTTCACACCACAACACACGTCTCGATTCCAACGAAGATCACCCAACTATATACAAACTCCCACATGAATCATCACCTTCATCGGTTAACCAAAAGAAACACCAACAAAAGACCACAACCGAAACCCATAACTAGCATAACAACCTAGAACGAAGCCAAATTGACACACAACGCATACCGAACCACCCATATGAATAACATCTATATATATACATATATATATATATACATATATATATATATACGCACACATTTACAGAAAACACACAAACAAAACACACACTATACGCATAATTGAACCCAAATACAACCATACTCGCACCGAGTCAATAGTACAAGCTAGCGTACACCCGAACCCATAGCCCACCGATGACACAACTGGCGTACCGAAACCGTACAAAGAAAACAAATAGTAACTGAAGACATACCTAGGAAAATCTGTGAAGGTAGAGATCACAAAGGAAGCTCTGTATAAAGCTACAAAGAATTTCTTGCGTGCGAGGGGAAGGTGTCATCGGAGGAAGGAAAATCACGGCTGCCAAAAGTTGTTTAGGTTTATGTAAAAATTATGTTTTAACATAAAATGAGATTCCTTACCCTAACAAAGTGGCACTTAGGCCCCTCTAACTATAACTTTAATAGTATTATTTTGATTATAACATAGAGTTGAATGAACTTTAATTATAACTTTGCGTAACAGCTAATGGTAGTCGGCTAACAACGTTAGCATGAGAATACGGGGTGTCACACTTAAGATTGGTTTGAACAATCATTCCATTACATGAATATGTGACACTTCGATTCAATATTTTCGGCTAAGGGCATCAGCCACCACATTGGCTTTCCCAGGGTGATAATGGATTTCACAACCATAATCGCTTAAGAGTTCACCTAACGCCTTTGTCTCATGTTTAGATCATTTTGATTTAGAATATGTTGAAGGCTTTTATGGTCAGCGAAGATGACACACTTTACCATAAAGGTTGTGCCTTTAAATTTCAATGTAAAAACCACTACACGCAACTCAAGGTCATGAGTTGTGTAGTTCTTTTCATGAACCTTAAGTTTTATTGAGGCGTAGGCGATGTTTTTGCCTCGTTGCATCAACACGCAACCAAGACCTTGATTAGAGGCATCGTAATAAACGACAAAACCATCATTGCCATCAGGAAGACTTAAAATAGGGGAGTTGCACAACTTTTGCTTAAGGAGTTAGAAGGCATCTTCTTGTCTTTGCTCTCAAACAAAAGGTTTGTTCTTTTAGGTTAAGGTTTAGAGGCAAGGCAATCTTTGAAAAATTCGAGATGAACCTTTAATAGTACCCAGCCAAATCCATGAAAGAACGAATTTTGGATGGAGTCTTTGGCTTAGCCTAATTCTTGATAGCTTTAATTTTAGATGGACCCATATGGATACCTTTTTCATTGATAACATGACCCAAGAAGTGAACTTCCTTTAGCCAAAACTCACATTTGAAAAACTTGGCATAAAGCTTCTCTTTCTTCAAAAGCTCTAAGATAAGCTTTAGATGATTCACATGTTCTTTTACATTTCGAGAATAAGTCAATATGTCATCGATGAAGACAATGAAAAATTAGTCCAAATAGGGTCTACAAACTCAATTCATGAGATCCATGAACACGGTAAACGCATTGGTTAGCGCAAAAGGCATAACCACAAATTCGTAATGCCCATAACGAGTTCTAAAGGCGGTCTTTGGGATGTCATTATCCTGAACACGTAATTGATGGTAACCCGATCGAAGATCAATCTTGGAGAAGCAAGTTGCTCCTTGTAATTGATCAAATAAGTCATCGATTCTTGGAAAAAGATAACGGTTCTTGATAGTCAATTGTTGAGCTCAAGATAGTCAATGAACATTCTAAAGGATCCATCTTTCTTTTTGACAAAGAGGACTGGGCTCCCCAAGGTGAGAAGCTCGGTCTGATGAATCCCTTATCCACCAACTCTTGAAATTGGCTAGACAATTCTTGCAACTCAGATGGGGCAAGACGATAAGGAGATTTGGCAATAGGAATTGCATGAGGAACAAGATCGATTCGGGATTCAACTTGTCGAACAGGTGGAGTTCCGTGCAAGTCATCAGGAAATACTTCAGGTTATTCTTAAATGATGGGTATGTCTTTGTTCAATAGGAAACTTGAAAATTGATAAAAGAAAAAACGAAACATAAATCAAAGGTGGGACAGGGTGGTGGCGGTGGCAGTGGCGGCACACCACCCTGTCTAGGGTTTGAACTCAGTGACAAAAACTAGGGTTTATATTTTTTATCTATTTATATATTTTTGTGATGGTGCAATGCAGAATAAGGTACCAAAACCTTAAGTCTCGTGTAAAATGGTAAAAGACTAAATTGATATTATTTTTTATCGTGAAGTTACAATTTATATATATTATAAGAAACACTAGAAACCTAAATGGGTCTATTAGCTCGTATAATATACCTAATATCTAATAGCACCTCAATGGAAAAAGCCTAAGATAGTGTTTGGTACGAAGTAACGAGGGGAATAAAATAAACCATTGAGGGTGAATAAATAAATACATGTTTGGTGGTTGCCACCAACCACCAGCCATCGTCGCCACCACTCCAACCACCGCCACCCGGAACACCATTGTCGGAAACCACCGCCGCCGCCAGGAACCAATACCGCCGCCCGAAACCACTGCGGCCACCACCGCTGGCCACCACCACCACCCACCATCACCACCATAACTATTTTTACATTTCATTCCTTTGTCTTTTTCATACCTAACAAACAATACAAAGTAATGATTCATTTATTCTTAAAGATTAACCAAACAAGAAAATGAAATGTAGTGATTATTTGATTTTGTAATACATTTTATTTTTTTATTCATTAGATTACCCTATACCAAGCACATATTTAGTTATTAAAGAAAGTCTTAGAAAGAGTGCTTTCACACTCTATGCAATGCTAGTGGGGAACTTCAACCACTACCTATACTTTCCTGATAACTCAATGATATAATAAAAGGAAAACAAAAACAAAATCAAGCAACATGCTAAAACCTTGGTGTTGCACGGGATATATAAGGAAGACCCAGGACATTAAGACAATAACCATGTGAGTAGACTTATTTGATCAATAAGATTCCATCTTTTAATGTAAAGTCATTCGTCCAATGAACATCAAATTGGTCACCAAAAGCCAAGGGCAATTATCTTGTTAAATTTGTTGTTCCGTACAATTGCATATTAAATAATATTATCTTACATGGCCTTATCTTATCTTAGCCATCTATCGAATTCACCCATAACTAATATTGTATAGAACTGGATATTCAAGCATAAAAGTGAATTGTATATGTTTTGTTTTTTTACACAAATAAAATTTATGTTTTAATAATTACTTGTATTTACCTGGGTTGATAAAAATATGTCATCATCTTTCTTCAAAAATAAACCCTCATCTCAATTTGTTTGGACAAGTACTTTCAATTGTGAAGTACTAATAAAACCCAATACGATCGACGGTGGATTTTGTCCCTTGAAAATAGTAAATCTATAATTAAAATGTACCTAAACTTTTAATGATAGTAATAATAGGTTAACTGATATCAAATATATAAAATAAATCTATCCAAAACTATTGAAAACGTACGATAATAATAATGAATATAGAAACACACATTTGACCTCCATAGAATTGATTATTATATATAACAAAATGCATATCAAAATGTATTAAGTAAAGTTTTATTTTTGTACGATCTATTTTTCAAATATTGTTATCAGAGCCGGCTCAAGCTTTTTGGTGCCTAAAGTGAGTAATAAAATTGGGGCCCTTTTTGTAAAACTAAAAGTATTTTTGCTTTCAATCCGGTTATTCGTATGTCATTTTTGTGTATGTATAATTATAAACCACAGACCCATCACTAACATGCCTACACACAAAAATCATCATTTGACAAACTCTTTTAAAGTGTAGTGATTTTTAAGGAAAGAAAAAGAAAAGTTAAAAAGATGAAGAGTTTCTAAAATTATGCGGAAAATTCAAGATATATGATTTATGCATAATAACATTCCAATCATTTAGATAAAAACAATCTATGTAAATGTGAGATTAGAAAATGTCATTTGGATCATAATCAATTAAAAATAATAATTAATATGAAGCAAACTGAAGTAGTATTAAGTAAAAGCATACTCTATGAAATTAAGCTTTAAATATATGCTAATATGTTCAAAATTGGTATATACATATTAAATGTAGTAGTTTTTGAACTTATTTTGTTCGGTACTTGTATTGTTCCCCTTGAGATTTATCTCACGTTTAACAACCTTGATATAACTAACGATAAATGACAAACAAATTTACAAATATTTAATGATACTAAAGTACTGGATCAAAAACTTAAAGACATAAAAAATACATCTCATTAATTTATTAACAGATTGTATAACATTTAAAACATCAATCCACAATTAGCAATAGCCAAAAATAAATAATTAAGAACTCAGAATTAACAATCAAGAAATTAAAACAATTAGAACATAAGAACTATTAGAGCAAATTACCATAAAGCAATCAAGAATTAAAGGGTGAAAGAACAAACCTAAATCAAATCTCGACCATGAAGAAATCGAACAAGTAGAAGAAGCAGATTGATTAAAGATTAGGATGACCGCCGCTAATATCTCGAGTTAAACAAAAATCAAAAGAACTAGGACAAATATCGATTGTTTCTCCAAAAGTTGCTTCTCTTCCTTCCAAGTTCCAATCGTGATTGCCGCTACCCTCTCATTGGTTGTTCAGTAATCAGAAAACCTAGGCCCAATATTAGTTTTAATATAAAAGAATTTAAAAAAATGGGGGCCTTAACTTTTTGGAACCCCAAGCCCTTCCTTCACCCCATTATTCATTTGGGCCGCCTTGATTATTATTATATGATATATTTATAAGACACTAACATGATATGATATATTTATAAGACACTAACATGATATGATATATTTATAAGACACTAACATTATATGATAAATATGTACTTCAAATGCTATTGTAATAATATCTTAAATATATCTCTAAGTTCTAGCTCGTACCCACTTACGCACGAGGTATGATGAATAAATTTACATATATTGACCGAAGTATCCACTACCCTACAACATGATAATATATAATGGTAATTAGGTAAGACTTCATCATTTTATTTGCATGTTAAAGATATTAAATCGACCTATTGTTAATATTATAGAAAATGTAATATATATATAT
>CM046443.1:580000-837500 GCA_025506515.1 Flaveria trinervia
CCATATCCTAGATTATGGCATGCTTCAAAAAGATCACTTTAAGCTTGAGGTTGACCTGAAACATGATAAAAATAAGAGTCAACTAAAATAGTTGGTGAGTTTCCAAGGTTTTCATACATAATAAGAAAAGAAAGTTACAAGTAGCAATTCATGTCATAAGTTATAAGCTAGTAAGGTTATAGAACACATATCGTTACAACCAAACCTCGACTTGATTACAAGTATAAAAGATTGGCTAAGTGTATTTGGTTCCCTAGTGCACAAGCATACGGCTCCTAGGAGTCGGCAATACATCGACTTTAGCACCAAATAGGCTTGTCAGGCCCAAAGATCTAAAACGTTGCCAGGCTAGCAATAGTTAATGATTGTAATCAAACTATGTATCTCATATAAACACTTACAATAAACAAATAACCATGACAAAATAATAAGTTGAATTGCACGTGATTTACAAGTCTCAAACGTGTATAAGTGTATCATGTATAAGCTATCATGTTTCACCCCAAAATAGTGTGAAATAAAGTAAAAAGGTGGCAAGAAAACTCACATGTCAAATGAGTATATAATGAAGATTAATAAGAATAAAATATGTCGTTCCAAGATAAAACGTCACAAGGCACCTAAATATATAAATATTATAAAATTTAGGTTAATAATAAGATTAACGAGTTAACATGAACTAGGGTATTAGAATTTTGAGGATTTGTATAAAGTTAATAATTTATTTATATATAAAAAAAATACTATTTATGAAATTTATAAATTTATTTTTAAGGAAATTGCTCCTTTGTAAATAACTTGTGATTTCATTTATACAATTATATTTAAATTCTATAAATATCACGATAAATCCATAAACATAAGGTCTAATATTAATTTAATGTTGTTAAGTATTATATAACAATCTAATAATAAAAATATTTAATTATTACACTTGTAAAAAAAATATATTACAAAGTTTTACAAGAAAATTTTTAAGAAATAATTAGATGACTTTAAAAATATTTAGGGTTTATAAAATTCATTTTTATAATTATTATAAATTTTCTATAATTAATTTAAGGCTAAAAAAAAGTTTTAAAAATATATACATGAGGGTGCCCGGGTTCGAACCCGGGACCTCATGTTGAGAATGCAATGTCTTAACCAATGAACCAAGGCCTCAGCCGCGGTTCATATTGGTTTCGAATTACTATAACCCGTTTAAAGAAAGTTTCCCCAATCTCTAAGAACCCTAATTCCACAATCCTCAAAATTGAACCTGAATTCGTAAATGTAAAAGCTTGTAATTATGGGGCTTTTGTTTCCCATGCTAAAACGAGCATATTCATGTATGTAATTTACCCGAACAAGTTCGAATTGAAGGTGAACCCAACGATGCACAAGTCGCGGTCAAAGGAGATGCAGAAACGATGTAAACGTTGATGATAACACAATTAACCTTGTGTATAGCTTCGTATGACAAACTAGATCCAAAGCCCCTTATCGATTTCAAATCTTGATGTTCGGAAGATAGCGTTCGAGTATGTTGCAGTTCGTGATCAACAGAGAGAATCGAATGAGATGTTTTTGTTTATTTCAGGTGAAATTGATGATTGCAATCGATTAGAATCAGATAAACGCTCGATTTGGTTCAGTTAATTGGGTTATGATTGGAGTTAATGCTCAAACGGTTATGGATCTTAACGTGCTTCGGTTATACCTTCGAATGGAGTTCGTAACCGGTTGATAAACGCCTTAAAAGTTCATAACGAGGTTCGAATTGTGTTCACGAAGCGATTGGTATAATTTGGGAATAAAACGGATGAACTTTTACGGGTTTTGGAACCTCGCTGGCGCCGTGTCGGAGTTTCGCCGGCCGGCGGCCGGAAAATCGGGGAGAGAGAAAATGGTTTTGGGTTGGGTTTAATTAATTACACAATCAGTCCCTCTAGTTTATTATTTAACATTTTATGCTTAAAAGTTCCATTTTAAGTTTCCAAATTGACAAATAAAACCCTCAAACTTAATTTAAGTTTAGGTTTTAAATACGACTAAGTTTAATAACCTTTATAAATTATAAATAACCGTATTAAAAGTAATCTTATTATTACTAATACTATTATTCGTTATTATTACTTATTATTATTGTTACATTTATTAATATTAACATTATTATTATTAATTATACTTAACATTTCATAAAAACCCAATGATAATAAAGAATAAGCACAAACAACACGCAAGTTTTAAAATTGACAAATATAACCTTAGTAAGAATAAACGAAATTAACTTTTAGCTAACAAAAATACAAGATGTTACAGTCTTCCCAACATAAAAGAATTTCGTCCCGAAATTAAAAGAAATGAAACTATACAAATAAGAACCGGTATCTCCTCTTCATGTGCTCCTCGCGTTCCCAAGTAAATTCAGCGCCACGTTTATTTTCCCATCGAACCTTGACGATTGGGGTTGTTGTGGTTCTAGTCTTCTTCATTATACGATCCATGATCTCCACAGGTTTCTCGACAAAATGTAATGACTCGTCAATCTGAATGTCTTCCAGCGGAACATACAGACTTTCGTCGGCCAAACACTTTCTCAAATTTGAGACATGGAATACAGGATGAATTCCACTAAGGTCGGAAGGTAACTCTAGTTTATAAGCCACTTTCCCAATCCTTTTCAGGATTTTGAAAGGTCCTACAAATCTGGAGCCAGTTTGCCCTTCTTTCCAAAGCGAACCACACCTTTCCACGGTGAGACCTTGAGAAGTACCATCTCCCCATCTTGGAATTCTAATGGCTTACGCCGCTTGTCAGCATAACTCTTTTGACGACTTCTCGCCACTTCAAGGTTCTTGCGAATGATAGAAACCTTATCGGTCGTCTCTTGTATAAGTTCAGGGCCAGTGATGAAGTTTTCACCAATGTCGGTCCAACAGATCGGTGAACGACATTTACGACCATAAAGTGCTTCAAACGGTGCCATCTTGATACTCGAGTGGTAACTATTGTTATACGAAAATTCCGCGAGCGGTAAATGCGTATCCCAATCGCCATCAAAGTCAAGAACACAGAGACGTAGCAAATCCTCCAAAGTTTGGATCGTTCGCTCGGTTTGACCATCAGTTTGAGGATGGTAAGCCGTGCTTAGATCCAATTGTGTACCCAAAAGTTCTTGCATAGACGACCAAAAATGTGAAGTGAAACGAGCATCTCGGTCAGATATGATGTGCAGAGGTACCCCATGACGACTTACAATCTCATCAACGTATATACGAGCTAACTTTGATGTCTTGTAAGTGTCACGTATGGGTATGAAATGTGCCGACTTGGTCAATCGGTCAACGATCACCCATATGCTATCATGTCCTCGAGAGGTTCGGGGTAGCTTTGTTATGAAGTCCATGGATATGTGTTCCCATTTCCACATAGGGATCTCGGGTTGCTCAAGTAATCCACTTGGACGTTGATGTTCGGCTTTAACTTTCGTACATGTGAGGCACTTAGCTACATAAGTCGCTATGTCTTCTTCATCCCAGGCCACCAATATTGACCACGTAGGTCCATGTACATCTTATCGGAACCAGGATGAATAGAATAACGAGTTTGATGAGCTTCGTTCATTATAAAGGTACGAATGTTATCGCGATTTGGAACCCAAATACGATTGGCGAAGTACATCAATCCATTGGATTTCGTTTCCAATTTGGTTAGAAGATTATGCTCCAACTCATCCTTCATTCTTCCTTCTCGTTGTACCATTTGTTGGCCTCCAGGATGCTAGACTCGATGTCACTATCTATTCTCAGGTTTTGTAGTAGTACGGTGGTCTATTGACATCTAGTCGAATTTCAGTATCGAACTCACCCAAGGTGTCAAACCATTGACGTCGATCTCGAATTCTTGAAATGAGATCATCTTGTTGTGAATCTTTCGGCTCAATGCATCGGCCACAACGTTTGCTTTACCAGGATGGTAACGAATGTCACAATCATAGTCACTAATCAACTCCACCCAACGACGTTGTCTCATGTTGAGATCTTTTTGATTGAAAACGTGTTGAAGGCTTTTGTGATCGGTGTAGACTATACATTGCGTACCATACAGGTAGTGCCTCCAAATCTTCAAAGCAAATACAACAGCACCAAGCTCGAGATCATGGGTTGTATAATTCACCTCGTGAACTTTCAATTGTCTCGACGCATAAGCTATGACCTTCCCTCGTTGCATGAGAACACAACCAAGGCCTTGCTTAGATGCATCACAATACACGGTGAAATCGTCGTTTCCATCGGGTAGGGTCAATATAGGAACATTGCACAACTTATGCTTTAACGCTTCAAAAGCTTCTTCTTGCTCGGAACCCCACTCGAATGGTTTATTCTTTTGTGTCAAAGCAGTGAGCGGCTTCGCGATCCTCGAGAAATTGGCGATGAATCGCCGATAATAACCAGCAAGACCAAGAAAAGAACGAACTTCGGTAGGAGTTGTAGGAACACACCAATTCTTCACAGCTTCCACCTTTGCAGGATCAACGTGAATTCCTTGGCTATTCACCACGTGTCCTAGAAATTGAACTTCTTCGAGCCAGAAATCACACTTCGAGAATTTTGCGTACAATTGCTCTTTCTTTAACAACTCAAGAACCAATCTCAAATGAGCTCATGATCGGTGTTGGACTTGGAATAGATAAGTATGTCATCAATAAAAACGATCACAAACTTGTCTAGATAAGGCTTGCATACTCGGTTCATGAGATCCATGAAGACAGCAGGAGCATTGGTTAAACCAAAAGGCATCACCATAACTCATAGTGTCCATAACGAGTACGGAAAGCGGTCTTCGGGATGTCATCCTCATGAACTCGTAATTGATGATATCCAGAACGTAGATCAATTTTCGAGAATATGGCAGCTCCTTGAAGTTGATCAAACAAGTCATCGATGCGAGGAAGAGGATAACGATTCTTGATGGTAAGTTTGTTAAGCTCGCGATAATCGATGCACATACGAAACGATCCATCTTTCTTCTTCACGAAAAGAACAGGTGCACCCCAAGGCGAAGAACTAGGACGGATGAAGCCTTTCTCGGACAGCTCTTGCAGTTGACAAGAGAGTTCTTGCATTTCCGATGGTGCAAGCCGATATGGTGACTTGGCCACGGGGTTTGCTCCCGGTATCAAGTCAATTTTAAACTCGACTTCACGCACGGGAGGTAAACCACTAAGGTCATCGGGAAATACTTCAGGAAAGTCTCGTACGATAGGGACATCCTTAAGTTCTTTCCCTTTGACTTTCGTGTTGACCACATAAGCCAAGAAGGCCATATACTTCTTGTTAAGCACTTTCGGGCTTGAGTGCAAGACATGAGTTTAAGCCCTTTAGAAGATTTTTCACCGAACACCTTCAACGTATCTCCAGAGGGTAACGGTATACGAATGCACTTCTCGAAACAATGATCTCGGCATGGTGTTTGGCTAACCAATCCATACCAATGATGACGTCAAAGCTTCCTAGTTTCATAGGGATAAGATCGATAAGAAAATCATGCGTATCAAGACTTAAGATGCAATCACGAACGATAACGTCAACGGTAATCGGTTCTCCATCGGCAACTTCAACAGTAAGAGGTCTTTCTAGTTTCGTATGTGGCTTAGCAAGTATGGTTCAAACTCTAATGAAACAAAACTTTTATCGGCTCCAGAATCAAATAGGACATAGGCATAAGTTTTGTTAATAAGGAACATACCTGTTCAATTTTTTTAAGGTATTTAACAATACAGGTAAAGTATGAAATGAATTTGATCACAAAATTTAAGGGTGAGTTTACGTACCATTCACCACATCGTTGTTTGCTTGTGCTTGGTTAGCGTTGATGTTGAAAGCACGTCCTCGAGCTTGTGGAACATTACCCACAAGGCGAGGGCATTGTGGGCGAAAATGGCCAGGTTCCCCACAGTTGTAGCAAACACGGTTTGTGACCACAGCGGCATTGTTAGGTGCACGGTGGCAAGTTGCCACCAAATGACCATATTTACCGCATAAGGTGCAAATGCGGCATGGTTGATTCCCCGGATGATGATACCTACACGTGCTGCACATCGGTTGAGGACCAGCATAAGCCCTAGCCCCAGGCACTTGTGCCACAGATGTAGCCGCAGGTACAAGTTGTCTTTGGGGTTGTTTGGGTGCAGCCACGGCATAGTTACGCGCCGGTGTGAACTTGCGCTTTTTGTTGTTGTTGTGGCTGTTAGACGGTTCAGCTTGGTCTCCTTAACCGCCTCGGTAGTCGTCTTCTCCACCTTCTTTGCACCCTTCACAGACATGGTGCCCGCTCTTATATGGTTCTCGGTGAGTTGAGCGGTGATTGTAATGGCTTCTTCCAAGGTTGTGGGTCGGCTACCCACCACAGCATCTTGAATTTGGGGTGGTACACCCTTAATGAACTTCTCGATGTTGCGGGGAACAGTGTCGACCATATGGGGCAGCAGTATACTCAACTCATGATGCCTAGTTGAGTAGGCCAAATGATCACCATCATTTTGTTTCAAATTCCAAAACTCCTCTTCCAACTTTTGCAATTCACTTCTTGGGCAGAACTTCGCGATGGCGATGTTCTTGAACTCCTCCCATGTAAGTGCTAGAATAGCATCGGGTCCACGATTCCTCTTCTCGCTATTCCACCAGGTAAGAGCTCTTTGTTGGAACATACTAGTGGCATAACGAACCTTGAGTGCATCGGGACACTCACAATTGATAAGGTATTCTCCATGCTTTCAAACCACTCAAGAAGACCAGTGGCTCCTTCCTTGCCACTAAAACTAGTGGGCTTGCAAGAGCTGAAGTGCTTGAAGGTGCAAGTTTGATTATTCCCATGTTGATTGTTCCCGTTTTGATTGTTGCTATTCTCTCCATGACCATTTCCATTGTTGCTAGCGTTGGTCATTAAGGTGCTATTAAGTTCAGCAACATGGTCGGAATGACAGCAGCCATTTGTCGAGCAATCATGGCGGCTAACTTACGATCGGAACTTCCACGCTTTCCATGATGACGAGACATGCTGGAATATACAAATGAGTTAGATATGAGAATTGGAATAACAAGGATTAATGTTCAACAAGGATAAGGCAAAAAGTTGTAAGGCACATGGAATGGTTCCATTTGGTAACGCATTACCATTTGGAAACGTTGACACGTCAAGGTAAGTTGACCCACTCGCCTTAGAAATTTGTGTATGTTGACCATGGTTTATCACTCATCCCAGAAATCCCCAGGTAAGCATAACTAGTCCCGTAGGATTTATGCGATATGCTTGCCTTAGCCCGAGGCCTTTTGCCAGGAAATCCAGAATACAGGTGTCCATGTGTCACACAAATTTCTTAGGTTTATGAAATCAAAACCATGATGAGATTTACATAGATTAGACATAAGTCTAAAGATTTAATTCTTAAGCATAAGTATACGATTCCACGTGTTGACGAGAATAAGATTAAGAAGTTTCATTTGTCGGGGAGAGTCAATGAGCCAAAGTTAAGTTTAGGGAGACAAGTAACAAAGTTTAGACAATTACAAGGCAACCTATGCTAAGGCATCAAATTGCACATAAAGTATAGCATTATGTAGCATGTAAATATATATATATTTCCAAGATATAAATATTATCCTATGAGGTTCATGCATAAGCTATAGTCTAGGTCACCATTACTAATAACCTAAATCCCTGTAGTTATGGGCTCTGATACCAATCTGTCACACCTCACATCTCGACGTTTCCGCCGTCAAGGTTGGGGTGTGACATTAGAGGTCGATTCTTACCAGGATTTGTTGCTTCTTTCTTCGGTCTTGATGCTCCAACACCCAGATCTTCAATCTCTTAACCTTGAAAGCTTCAAATCTTGAGTTTTCTTCATTTTCTCTCTCTACTTTCTCTCTCTACGAATTTTGGTGGCTAGGGTTGCAATGAGGAAGATGAAGGCTGGTTTGGGTGCTTAAGGGCTGATTATGGGCCTTTAATCCTATAGGCCACTACCCAATAAGTCTAATTTAGCCCATGATCATTTTTTACCTTATTAAAATACCCAATAATCAAGCCCATTATCCTTGATGACTCGTTTTGACTTTTCGGGGTGTTAAACCAAAGGACATTTCGAGAAATTCGTAGTGTCCATAATGCGTTCGGAACGCTATCTTTGGAATGTCTTGTTCTTTCACCTTCAGCTGGTGGTAACCAGACAACAGGTCTATCCTCGAAAACCAGCTGGCACCCTGAAGTTGATCGAACAGGTCGTCGATCCTTGGTAATGGATACCGATTCTTTACAGTCAGCTTATTGAGCTCGCTATAGTCAATGCACATCCGCATGCTACCATCTTTCTTCTTGACGAATAAAACCGGAGTACCCCATGGAGAGATACTCGGTCGGATGAAGCCTTTATCCAGTAAATATTGCAACTGGTACCTTAGTTCTACCATCTCCGAAGGAGCTAATCGATA
Organism: Flaveria trinervia; assembly: GCA_025506515.1. NCBI lineage: Eukaryota > Viridiplantae > Streptophyta > Magnoliopsida > Asterales > Asteraceae > Flaveria > Flaveria trinervia. The sequence continues at coordinate 588,478 of CM046443.1, forward strand.
CGGTGCTTTAGCAACGGGTTGTGCTCCCGGTAGCAAATCAATCTGGAATTCGATTTCGCGGTCAGGCGGCACACCGGTCAGGTCTTCAGGAAAGACGTCAGGAAACTCACGAACTATCGGCACGTCTGATAATTGTTTCTCTGGTGCATCCACATCTTTTACGTAGGCCAAGTAAGCGCTGCACCCACGTCTCAAGTACTTTTCAGCTGTGATCATCAACACAACCTTCGGTACACAGCACACCTTATCTCCACGAATCGTAGCAGAACTACCGTCGGGTGTTGTTAGACGAATTATCTTTCTACTACATACTATATTGGCTTCATAGCTAGCTAACCAATCTATGCCTAACACCACATCGAAACCTCCTAAGGCCATAACATGCAACCTAGCAGGGAACTCACAATCCTCTAACTCAATCAGGCAATCCTCAACCACCTCAATTACCTTAGTAGACTTACCAATGGCTATTTCTACATAGAAAGGCTCATCTAGCTTTCTACTCTTATCATGCAACAAATGACAAAAGGCAGCAGACACAAAACTCCTACTAGCACCAGAATCAAAGAGCATAGAAGCATGTTCATGGTCTACCAGAAACATACCTGAAACTACTTCCGGGTCTGCTCTGGCCTCCTCACGAGTTATGTTGAAGGCCCTCACCTTCGCCTTTGAACCGTCACCCATTCCCTTATCTCCAGCTTTAACTGTTCCTGATTCTTCTGGTTTTCCTTTCTTACAGTCTCTTCCCACATGACCCATCTCGCCACACTGGTTACACCTCCCCACCTTGCAATCCCTAGCATAGTGGCCCTCGCCTCGGCATTTGAAACATTTTCCCGTCCCAACTCTGCACTCCCCTGAATGACCTTTTCCACATTTTCTACAAGCACCTCCTTTACCAGTATTACCCTGTCTCCCAGACTAATCTTCAACCCTCATCCTCTTCTCTCCATTCTGGAAGTTATCACCTTCGAACCTCTTCCCATTTCCATTCTTGTTCCCATTCCATTTCTCCACCTTCTTCTGTAGAGGCACTAGGTCTCTCTCATCGTACAACCTCCCAGCTAAGTCCACCACAGACCTAAATGTGCTTGGTCTGGCTGCAATCATGTGCCTCCTGATATCCACAGGCAAACCCTGTATGTATCTTTTGATCTTCTTGGATGCAGGCGTCACCATGTCTGGCACAAGCCTTGCAAGTTCATTGAACTTGGAGGTATACTCTTGATGAGTCATGTTCCCTGCCTTCAAATACAGGAACTCCTTTTCAATCTTGTCTAATTCCCAATGGGGACAATACTCCTCCAGCACTAACTCCTTCAACTCAGACCACTTCATTTTGGCTATCAATCGCTTTCCTTCAGCCTGGACAATATTGTCCCACCAGCACAATGTTGAGTCAACGAAGGAATGAGTGGCAAACTTAACTTTTTGATCTTCCCGGCACTCATTAATTTCCAGTACCGCTTCCATCTCTCTAACCAACGATGAGCGGCAGTAGCATTGCCGTTACCGTCAAAGGTTGGGGGCTTGCACCTTTGAAATGCCCCATAGTTGCACCCTCTAGTAGTCTCTCTCTTGGACTCCTCATCACTATCGTCATCATGGACTACCACCTTAGGGTTTGATGGCTCCTCTTCAGACTCCTCAGTCCCCCAGTGGACTTTCCTGAATTCTTCTCACTTTCCCTCCCCTTCTTCTCAGTTTTCTCTCCATCCTTGACTGCTTTGATCACCTCAGTCACCACCGAGGGTAAGACATTTTGCATGACATTGTAGACTTCATCAGCGATAGCCTCCTTCACAGTGGGTTTGAGGGTGGCTGATCCCTCCCCCTCTAGGTGACTATGGAGGTCTGACTTCTCGTGAACAGTCTCGGGAGCCTTAGCTTTGCTCCGGGTGACACGTGGCTCAGTAGTACGCCCACCACGAGCACCTCCTCGGGTTGCCTTCCCAGACTTTCTACCAGCCATAACTAATTCCTATAAGATTCAAACACCAAAATGGTTATTCAAGATAACTGCTCAGATCATTATAAGTACGGTAAGTCCTTAATTACAGTGGCCAAGTGTGATTAACCACTTACCTTACCCTCCTGTCCCAAGCAATCACTATCCTAACACATATTAGTATTCAAATCTACAAGCACATAAAACAAATAGCACACGCACATAATTCCGGTTTACTTTAAACTTTTACATGATAGCACGTAGCTACTTGGATTGGCATCCTTCATTCGGTCCCATTTTCAGTTTTTAGGTTTTGAAAACAGTTTACTCACTTCTCTTAAACTTTGGCTCTGATACCAACTTTTAAGGCCCCGTTCCCGGAAAACCTCATAGTTGCTTAATCATAGCATAAAATCATTTTTAATAATCAAAACATTGCAGCAGAATTAAATAGACATTCATTAGAAACTTGAAAATCATATTGTACTGATACATTTGTCCTTAAATTGCAACCAAACATTTTACTTGTTCTTGAATTACAATAAAGATTTCATAAATAGTTATGCCATCCATATCTCCTCAAGTAGCTCCGTGTGCCATCCTCAGCATAAGCGTGTACCTACCAACTATTATGCATAAAAGTCAGCTTCGTTGAGTGAGTTCTAGTTTTAGGTAATATAAGAAAATATAAACTTTGTCCTTCATATAATGACCATGCATACATCATAGTACATAACATTTTCATCATAATAAGCATGTTCATTATCTTTCATTCTTTCATAACTTTCATCTCATCATAAACGAGATTCCACAAAGCAAGAGCTCCATGTTGATCGACAACAGATGTCGATCCCTGTCGGTACACATGAAAATGGTAGCTAACCCCCGACAGTTGATCCACGCTGCAAGGCACATAGCCCGCTCATGAATACGGATCCATCATCATAAATCAGACTCACATAAGTGAAGTCTATCATAGTGCTTGCAAGACTTTCCATCATCAAATGGGCCTAGGGGTAACACTCTAAGGGGTTAATTTTCTGCCTAAATTCGCTGCTAATTTCGCTGCAAGATCAGTAATTTTGCAGCTAGATTCGCTAACACTTTCGCTGCTAGTTCCACCAGCAGTTTCGTTGCTAATTTCGCTAGCACCTTCGCTGGCATCTTCGCTGCCAGTTCGCTGCCAGTTTCGCCCAACTTTCGTTGGAAAACCATGTCTACGAAACTACCTACGAAACTATAGTTTCGCAGGAAGTCCTCATAGTTTCGCTGGTTGAATATGCAAATTCGCTGGATGCATATACAGTTTCGCAGATCGCATAAAAATCACGTACCAGTCCGTTTTTAACCCAAAATCATAACTTTTAAAGTCCAATATCTTATTTTATCATCCATGAGACTAAATATAAGCTTTATACATGTTTTCATACGTAAAAATGTGACCTTTATACTATTCTTTGCAACTTTTCAAAACCCAAAACCCTAGAATCCGGGTTTGATCTACAGAAGGGTTTAGAGGTTGATTCTTACTAGGATTTGTTGCTTCTTTCTTAGGTATTGATGCTCCAACACCCAGATCTTCAATCTCTTAACCTTGGAAGCTTCAAATCTTGAGTTTTCTTCACTTTCTCTCTCTACGAATTTTGGTGGCTAGGGTTGCAATGAGGAAGATGAAGGCTGGTTTGGGTGCTTAAGGGATTATGGGCCTTTAATCCTATAGGCCACTACCCAATAAGTCTAATTTAGCCCATGACAATTTCTTTACCTTATTAAAATACCCAATAATCAAGCCCATTATCCTTGATGACTCGTTTTGACTTTTTGGGGTGTTACATCAATTATTCTACTCATTATTTGGAGCTAGCAGTCGTGGTCTTTGCGCTAAAGATTTGGAGGCACTATCTTTACGGGACGAAGTGCACCATATTCACCAACCACAAAAGCCTGAAGTACTTCTTTGAGCAGAAGGATCTGAACATGAGGCAGAGACGATGGTTGGAGCTCATAAAGGACTATGATTGCAAGATCCATTACCATCCGGGCAAGGCCAATGTGGTGGCAGACTCCCTTAGCCGAAGGGAGAGACCTGAGCCGATTCGGGTGAAAGCTTATCAGTTGGTCATGACCTCCGATGTGATGAAGCAAGTAAAGAGCTTCAAGATGAGGTATTAAAGGAATATCATCTTAACTCTGAGAGAATGAGAGTAGGTTGCAGAATTGGTGAAAACACGCGTGGTGTTAGAACTCGATTCAGGAGGACGTGGATCCCTCATTTTGGGGATCTACGGGTGAAGATTATGGATGAACCTCACAAGACTCAATACTCTATTCACCCCGGTGCCACGAAAATGTATCACGACATGAAGAAAGATTATTGGTGGCCGGGTATGAAGCATGACGTAGTGGAGTATGTGAGTAAAGTGCCTTACTTGCTTACAGGTGAAGGCCGAGCATCAAAAGCCGTATGGGAAGATCCAAACTTTGGATATACTGGAATGGAAGTGGGAGCACATTACCATGGATTTCATTACGAAATTGTCGCGTACTCCGAAAGGGTATGATGCCATATGGGTGATTGTGGACCGTCTGACGAAGAGTACTCACTTCCTACCAATCCGAGAGACATATTCATCTGAGTGGTTGGTGGATCTGTTCATCAAGGAAATTGTAACTCATCATGGTGTGTTGGTGTCTATTGTGTCTGATCGTGACACCTAGTTTACCTCCAAATTTGGAAGAAATTCCATGACGCTATGGGGACGAGGTTACATATTAGCATGGCTTATCATCCCCAAACTAATGGTCAGTCAGAAAAGACCATTTAGACATTGGAAGACATGCTTCGGGCATGTTTGATTGATTTTGGGGGAAGTTGGGATGACCACCTACCGTTAGCCGAATTCTCATACAACAACAGTTATCATGCCAGCATTAGTATGCCACCCTACGAGATGATATACGGTAGGAGATGCAGAACACCCGTTTGTTGGGGTGATATTGGTCAGAAAGAGTTGGAGAGTGTCGAGGTAATCGAGGCTACGACTGAGAAGCTTGAGAAGATCAAAGACTTCATGAAGGCAGCCAAAGATAGACAGAAGTCGTATGCTGATAAACGACGCAAACCGATTGAGTTCCGGTGGTGACCGGGTTATGTTGAAGGTCTCACCTTGGAAGGGTATTATTCGATTCAGAAAGCGGGCAAGTTGAGCCCAAGTATATAGGCTCTTTCTGAATCATTGCTCGAGTAGGAGAAGTGCCTATAGATTGGAGTTACCAGATGAGCTAAGTGGAATCCACCCGACATTCCACGTATCTCATCTAAGGAAGTGCTTGGTGGATGAAGACATGATTGTTCCACTGGAGGATATCGAAGTAGACGAAAGGCTCAATTATGTGGCGCAACCAGAGGCAATCATCGATAGAAAAGAGAAGAGCCTGAGAAATAAAGTGGTTCCCTTTGTGCGTGTACAGTGGAAGCACAGGAAGGGATCCGAGTCAACGTGGGAGACTGAGGAAGAAATGAGACAGTATTGTTCGAGGAATAACAGGTTTCGGAGACGAAACCTATTTAAGGGAGGTGGACTTGTAACACCCGGTTATTTATCTATTTTGAAGCCGACGAAAGAAGAAAGAAATAAAGTCCTAAGTCGAGGGACCAAACTCGCCAACGAAAGAAAGACGGGCGAGTGGGGGTATATAAAGGGAGAGGGCAGCCCTTACCCTCTCCCCACACCCACATTTCAGCCATCAAAGAGGGGAAGAGAGAAAGAAGAGAGAAAGAAGAGAAAAAGGGAGAAAAGGTTGGTTTAGGTAGATTCAAGCGGGCAAAATCGTCGTGTAGCAAGTCAAACTGAAGCTCTACTTCTCGGTGTCGTTTGTGTGAGTTCTAGGTCCCCACTTTTACTTGTTTTCAAACGATTTTGGGGCTGGAAAGCATAGAAAACCCGTTTTTGTATGTATGTGTGTTTAACCCATTTGGGTGTGTTGCATGTGATGCGTTTAGAGTTTTTTCTAGGCTTGTGTGTGCTTGAATGGTATCGTTGTATGCATCCTTAAGGTTTAGGATGGTCGATTTGGGCTTAGAATGAGTTTAGATGAGTTTGGAAGTCGAAAAGGGTAGTTTGCGTTCGGCTGGAACTGCATTCTGCATCAGCTAGGGCTAGGCGACCGACTGGAGACCGAATGGAGGCCATACGGCCGAATAGGGTGCAATTGGGGTCCATTCGCACGATTGAGGTCCATTCTCACGATTGAGGTCCATTCTCACGATTGAGGGTCCATTCGTACAATTGAAGGGTCAGTCGCATGGAGGTCATGCGATTGAAGATCCAATCGCCAAAGTGCTCATCCGCATTAGTCCCATTCGCATGAGGTCCATCCGCATTAGTCCATTCGCGCGATTGGGTGTTCATTCGCATGAGTGTTCATCCGCATTGGTTCATTCACATGATGTTCAGTCGCATGGAGGCCATGCGACTGAAGGGTGTCCATACGCCCGAATAGGGCTATTGCACTCGAAGAAAAGGGTAGTTTGACTTCTGACTTTCGGGGGAAATTGCAGACGTAAGTTTTGACGTAAAGGTTCCCATAAGAGCATGTAAGATGATGATTGAGGCCTTAGAGAGCATGTTGGGCATGATGATGATGATGTTGCATGTGTAAGCATGTTGTATGTATGATGTTGCCCTGTATGATGATGATGACTGTGTATGATATGTTCCTTGTTATGATGTATGTTTATCTTTCTTGTGGCTTTACGTGTCATGTTAATGAATGAATAAAGTATTATCTAACGTAAAGTGAAAGATAACGAAAGAGAAACATGATGTAAGAATGCATGCATTATTGAACGACGAATGAATGTAATGAAAGGTTTGCAAGCACATATATGAGGTGAGCAACCCTGTTGTTGTAACAGACTCGGATAGCGTGCAATCGTTAAGATTGCCTATGAGGTGAGCAGCCCTATGGTTGCAATAGACTCGGATAGCGTGCTATCGTGAAGTTGCCATGAGGTGAGCAACCCTGTTGTTGCAAGAGACTCGGATAGCGTGCTATCGTTGAGATTGGCAATGAGGTGAGCAACCCTATGGTTGCAACAGACTCGGATAGCGTGCAATCGTTGGGATTGCTAATGAGGTGAGCGACCCTGTTGTCGCAACAGACTCGGGAGAACGAACGTATAGAATGAACGAAAGTTAACGAATGTAATGGAAGATAATAATTATATTATCAATGTGTATGTATATTGTATGGTCATGAATGAATGTAAAGCGCAGTATGATTTGAAAGAAAGTAGAGAATGGTTTGAATGAGAGCAAAGTATGTTTTATTATAAAACTAGAACTCACTCAGTAACGCTGACTTTTTATGTGTTTCCAGTTGGCAGGTAATAGTTGCTGAGAATGGCACGAGGCGGCTACTCAGCTCTTTTGGATGGCATCCACGTTATAATGCTTTTGTGATGTAATGCAACTTGGGTTTTGTAATCCAATTACGATGTATTATTTTGCAAAAGCTTTTATAATGAAATGAGATGTCTATTTTGTCATTTCCGCTGCGATGTTTTATGGAAGTCATATGTAATTATATATTTTATGTGCGATGAATGACCAACTGTAGGCGTCCCGGGAACAGTGCCTTACACTTCGGAAGGAAAATCATTTTCTTTCGAAAGCATCAAGGTGACCCAGAAGAAGATAGGTGGAAACTATCTTCGAAAGTAAGTTTGGTCTCAGAAGAAAAGAATGCTTTCGAAGCACTAAAGTCTGTTGCAGTGGATGCAAAAATTATGAATTCACCAACTTGTGTTGACATAATTTAGCATGTCTATTAGGTCGGAGGAATGCTTAAGGTTAGATTGCACGGCTAAGGGTTCGCTCAGTGCATATATTACAAACTTATTTCTTTGCATTGAACACTTTTATTTGGGCGTCGTGTTTTGCGCAACATTTTAGTATTGGCTTTAGATTTTACTTTTATGTTTCATTCAAGCTATGTTTCACTCTGATTAAACATGAAACATTTATTTAAACTTGTATAGTGTCGTTTGATATAAGCGTTTCTGAGATCCCGGTATGTCACGCGACTCATGGTAAAACCCCGCAGGTGAAATTTGAGGGTGTGATACACAATTATATAATTTATAATTGATTTAACTTTTTAATTGATTAAAGTATACTTGAGTAAACTTCAACCTTATTTTTTGAGGACATTATATATTTTTTAATTTAAACTTTAAGAAACGACGATGATGATGAAACGACTTATGTATATGTAACTTGTATGAGTTAAATGTACGTAACTTTTAGTTGTACACTTTGTAAAGCGCATACACGCATATATATAGGAGAGGGATCACATAAAAATTATATTTATAATTAAAAACTATAAAAACCATCACTACGCAATCATATAACTTATAATTGATTTAACCTTTTAACTGTTTAAAAAATATTTTTGTTAATTTCAATCTTATTTTTCAGGTTATTATATATATAAAATGATATATATATATATATATATATATATATATATATACACACACACACACGAATAAGATCGTGTAAGAACCCTTCCTAATTGTGCGAACAGATAACTCTTTGAGCCAATACTCGTCCGCACGTCACCCATTCTTTTTCAACCTAGAAAGGGTATACTTATCGTTTAACCTCTTACACCCTCATCAAAAGCTACAACAATGTCAGTGTCCTTTTAGTATTTTTTTTTTTTAACTTTCTCTTTCACTTATAATTACATCAATATGAAATTTGTTTGCAACTCTCTGAATTCAAATATATTCTTCATTCTTTTCTATATCTTTACATATATTTTTCATTTCCTCTTTTTTATTGTATAAAACACTAATTACTTAATTCTTATCTTTCTTTTTAACAACAAATATGATGGGAGGGAGCGACCTGGATGAAGTTCATGGAACTTTGGAGCAAGTTTATGATGATTCGCATATGGGAGCACATACCAATATGATACCAGGTTTTTTGCTTTCATCTCCAACGATTTTACCAAGCTTTAGCAAGAATAACGATATGTGACCAACCAAGAATATGAAGAACATATAATGAATCTGGGTCTGGGTGTTTGCTTTCTTCTCTAGTCATGTTTACATCGGTGAGCACCCTACCTCCCCTTACAATATCATGACTACCAATAACAAAGATCTGGGTTTTGTGATGTGGGTTTTGCCTACACAAGTCTTGGTTGTAGCAAGTGAATGGATTTTAATTTGGTTTGATTTTATATTTAGGTTTTGTTGCATAGTTTTGTTTTTTTGTTTATATAGTTATTTATTTTTATAGTTAAGTTAAAGTATTAAAAGTTATTTATGAATTTGTACTAGAATTAACTATTTGATATGTAACTGTATTTTATAGTTTTTTAATTAGACTATAGTTGCATTACTCTAGATAAATTTATTTAGGTCAATACACTTGTGTAATCTAATGACATATACTGAAATTTTATTTTTTTTATTTTGATGTTGAAGCATGTTGCACAAAAGAAAATATAAATATTGTTGAGCACAATATACCCTTATTTTAGATGTATTTTTGTAATTTAACGTATTTTTTCATATTTATTTTATAAGACTATAGGAACAATACCATAAGAAAATTTATTTAGGTCAATATATTAATGTAATCTACTGAAATTTATATAAAACCTTATTTTATGTTACTCTTCTTAAGTTTGTTGTTTGTTTACGTTTGTTGTTTATGATGCTTTGTCTAACATCATTTACAATGTAATGTGAAGTATATAATGTAATGTATGTAATGTAATGTAGTGTAACATTTGATGTTCGTTAATGTAATGTAACTTGTTTACATGTTATTTTTTAATACTAAAATAGTGATAAATACATCATAATGGTTATTATGGTTACATAAATAAGTAACATGTAAATAACAATTGTATGTATTTCATACCAAAAACAAACTTTAAAAAAAATAGTAGCTACCCAAACCCACCAATTAATTACATGAATTAACTATTTATGCTGTTAGTTTTTGTTAAAAGAATAATTCGTAGAATTAAAACTCTCATTCCGCATCAGATTAATTATTTATTCCTAAAAATTAGGACATAGGATACGGTTATGATTGTTGGATGTAACCCATCAATATTCGAATTGAAACAATAACTTGTTATAAAAGCTAAGTCTATTCAAAATCACTAAACTTTAATTAGCTAGATCCACGATATAAATTAAAGATAACAAGTTCATAACAAAAATCAATATGAGAAACTAAGAGCTCGAAAGGCGATGTATAGTTTGAGAATTAAGAGTCAAGAGTTTTCAACTTGAGTTACCTCTCTAAGGTAATTTACGCTTTGGTTTTCAAATTTTTGGAGGATGTGTTATAGTGCGAAGTTTATTATTATTATTATATTATTTTAGTTTATTTTTGTTATTATTTTTTTGCAAATGATAAGATTGTAGAGCTTGGAAAGATATAACGGTTTTATCTCCTTTTTATTAGATAAATTATTTTTAAGTTGTAAAGTAAACCACCAAGTAATTCATAATCCTCATACCAAGCCCATTGTTAGTTAGGACATGTTGATACAACTAAATATGCTTAGAAAGACTCATAAGAAAGATATGACAAATGCATCGGTGAAATTCACAAAGGACTTTTAGGGGTCAAGTTTTACAATTGATCTCCCTAGCATCCATTATTATCAAAAGGCATCAACTAAATGTATACATGTGCTTATACACCCATATTAACACTTGTACACGCCCATTTTGAGCTTGTATAGGCTCACATAAGCACTTGTATACATTTAGAGTGACCATTGAAAAAAAGCAAACTAGAACTTCAGGTGAAACCAAATTAAGGACATGTAAAATGTGTTCATGTATATATATATACACATAAGTAAAACATACATGGCAACTACAATCTGTTAGCAAAAAAGTGGAAATGAAAGAAAACATATCTTACAAACCCTACCAATTCGAGTTCTAAAATGGAGAAAAAAAAAGTTGATCCCAGTTGATAAGGGGATCAACATACCTATGATTAAAATTATGATGAGTATAAATTATACCCACAACCTCCTATCTTGAAATAGCACATAATGTACATGTATTTGTTTGTTAGAATAGGTCTCTCTATTTCAAAACACATTTGAGGCAAACTTCACCGGTCTCTTTGGGACGAATACAATTATGAATAAAGCACGAACTCGCATAATATCCTGTAGTTTGAAATAGGTACCAAAATCAGCAGACAAAATAAATTAATAATAATAATAATGATAATATGTTATTTGTAATCAATTCACAGTTCTATCAACTTATCAACTAACTCATCACGAGTTTGCTTTATAGGCGATTTCAAGGATATTCACTTGATTTAAATATTGCTACTGTAATAATCATCAATGCTTTGACTATTGTTCAAAAATTTTAAAAAAAAATTGGTCAAAGATGTGGTTTTACCCGGTAGACTTGTTTGGACCCATGCTTACAATGACCTGTTACCCAATCCTCCCTTTATATGTGAAAAGAAGTTTAAAGAAAAAGAAAAAATTTAAAGTAAAAAAAAAACAATAATGTGATAAACATACCTCAAAACTAGCAGACATCACCGATGGTCAACAACCATACATGTCATTATCATTATCATGTCCAGAAGCTTTAGATTTTAGGCTCCGGGACCCACTAGTCCTACGAAGATGAGGATTTTCAATAGAATACACAAGAAGACTACCATCTTTTGTCCCAGCCAAAATGCATTCCTCTTGGGTCACAGTCAGTGAGGTATAATCTTCCCAGCACCGCTATACCTTCCTATTATCTCAAGGGACTTCATAGACCGTACAACAATCTGTCCTTGATCTCCTGCACAAACTAAAAACTCACCACAATTGCTCAGCTCAATACAGTTTAACCGCCCGCTTGATTCGCAAGAATTGAGGTGTTTCCCATTTACAGAATAAAGATGTAAACTAAGATCATCCTCGGCATAAAGTACGATTCTTCCATGTCGAGATGCAGCCAGTTTTGACAGTTGGCAACCGGATGGATGCTGAAGTGATCTTAGATATCTCCCTTTGCGTAACGTATGAAAAACACAAGTCCCATCTTTTGATCCGCTAATAACCACATCAAGTTCTACACTTGCATATAAACATGTGATGATGTCATCATGTCCACATAATATATGGAAAGGAGTGTCTGCAATGACACTGTTTTTATGGTTGAACTCTGTTGGTAGTATGTTGCGTGTTCTTTTTTCTGGGTTTTTTGTACGCAAAATTTCCCAAATCATGACGGTTGTATCATAACTACCAGTAGCAAGAATGCTCCCGTCTGATGTAACTGTAAAAAAATAGAAATAATAAGATAAGGAAATCAAAGAGTGAATCATAACTTGAAATTGCTTCCAAAGAAAAATTAAACCGCAACAAATTAGTTGTTTCCATTTTTTTATGGACCATGGTAAGGCAATACAAAGAGCAACTCGAATTTCTGGAGGTGGCATCGGCGGGTCAGGCAGGTTCAGAAAGGGTAATTTAATAAACAATGATCCATTCATATTTTAAATATACAATTTAAGAAGTTGCAAACACTAGAAGATAATTTGGGCAACTTAAAACCATTCCACATGTTATCCTTTTGGTATATCCTTTTTCACATTACCAATTGGACCCGTAGCAACAAAATATAAGCCAAATTAAATAGTTTTTCAAGTAACTAGGTTAAAATTTCCCTCTTGAAACTTCTAAAATCCAAACATATCAAAAATGAGTTCACATGGGGAAATATATACCATAAACACAGCTAACCACATCTTTATGTCGCCTGACACTCTGCACCAATCTTCCATCATTCAAGGCTATGAGCTGAAAGCTATTTTCCCAGTTACCACAAGAGACAAGAAAATTTCCAGATGGTGTTTGCATTGTGGTAAAGCACTGTGCTCCAAGTTCAATATTTTCTGCCAAAGGACTACCATTCTGCGAGGGGAGAGCACATCCGCACCAATAGCAAAGTAGGCTTCCTGAAAAAGTTAATTGAAAATTAAAAAAGAAGATGTTATTGTAGTCATTTGCAGGATGCCAAAAAGAAAGTAACCATTGATAGCGGTGGCAAATTTAATCCTTCGATTATGAATGAGTTGATTAATGTCATGTGTTAATCTCTAACACATGAAAGGTATAAGTTACTCTTTCCATCCCCAATATTTGTCCACTTAGCATGAAAAGTAACCAAAAGTTACATCATTTTTGTGTTCGTAATTTTGTACATTTTAGTTGTGGACAATTTGTTTGGGTTGAAGGGAGCAGCTAAAAAGAGAAACAGGTCAAACAGTCAATACGTATTTCTAATGCATCAAACCTCCTAAATCATTGTATTTAATAAAATAAACAAGTATTAAAAGAGAGTTGATGTATACTCCACTTGAAGCTATCTGTACACCAGTACACCACCATTTTTTTTTGCTTTGATAAATTCACCCAATCACAAAAGAAAAGAAAAAAAGAACATGTTTGCACAATACGGGTAAATTTGTCATGAAAAAACAGGTGTAAAAATAACCATTGATGGTGTACAGATCATCTGCTTATTGAACTACTATATTTTGTTTTAAATCACATTTGAATAGGGGTGCTAAACGGTCACGTTCATGGGTCAAACCCGATACAAACCCCAATAATTTGAAAACAACATATGTATACGTCTGGTTGACACAAACATGACTTTTCAGCACAAAAAATTTATATTCTACTTTTTACATATCAACATTTTAAACTTACAGATTTACAACCAAAGATACAAATTTGTGTAAAACTATAAAACATAATTTTCATTTCTCTTTTAACTTCTAAAGTTTAGCATAAAATACCCACCAAATTTAACTGAAGGCATACAACTTTTTGAAAAAAAAAACCCATAAATATCATGCTAGGTTTGTGTTTTCTAACATGTCTAAATTTTGCACCCCTAACTGACAGAATAATTCTTGATAAACTATTGAAATTTTGGACAAAAGATGTTTCAGATCCCAACCCAAATAGACTTGTTTTGACCTATTAAAAAAATGTTTTGCCCTGTTACCAAACGGCCCATTTTTGCCACTTCTACCTGAAATAGACCCATTATCAAACCTGTGAGCTAGAAAAGGTGAAGTTGCCACCCGATTGCAATTGGGTTGTCAACCACATTTTGATGGACATTGTCAGCCCCTGATTCACAAGGACCACATTTGAATCGGATATTCCAAGATACAACACTGCTGAAGGTAGATTACTTGTACTAGAAACAATTGAATTCAAATTAATAGAAGAAGGAGCAAATCGTAAAGGGTGGGCTATTGGAATTGGTGGACCCCTCCTCGGATGTTTTTTCCGGAAGATTTGAATTGGTGTTTGACCAAAATTAGCAATCTGGTCTTCAATCGCTGACCTTTGCAATTCATCTTCCATTGTCTCTAAATCAACAGCTCCCTCATAAGTCAAATAATAGAATATATTTGCTGCCTGTGTAAAAATTTCCCGTAAGTTTAGAAAAATAATACTCATATTGATTTGCTTAAATAATGTTAGAAACTTAGTGTTGTCACCTCAACTGCTGGCTTTCCACGTTGCTTGTAACCAAACACTAAATCAATCCAATGGTGAAGATTGGAACTAACATATTCACTTTCTAAAGCTTCACGATTAATACTTACGAACTCTTCAGGGGATCCCTGAGCCAAAAAAATAAACAGATTGAAACAGATCTATCATGTTCCTAAGTAAAGAATATAATCAATTATATAAAGAAGAGCCTTCAACATTAGGTTTATTTTGTAAATTTCCTTGAGTAACCAAGCAGAGAGAGGGTGGTTGTACATAAAAAAGAAAACTACATGAAAATCTAAATCAGAATAGTTAGTAAGATAAACCATAAATAGTTGTCCACTAAATAGTACAACTAGTTTATGTATTTGTCTCTCATTTCATCTATTATTCACAAGGATCATAGGCATTTTACTGTTGGGATAAGCATCTATATATCATCAATACACTTAGAACCCCAAGATTTAGCAGATTTCCTGCATTGAAAAACTTGGTTTTATCCTTTCAATAATATCTTAAAAGAACCCAGAAGAAAGCTCTAGATTTCAAGAAGAAAGAAATAGTTTCTGAAAATTCATCAAAATTTTATTGGATAAAAAAGTAAAACTTAAAGCTTTTATTTAAATAAAAGTAAATCCTAAAAATAACTAGAACACAAAAACATAAATAGGTTAAATAACTAAATAAAGATAACCCTAGTGAATAGCTAATAGATAAGCCAATGCTTAGACTTAATGAACAGCATACCTTTGCCCACGGAGGGAGGCCAACATCATCCAAAGGTTCCCCATCTTGTTTCACTCCAAAATGGTATGAATTTGAATTAACAAGAAACTCGGGCATGTAAAAGAATTCAGGAATTAACTCCTTCACATCACTTGTATTAGAAAGACAGTTCTTATAAGTGCTCTCAATACTTTGAAAAAGCCGGTCTGCATGATCAAATTTACCACCCTATAGAAGAATCAAACACGTAAGGAATGTTTCATCTAGAGTTAACCCTACAAACTTACAATTCCTGGTAAAGAAAGGTTAAATAAAGAAATCAAAAAATGAATAATAGCTTGCTTTGATAAAATTCTAGGTCTGCTGAAGAAAAAATGCATAGTAATGATTGTAGAAATTATTAACACAACAGCATACATGCAAGTCCAGATATACCTGTAGTGTACGGTGCAGACCCGTAAAAGGTTCTAACCTAAGGAGGTAATATAGCACAATACCCATGCTTGAGTAATGAGATCCATAATAGAAACTGCAAAGATCGTATGCATGTTAAATAATATAATTGGAGCAATTTCATGTATATCCTTTTCAAGGTTCAAATATTCACACACACACACATATATATGTCTGTGTGGCTGTGTGCACTTTCGAATTTCATAATATTAAACTCACCATTTAAAAACACTAAATATCGTATTTACCAATTACATAGTCAAAATTATAAATCAGTTATAACAACCTGTTTCACTAAATGAAAAGAACAGTATGTAATATCATTCATAGTTTTTACATTGTTTTCCTAATTGTTTATTTAGCAAAAAAGCAAAACACACTGCTATAAGGAAGATCAAGTAATATAACCTGGGGATGTCAGGGTCAGAAAAGTTATGGTATCTATCTTCAAAAACCTGCAAAAAACAAACATTATAGTTGCCTTTGGACCATCAATCTTTTTATCATGAAAACATCAAAAAATTCACTTTAAAAAGTAAAAAAGACTAACATAACTAACCTCAAACCGTTTTTGATCCAGTGCTCCAACAGGCTTTGTAAGATCACGAAACGTAGATGATTTGTTGAAATCAAGATCCTCAGAAGAATAATCTGCCAGTACCCAAGGAAATACGGGATACTGAGTCAAATCATTATATGATCGGCCAGCAAGAGTATTGAGAATCATCAGATATTCAAAGTTTGTAATGTCTCTTCTTCTCCAACTTTCTCTGGCAGTTTCAGCAAGCTCCATAGAAACACGTCTATCTACAAAGGATATAGCTCCAGATTTGTCTTTATACCCCTTCAGAACAGATTCATTTCTAGTGTTAACTATCAAGCTTCCAACATCTTTGGCTTCTTTATTTGATGAAAAATTGAAAAATATTGGAGCAGATGAATCATTAAAGTAAATCTCTATGGCGGTGTATCGGAGCAAATAGCGAGTCCAGTGGACAGCCTTTATCTGTGATCAGAATTCATGTTTGTATATGTCTCAGACGAATTATTCAAACATATTAATTAGTATATTTTTATTTTTTAGATAAATAAATGCTTCCACCAATTTAATTATTTATATCATGAATAAATGATCACTAATTAATTAATTTTATAACTTATATATAAAATTTAACCTATGAATACCATTACTCAAAACTATAATCAACAAAGGATTTCTATCCTGGTCTTTTTCGTGTATGTGGGACATCAGAGTCTTCAGAGTTGGCAGTGACTCATTCGTCATAATGAAAAAAACTCTAAAGAAAAAGCAAAAGAAATGGATTTCTCAAGATTCCAGAAATTATTTACCTTGCAAATTTCCCATCTTCTATGGCGCTTGATGTTTTCAGATTGCTTCTGAAGAAGATTACCCAAAACTGCATTTATATTATCTGAGGTTTCTCCCGAACTCAAATCAAAATTAACTGGCCATTTTATAAACTTTTGTTTGTGCATCCCTACATTATCAGTTCTGTTTGAATCAAAACTGCCAGATGCTTGAATATTTCTAAAAACTGATGAACCCCCCGTGCCTTCAACCAAGAACTCGCCAAAAAAATGTAAAACTTTCTTCATGACAGCCAAACGACCAGCTAGCTTTCTTTTTGGAGTCACAAGTACACATGGAAGTGACATGAGGACCTGCAAGTTGATCCAGATCAAATGAATACATAGACATGCTTTATATTAATTAACCCTCTTGGAACAAGTGCACTAGCACCATGTCGTTGTTATGGTTTTGTCTCAAGTTTATAGATTAAAGTAGCTACCTCACTATCTTCTGATTCAATCGAGATAGAGGATTGATCTTTCCGTTCATGAAATTCCTTCTGATCACTTTCATCTTTTGAAGCCTCAGATAAATCCTCACTGGTTGAGGCCTTTTGCTCGCTGATTTCAGCATCAAGTTCCACAGATTCTAAGAAGCTTTCATCAGTTATCCTTCGAATCCCTTTAAGCAAAAACTGTTTCATTTGTTGTGGAATGTGAGCTGCCAACCCTGATTTTGTTTCAGTTGTAGAAGGAACGATCGCATTAGTTGGAAGGGTAGGAGGATGACAAAGTTTTTGGTTAAAATGATAATTTTGTCTTAATTTCTGCCTGCGCCGCCATGTGTCCTCTGTTTTGTCAAGTTTCCAGTGTGTAAGAATGTTGTTAGGGAAAGGATTAGCGGACCACGGACCTCTTTCATCAATCAATGTGCGTAGCATGTGTATCCAATTTTCCTGTCATAAATTAAGGTTTGAAGAATGCAATGCGAATCCATCCAAACAGAATCCATGACATGATTTCTTAATGCTAGTCAAAATTAGGCAGAGCCAATCAACTTGGGCCACAAACAATCTTTCGCTTTTTATAAATATTAATGTCCTATATAGGATTACAATAACTACATATTACTATGGTATAATAGTTGCCGTTAAAAAACACGTGCAGAGTATATGCATTTTAATACACATTGGGTGAGTTTCAAACGTTGACCTATTCAACCCACTTGATCCTTTTCCATCTTATCTAATTTTTTAGGTTAACTTATTTAAACCATTTTGAGATAAAATATAACCCAATCAATAAGGATGTAAGCTTACAGCAGTCACTTGTTGCTCCTCGTCATGAGCAAGCTGGAATGAAGCTCTTCTGCTATCATCTGAGGCAAGAATAACATTTAAGCTACTTTGTATTTCATCCTCAAGAATGGTCAATTGGTTAAAATCAAAAGACGTATTTTCATCCATCCTAGCATGGAATTCGTCCATTTGTTTTGCTCGATCCACGGTAGTGTTTTTTAGATATCTAACCTCCTCAGAAACCTAAACAAAAAATAACAAAATGAAACAGTATAGCATTAGAACTTAAAAAGATGATGTATATTATACAATAGATCTACCCAAGTGTTCAAAATTTTTCATTAAAACCACCTGACTATTATTAGAATTTCAGAGGCCCGCCAAGTATCACTTTGGTTTCCTTATGCCGATTCCGGCAAAAAAACTTCCCAATAATTGAAAAATGACAAAAAAATCTTTAAATTTATAGCTTTCATAAAATGTAGAGTTGTAAAAACGACTAAGCGCCCGGATCTACTAAAAACAATAGTTGCCAAAATGCTTTTGGGTCGATTCTGCATTGTTTTGTCATTTACAACTCCAAAGTGAAAAACTACATTGGTGAACATGAAGTAAAAGAAAAGTAACAACAAGACATACAGCAGCAAGCACACGATCTTTTTGTATTAGATTCTGAATTGTTCCCGCTTCCTTTGAGATGCTACCCATGTCTGATGCGTCATCTCTTCCAACAAAACTTGTGGCTAACATCAACTTCCCACAGTCAACTGCTTCACGAATCAAGTGTGCAATAACATGAAACCGTGCACCATCCTCCAACATCCCAAACTGCGATCTAACAGCAAGCAAGGCCCTATGTAGAAAGTTTAACATTGTCACATTTACTTAGAGGTGGCAAGATGGATGAGCCAGGCTTGTTGGCAAACATATAATACAGATTCTTGCTGAAACCGGCAATTTTCATACAAGTTAAAACAAGCCAGGTTGGGTTAACTTGCAAGCACCTTTTTGTCCATCTTTTAAACGTTTATAGAAAATTGCCATTTGTTACGATTAAAAAAAGGAATGTTGTTACAATATAATCTAATTCTTTGAAAAACAGATTTAGGATTTTGTTTGTAGGACCCATTCGAACAACGTTGTTCATTTTGCTTGACCTGTCCAAGCAGAGGCAGTAGCTCCGCTGGAAGAGAGGAGGGGTAGACCCATAAATACCTCGTCCGCTTCCTTAGCATTTATCAAAAATATGATTTTGTTAATTTTGATTAGAAATACAGTGTTTATGCTGTTATTACAAATAATTATATTCAAGATATTTTACAACCTTACGAAATCGTACGCATTACAATTAAAGTCCGGTTCTGGTTGAAACAAGTCACAACAATCCGGTTGGGTTGATCCGTAAAAGGTTAGTTGTCCATTTTTTGAATAAACATTAAGGTGTGTCTTATGATTAGAGAAACACTATTATTATATTAAGAATTTAAATCTTTGACAAACCTATTTAGATAACTTTATGCTCCGAAGAAACATACTATGAAAGACCTTTAACCTGTCTTCCATGTCATACCCATTTGACATTTTCCTTTATTAACTACTTTTTTATTTGACTTATTGAGATAAAACACAACCTAATCAAATTTGAAAAAGTAAAAAGGTTGAAATTGATACCTTTAATGATAAGTAATGTTAGAACTCACAAAGACACTCAAAATATAAATGATAACAATACCAGATAAAAAGTTGTAGTCGGCTTTTGCTTTGCTCATCATCAGCATTCAGAAGACAAGGCAGTATGGGAATAAACTGTTGGACACATTTTGAAGCTCTTTCAAGTGAAGACTTGCACAAATATAAGATCATAAGTCGAAAGGCAATTCTTGAGCATTTTTCAGGCCTTAAAAGCATTGCTTTATCAATTACTTTGTGCGACTTTCCACCAAATGCATTACTTATCCCACCTGATACAACAACTGCAGCCATTTCTGCAGCAGGAATATTCAGCGACTCAACCAAACCACGTGCTCTTTGACCAAAAGATGGGCCCATAGTAGATGTTGACTTTTGTAAGACCCTGCTTGGACCTTTTCCATGCATCTCACTAATGACAACCCATAATTTGTCATAGAGACTCCACCACGAATCATCAATCTTTTCAACTTCATTGAAGGCATGCTGAATATGAACCTTTGGATCTCTACAAGAGAACATTTAGATTATATTTTCACGTACCAAAATAGGACATGTTAATATTGGGGTTAATCAAGCTAAACAATAAGTTTGCAAGGAATAACAAGAACAAGGTCATAGTGAACCCTCGAGGAATACTAATTATGTTGCATTGATTAATGATCTATTCAAGTAAATATAAAGACATAGGACCCATATCCTAATTGCTATCTATATTTAATTCTCAAACAACTGATAATTATCTAGAAAACAAGATAAGAATCCAATGGACATGGATGGAAACATACCTCGAGATATGATCGTGATTTTCTCCTTGAAGGGCCTCATACAAAGCAGACACAAGATCTTTATCATTTTGCAACTCAATGCGTTCAGGAGAAAAATCAGAGCCACATGCTGGAAACTGTAAATATATAGTAAAAAAACTAGGTCTGATAATATATTAACTCTAAATGTGTCAAATATGCATGCACATAGTTGTCAATAGCAGATGACTTGGACTTTAAAGAGCTTTTCTAGAGTGATAATAATCTACACATTGGACTAATTATGTATTTAACCTTGGTTTTAAAAGCATGGGGAGATCCGAGGCGCTTAGGTCCCAAAAACTTATGCATTATTGGACCCATCTTGTAAATATTCATAGTTAGTGTATCAGTTTGTTTATTTGGTTTGTTTGTTTTAAAGAGGTCGGCAGAATCGGGTGTTGAGGTCAACCAAAGAAGGAGAATTGGATTAGAATTAGGATTAGTTTGTTAAATGCTTTGAAGTCGAGCAGTTCGTAATATAAGCAAGGGTTTATGTTGATTAAAACTGTGTGGTCCAAGTATTATTAATCAAAGATTGAAAAGAGTCGTGATCTCAGCTTTAGATTACAAATTTTCATGTTCATGTATTCTGCTGTTAAGATCCAATTGAAACCAATAAAGGTGCTAATCTTGATTAGAAGAGTTCTAGCATGAGTGAACCGAGAAGTAGAGGGTTGAAACGGTTCACATGTGAAAGTTGGTGTCATAACCGAGTCAAAGAGATAGGAGATAAATTAATATTAATCTATTAACTGTTTGATTGAGTTTAATACTAGAATAGTAGAATCCCAATTCCACTAGCATAAAAGATCTTATTTAATTCCTGAGAGATTCTATAGTTCCTGGGCTACCCCAATTTAATGAGAATGAGGAAGTTCTTAGCTACTCCTTTGGCCTATAATAAAAAATGTCTATCAAGACTCAGAAATTACCCTCGACCTTTTCAACCCCTCTAGTAGAGAATTCTCGGCCCTCGATCTTTCCAATCCCTATAGATCGATCAAAAACGGCAGCAGATTTTTTGGCCAATCAACACAGAAGAACGTTTGGTGGCTTCTTGTTTGATCGCAGAATTGTTTGTCATCAAGATTGAAGGGAATGATTAGCACAACACAGTTTTTATTTCTCTGGTCAAAGGCAGTAAACAAAACCAGTAAGCAACACGTTTTAAAAGGAAAAGAGCAAGATCAACAGCAGATCATTGGTTGGACATTGATCAAGCATCAGGTTTCCGAGGTGGTGTGATGGGGCGGGTTTCCGAGGCAACATGAAGCGGACAGGTTTTTTTACAAAAATAAACCAATGGTAGCAGGAAAAAATAATGAGCAGGTGGCTGAGTATTCTTTTGGTATCTCGGAAACCAATCAGCACGTGGCTGGTCTTCTGTCTTTAGTAGGTAGTTATGGGAAGTTGGAAGTTGGGACAAGTTTGATTAAGGAACTGGATCAAGGGCCAAGTACTATGATCACTTACAGTAAGAGAAAAGGAAGACCTCCAATGGGTGATCAGCTGGATAAACAAACATTAGTTATCGCGAAGAAGAATAATAGAACATCCCCTCAATGTTCAATGTTGTCTTCAAAAAACTATATAATATGGGCTATGCGGACGAAAATAATTTTCAATGTTCACAAGGTTTGGGATGCAGGGGAACTAGGGTCAAATGTGGACGCCAAGAAGAACAACATGACATGTCTCTTTTGTTTCGGTCGATGCCTGAAGAACACATGCTACAAGTTGCAATCTTCGAACAGCAAAGGAGATGCGGGATGCAATTCAAACCCCGACATCTAGGCGTCGATTTAAAAAAAGAAAAAAAAAAGAAAGACTATAAACCTTGATGACAAAGTTTGGCGGATCGAAAATAGAAGACTCGGGTACAATAGATGACTTTGCTAGCAAGTTATAGGGTATTGCCTTAACATCTGCCTCCATTGGTGAGATAATCAAAGTGTAAGCTAGTCAAGAAGTTCCTTACTAGTCTCCCTAGACGATTTATTCATATTGTGGCTTCAATCAAACAAGTGCTATATCTAAAGACTATTGGTTTCGAAGATATTGTGGGTTGCTTCAAAGCATATGAAGAAACAATAAAGAGGATACTCAACAAGACAACCAAAGTAAATTTTTATCGACCAAAGCACGTGGGAAGGAAAGGGAGAAAATGAAAAGGTGTGAACACTGTGATTGTGAAAGCTCAAACCACAAAGACCTTAGGACGTGGCCAAGGTAAGGGGGTGAGGGGTCCAGAAGAGGTCAATAAGGGTTCAACAAGATAAAAGTAATGTTGTAAATATCGGTCCTAGTCGATGATTAAT
The DNA here is from genome assembly GCA_025506515.1 of Flaveria trinervia. Lineage (NCBI taxonomy): Eukaryota > Viridiplantae > Streptophyta > Magnoliopsida > Asterales > Asteraceae > Flaveria > Flaveria trinervia. The sequence goes on from CM046443.1 coordinate 611,630, forward strand.
CGAGGATTAATCGGAAATTGGCCACCAACCTTGGCGATTTCACATAACCGGTGGACTAATCGGCCTGGTAAAAAAAATCGGACCTAATCCGTCAAAAATCAGTCAAATTTGGTCAAATTTCTTTCAAAATTAGTCAAGATTGTCCAGATTTTGGTCAAAATAAGTCAGATTGTAGTCAAACTTAGTCAAAATATGTAAATGTTTGAATTTTTTTAATATGATTAATATATGTATACACATACACACACACATTATATATATATATATAGGGGAGGGATCAAATGAGAACTATCTTTTTTTGTGAGAACTCTAAGAACCAATCTCAACCACTAGTTCTAAATGGTAAAATTGTAATTAACAAAAACATATTTAAAAAATTTATAAATCAAAAAATAACATAAAAATAAAAAAAATAAAAACACAAAAATGTTCCCCAACTTTCCCTCTTTCATAAAAAAATATAAAATAATTTATAAAAAATAACAAAAAAATTCCCGTTTTTTTAACGAAATTCGTTTTACACATGTGTAATATCGGATTTACACATGTGTAAATCCAGTACTACACATGTGTATAACTAGATTTACACATATGTAAACAATGGATGTATGATTTTTTTTAGAAAAGTATATCAATATGGTAAGCGTTGGAAAGATAAAAAATACTGAATTTTATGGTGAATTTTTTTTGAAAAAATGATGTCGTGATAAAAAGTTACGAACGTTTAAAAAGAAAGGGGGAAATGGCATGTGATTTGTATGTGATAAAAAATGAGTGGCTGAGATTGATTCTTAGAGTTCTCACAAAAAAAGGTGGTTCTCATTTGAACCCTCCCCTATATATATATATATATACATATACATATATATATATATATATACACACACACATATATATATATACATATATATATATATATACATATACATATATATATACATACATATATATATAGATATATATATAAATTACATATAAAGTCCAATCCGATTAATCCCGACTGATCCCCATTAGTCTGATAAAAACCAAGAATTTGATTAATTGAAATAAACAAATAACAGGATAGTTGGCCAATTCGAGAAGGCTAATCTCCACAATTCTGGTTATAGACCAAAATACAATCTAAAAGCTAAACAATACTAGAATATACAAACTCTAAAACTCTCATAACCTTTATCCCACTCCTCCACATCCTAAATTCCAAGAACACATCCCACTTCCTATTTTCTTGCTCTTTTATCCCCACTTCCTTTATCTCCACTAAACAGCAACGAGGTCAGATCTAACCCAGATTCATCTTAACCCAACAGTGGGTTCATATCATAATACCTAGGCCATACCCCATCGCCCCGACTAGCGCCTAGCGATTTTTACAACCATGGATATAAGTCACATCAAATGCTACAAGTGCGACAAGCTTGTACATTATGTTTTTGAATGTCCAAAGTGGAACAAAAGGAAGAGGTTAATTTGACCTGGGATGAGGATAACAGACCACCATTACAACGAAGGATGGTGTTACAAGATTAAGAGGTGACTGTTGGACTAATCTTATGATAATATGATAGTTTAGGGTTAGTTTGTCGATTAGCTTTATTTGTTTTAAAAAAACTGGAAAAATAGGTTGATTAAGTCAACCTTGAAGGAGAATTAGATCAAAATTAGAACTAGTTTGTTAATTGCTTGAAGTCAAGTAGTTTTATTATAAACAAGAGGTTTAGGTTGATTGTCAGTGTGTGGTTCAAGTCTTATTAATATAAGATTGAAATGAATCGTGATCTGAGTTTTAGATCACAAATATCCAAGCTCACGTATTTTGCTATGAAGATCCAATTGAAACCTTTTGGAGTGAGGCATGAGGAGAAAGCTTCACATACGCAAGGCACCGTGGCATATATAACATTTATAAACTAATTTTAGATCATACCTACAACACTTTTAATCCTTGAGTATCATGCAATAGGATAATAAATGTAATTAGACACAATTTAATAACTCTATGTAGTACTAACCAAGCTAAACATATAACCAATTAACCTTATATATACAATCAAAGCAACTCAAAAAAAACTAAAAGAATAAAAAACAAATCAAAAAATCAACGAGGGAGTAGTAACGAAACAAAAACTCAATGTTGCAAAGTGTAGGTTAAAAAGGGAAAACACAACACATTAAAAAGGACAAAAGAAATATATAATGCAAAGAAATAACTAATTAAACATATTTAGCCATAGCGTGCAAATAGAACTGTGGTATAAATTAACCTCTAATATATTAAAGTAATTCAATTAAATAATACTAAAGAATTTAAGGGGTAAAATATACCGGAAGATTGTTATCAAGTTCGGAAATCAGCATCTCGTCAATTAGTTTCAGAAGGTACAAGGTGTTGTCACGACATGGCTGCAAGGAAAGTATATTTTCCCTGGAAGATAAGTCCACGAGCTGCTTCATCAAATCTTCATAGATATCACGAAGCATATACCAATATGATTTGCCACCCTGTACAAAAAGTAAAAAAGGACGAATACATAAATGATTATATGATTTGCAGCCATGTACAAAGAAATAAAAGCCGTTGGATATTAATCCAAAATTAAACTAAAAGGATTATATCATTCTTGAAGAGAGAAAAATTAACTTAACATACACGTTCACTTTGCATGAGGAAAAAATTCACAGTCTCTTCCAAATGTTGCCAGCCACCTTTTACAGACTGTACATAGTGACAAAGAACTAAAGAAAATAAGGTCCTCACATAGTTCTGCTCAACTAGTTCACTTTCATTGTGAACATGTGACTGCATTTTGTAGTTTCTGAATACATCAAGCTTCATGGAAGCAACTAACCATGCATTCCATCCATATTCCTATCAAAAAGCTTAGGTTATTAGAAAGGTTGTGGTACAAAACATGATACCACAAAAAAAATTAGATCCCTTACCATAAATGCCTCAATGTTAGAGATATTTGAATCTAGCAATTCAACCAGATCTCCAATTATTTTTATTCTCGAATTCACATCCTCACAGCCTGACAAAAACTTGAAAATGAGAACCAGTATTTGAGGTAGGAAAAACTGAGAGTTGTTTCCTTTGCTTCTTTGCCTCTCAGGCAAATTATGTCTCTGTATGACCTGCATAACAATTATAAGAGTATTTCTCCTAAGCAAAGCCTTCCAAGAGTAGAATGAGCAAATTAAAAACATCATTTTTTGGGAAAGAGGGAAACGACCCCCAACACACTTACTAGAGAAACTATTTTCCTTGCATGATATATACATCAACCCTGAGCACAATGAAATATGATTGTAGAAAAAGAGAAAAAACATGTAATTTACATTACCTGTTTTGGGCTAGCACCACCAAGAAGAACATCAAAAAAGGTTGCACACAACCCATCTGATTGAGGAAATTTGAACAGCCTGTATGCCATGGCAGAGAAAATGGGTTGAAACCTCAACTCGACTCTAGGGCCTTCTAGATGAGACTTTGATCTTCCAATAGCCAAATTAAAAAACTTTGGCTCCTTCTTCTCAGATGGTATACCAGCCAGAAGTCTACCCAGGAACTGCAAACCGAGCAATCGGACTGGTTCATATTTCCTACATTAAAAATAGCAAATTAATAAATGAAATCAAGTTCACAAATTGACATGTTTGCAGACCATCAAAGCAGCATCAGACAGATGGCTATACATCCATCTCATTAAAAGTTAATGTCCGTATCCTGTTTTAAATTGTCCCAAAGAAATTGTAAGTTTTCAACAATGAATAGTTACATTTTACAGATTTTCTCATTTTACACTTAATTATCTGTATCATTAAACCTGGTAATTTTTTTAGTCAAATGGAGTTTACATGGTGTAAGGGTAGTTAAACTGGCATGGTGCTACTTAAAATCTGCATTTATTGTATATATCATAGATTATGTTGTTGTTTTTAACAATAACTTTGGTAGGGAGGGAGTAGTACGTATGGAAATACAAATACAAAACAAAATGAACCAAACAAATACAACAAAGAACAGACTAGCTCTATTCTCTAGTACATCAATTTGGTCTACATAGTGCAGAAAAGGATTGGGAACAAAATAATAACAAGGTTCTGCGTAAAAGATGACCCACATATAAGACTGGCTATGCATATAACTGTAATAATCACACTCTAGAAAGCATCTATGTCTAATATCAAAAAACTTATACATAGAGACCCTATGCACCCCTATTCTACACAATCAATATGCATCACCTTCATTGGTTTAGTTTGGTACCAAAGCCAAGTTCCTACCAAACCCTTGCAGAAACAACCTGCTCTTCTAAACCCTAACTAATCGCAACAATCGTTCCAAACCCTAGCCGCTGCCACATGGCCCCCATTTGTGTAATACCCAACTCTATAGGTAGAGCCCTTATGTAACCCTATTATACACAATCAACATACGATACCTAAATTTCTTTAACTTAAACATATGCCACTATATAGTTAAATCTTACTTGAATATTTTTTATGTAGCTTTATTTTTTCTTGTTGAGATTTTATGCTTCTGGTTTCCTATTAAGCAACAGATGAAAAAATTATAGTGGCATGCTCAGTTACCTATGTCCACAACGTATGCTTGAATAATAAATAAATGATTGATATAGATCTGTGGTTTAGCATATAGAAACATCTGATTACCTCAGATAACTTGTGCAAAAACTGAAGATGGTGAAACAATTCTGCAGATGCAAACGCCAATATGTCACAACACATGTATATGACCACAAGAATTACATACCTTTGTAGCAGATTGATAAAAAGATGACATCCACCAGCTAAATTGATTTGATCAAGAAAAGACGTAAGCAGTGATTTTTGAGAAAGAGCTCTTAGAATCATATGTAAAGTATCCTCGATGCATGCCATGTCTTGACTTGTCTCAAAAAAGGAGACAAGGGATTCAATATCTGACTCTGCAATATGCTCCCTGAAAAATCCACTCGCGTTTAATTAAATTTTGTACGCCTAAAGATTAGAAATGGTAAACTCAATAATAAGAGAAAGTTTTATAGATACTACAACTAAATTGGAATAAAAGACTTCTTGGATAGAAAAAAGGATGGGGTGGATACTTGCTAGTTAAGGGCGTGATTAAGTTATAAGTTTTCAAATTCAACTTGATTTAACTCAAGATGAGATCAAGAAAATATTCGGCTCTTTGGCTAGTGCGATTTTACAATTATGCCATACAAGTATAGGTAATTTATATGATAACCATACTATTTAACCAAGTTGAGTCAAGCCTAGCTCAAAAATATTGAGTTGACTCTGTACAGACCATGTCCATGATTGATAATATTGTTATTATTTCAATACTCATAGCTGAGTAGAATAGAATAAGTTACATTGACTTTTGAGACGAGCCCGAGTGCTAAAATACTCGACTCACCAAGCCCATGAGCTTTATCGAGCTTGTGTCATTTTTACATTGTTGCCCTTTGTGGATATGTATATTTACATAATTGCTTTACCACCTCATTGATAAAGAAACGAGTCCTGCTCAAAACTATCAAGTCAATTACTACCTACCTTCATTACTATTGTAATCTTTATATTTTTTATTGATATATGATTTGAATCACACCAAAATTAAACCTATCTATTATATAATCAAGCTCAAGCTCAAGATTGAAAATAAAGGCTCGAGTTAAGCTATGCAGTTTATGACAGAGTCAATTCGCCTATGCTCGATTACCCCTATTATAAGCTAATGTATTATGGGTGAAGATTATGCATACCTCAGACTCATCTCACCAATACTTAGTAAAAGGAGACGTATTTTTTGTATTTCTTCCTTGTTGGGCCTCTCTCCAAAATTTTTGTTTGTTATTGGTAATAGAGGTTTGCTTCCAACAGTGGGATGTGATGTCATGTTATCCCAATAAAATTGGTGAATTATGTCAAGAACACGTGGAAACCGACATAGACTCTTGAGAAGCCTTGGATCATTATCAAATTGTTGAATGAGAAACATGTAGAGTTCCCTTTGCACTTTGTATTCAGCATAAACCCAGATGAAAGGATTAAGAAATACATGTGAGATTGCATCATTTACAAGGACTTCACCCAAGCCTGAGAGTTATCAAAGAATGTATTAAAAGATGTGATACAATAAAAAAAACAATTGTTTCATGGAAATCTTCAGTTACGAAGATAATGCATGGATAAGCCACCCAAGTATTATAAAGTTTGCATTAAGGTCACCTACCTATTGAAACAATTTTCAAAGCCACCAAAGTACAAAAAAGATGTGTGCAAAACGAACTTGCTAGAACACTATAAAATTGACAACAAGCCCTTAAATATAAAGCTTATGTGGGGTATTATGTTATTTTACACCCCTGCAAGTGAAATGTTTTAAACTTAGGTGCGTTTGTTTTCTTACCAGAATTGGCACAAACAAAACCAAATGATACTTGGGGTGGCTTCTAAAGTTCTTTTTTATATTTAAGTGCTTATGTGAAATTTCTGAATACTTGGGTGGCCTGAGTACACACTTTTTCTAAAATATGTAATAAACCACAAATACTCAAAGGTTACCAACCGCAATTGGAAATAACATTTAGCATATGTTTCAGAGCCGATAATGTTTCCATATTAAGCTGTTGAGAAGGAACTGATTGCAACAAAAAACCAAGAATTGAAAATCCAGAAAGATTGAGCATTTGCTGTTGATTAGACAAATTCTCATCGAGAACAGAAGCAATAAGCTCAATGATTTCAGCAGTTAAACGTTCTTTTGTTATAGGTGTAAGCAAATTGTATCCAAGTTGTTGATTGTCATCATCATATAGGTCAATGCGAGTGAAGAGGGGGAAAAAGACAGAAACACCCCCAGCACAATAGATAATCTCTTGTAACAACCGGCGAGAACATAGTTGGGTCCCATTTCTTACAGTTGCCTCGAACGAACTCTTCTCAAGCGCATGATCAAGCAAAGGCGAAACATTAAATAAAGTCCTACGATTACTGGCCTGAAAATGAGAACCAGTAGAACTCTTTAAATTGTCTAGCTTTTTGTTAGACCATAACATAAAGAAAACTTTCAAGAATAACTCTTAGAGGTGGAAATTTCATCCCATTTGGATTATGTTTTTACCTCCAAGGGTCAAGTGGTTTAAGCTAAATGAATTAACTAGAAAGAAAATGAATGCATGTTAAAATTATCCCAAATGCATAAAAATGCATAGAGAAGATTAGCATGCTACCTGTCAAAGGTAACAAAGTGGATAAAATGTGATTGTGGGTCAGCACATTATTTAGCTGCTTTGACCCATTACCCAACCCACCCATTTTGACACCTCAAATTTTCTTTATCAGGGAACTTTAAAGGAAAACCTGTGCATTAAGTCCGAAAATTATTTTGGAGGCAAGACCATCTCTAGCATCAAGAACTCCACTGGGCAAGGGGTTATCACCAGAAACCACAAACTGATTATCAAGAAACGAGTACATATAACTCGGTCCTAAGAAAAAGATTCCCTGCACTTGTTCAGAAGTGATGACATCACTAAAGAGATAAAGTGGACCGATTTGACCAAAAAACGAGTACGACTCTTTGATGGAAGAGGAAACCCCGTCTTCTTCAAAAGAATGCAAAATGGGTGCTCCTATCATGCAACTGGTCAAAGGTTCATAGACTTTGGGATAGCTGAACAAATGGAACATAAAAGATGAGCAAAACTATTTATTGTATATGAAAACAAAATAACACAAAATACTCTAACCAACATATAATGGACAAACTGCATGAAATAGAGAAGAACTTTACACCCGACCCAGTTTTAGCAAGAAACGTTTAAGTATTTGAGAAAAATAGAAATCTATGTACAATTTATTACCAATTTAGCAACTACCATTATTTTAACTGATTATACTTGTAAATTGTAGATATTGCATCAGTTAATGCCATGTCAGCTGATGGAATATATCCAAACAAATGCTTATGTGGAAAAAGAACAAAAATATAATTATTGAACACCACTAACTATCTCCTTTTTAAACTTCATATTTAGAAATACTTATTAAATTCCAGGGGTCAGTTGTCACATGACATATACAGGTACACTACAAGGGCAAATAAGACGCAAACATCAGCAATTCTAAAAAAGTAAGAGTAGAAAGGTCGTTTTCTACTTTGTGCAGTTTGCCCTTAAAAAAACAAAACTCTTCCAAACACCAACATAACACATAACCAAAATGAGATAGGACCTGCACTTCTCTGAAGAAACAAGAACTCCATCTAAATAGCATTTTAAATGACTCCCTCCTGAGAAAGCTCTGCCAATACTATGAGTTATGCAGAGAAAATGCCATTTCTTACCAATAAGGTTAATAGGAAACGAAACACACTGGCGTTTTTGATATATAGACTGCAAAGTTGAAGAAAACAGGAAACAATTAAAGTGGAAGTATCATGGTATTGATGGACAATGTAAGCAGCTATAGAAAACGAAATGTAAAAAACATATATACAAACATATCGTTCTACCTCAAATAATAACCTATCCTTTGCAAGGACAGCCAGACATCCTTTTTTACTTTCTGAAAGAAAACTAAAGAGCCCCATCCTTCCACTTGTTGGAAAGCTTTCGACCCGTAGCCAACAAGAAAAAGAAAATCCCTTATAATTAGGCCACTGCACTGGCGTGTTGATTATTATCCCCTGTAGGAAACAAGAAAAGGTACTAAGATATATAAAAATGAATATAATGCATTTAGAAATACAGCTGATTTTAAAAAGTTGAAAGATTTACAGTTTTAAAGACAACTAAAATTAAAATTAGTTAAATTTCAAATATACATTTCTAAAATGGACAATTAGTTTGACACGAGTTAAAATAAAAAATTTGGACAACAATTTAGGGAAGGAGGGAGTATTAACTTTTTGCTCAAAGCACATGCAAACACATTAATTAATCATTATCAATTTACCATGCCAAAATTTTAGATTTCAAAACTATTAGCCAAACTCTGGTGAAAGCTTTTATAAAGCAGATTCATTAAATGCCATAAAACTTACAGAGTCATGTCCATCAAAATTGAAGAAGGCAGTTGGTCCTTTTTCATTTAGCATTGATGAAATATTGGTCAACAATAGTGAGCAGTACTGTTGGCGGGTCCCCACTTTCTCACTTCGAAGTAGAGCAAATATTTTGCGAATTTCTTTCCCCGAGACACTATGTCCACCAGTTACCTGAATTAGCTGCCCAATTTTCAGGACAACACTATCATTGTCCTCACAAGGAAACCAGTCCAGAAGATAGCTGAGCATTCCCACCCGAACACATGAAGCTCTGTTTGATATTGAATCTCGAAGCAGATGAAGGAATATGTTCAGCCCTTCATTCCGCGATGAGTCACTACTCTGCCCAGTTTTAAGATGGAAAGATAATGAGTCAGAAAAAATGTGTAATCATATAGGTATATTATTTGGTAGCTCTAAAGTAGGGGTGTTTAGGATTTAGATGCAACTTGAAAACCCCAAAATCTGAACCAAATCAAATTCGAAGAACTGAAATTGATTCAGTTTTTGGTTTCTGAGTCCCTTTTAGACTGGAACTGGATTAAGACATTCAATTCGGTTAGGACTTCAAATTTCAGAATCCAAACCCACCCGCCCTAGAAACCAAATTCAGTAATATTTTTTAAATTAAATATATTATAAGCATGCATGATACATGACCATGTGATGTGGCTACTCTATTATTGACATACTGAGATGATTGTAATCTGCAAATAACATTTGAATAGTTTAAAAAAGTATACTTTTCTTTTAATTTGGTTTGTCATTCGAATTCCATTTTGCTTCTTTATTTTAGAACAGCAGAACTGTCTTCTAATTTGGTTTGGTTCAGTTTTACTCGTACTCAGATATCCAAAATCAAGTCAGTTTTTTTAGTTAAAATGTGAACTTTGTTTGGTTTTAGATATGGGTTGAAAATTTTCAAAGCTAAACAGCCGGAGGGCACCAAAACCTGACCTGCTGAACAACTCTAATGAAAACCAACATAGTTAAGAAATAATATAAAGTGGAATATGATTAACCAACCTTCTGCAACACACTGAGATAAAGCAAGATAACATCTTCGTTCTGATGCCAAAAAAACAAAGACATCAAATCAGATGCCGAAGGCCCAGAACACAAAGAAAACAGGTAAATATGAAGCTAAACATAAAACACTTTTCAAAAAGTTTATTTCCCAAATAAGGTTTAGCAAACATACCCTAATAACAGGACCCTTATTGAGATCGAATTTCCCATCAACAAGCATATCAAGCAGAGCTGTTAAAAGACCTGCATTTGGTCTTCTATGACAAAAATCTAGTAGCAAACTTTGCAGTGTTTGATAACCCTTGCCAACAAGAGCTCGGAAAGCAGCCTACACAAAATACATATGTCAATAATGTTTGTGCAAATAAACAGAAACTATGAAGAATCAAATTCACAGGTTAGCACAGCACAAAACATGGAAAAGTGTAGCTATTATTACAGCCATCACCAGTTTCGATAGGTTCAACATACTAAAAGTAATGCCTTACAACCGATCAAGTGGGGCGTCCCTTGCTTCAACGGAAAAAACAGAGGCATATAAGAGTAAATGTGAGCATGCACACTATAACCAAATTAACAAATAAACACGTGCACGCAAAAGGTATTCTGAATCATATATATAATAGAGACAACCGAAAAGATCAAAATTTTTGAAAATGGATGGAAGTACAAACAAAAAATTTTGCAGCAATACTATGAAGAGAAATTTCATCTTTGTTGTTCAGACATTTGAAATCCCTAGTTCCTATGGTGCTTTACCTCATTTATGTACTCTCTACCCCATCTTTTTACAAAACATATATGGCATAAACAAATTTTTAAGATACGAAAAGTCAAAAATTCATTTTTTTGTTTCAGCAACAAAAAAAATCCCTAAGCCACTCAGAACCAGTTTTTCATCAATCCAGTTACCTCATTACTAGCATGTGTTGCAAGCCACAGATTTTAAGATCATATACACTATAAAAAGCAGGAAGCTAAAAACACAGAATCCTCAAAGAAGCAATTTGAAGAAAAAAAGTAAAAGAAAAGAAAATGTGTAGAGAAAACGTGATCAGCAAATAGAACTACAAAAAAAACTGTCAATATGTAACATCTGGCCTCTCGTACCACCAATATTGTCTGCTTTACATTGTGACACCCTACGTAAATCCCACATCGGTCATGGACAGGAGAGATGCTAGGTTCATAAATAATGTCTGGTCTCTAATATCATCAACGTGTTTTGGCGTATTGGTTGTGGATGATAGGAGAACTCCACAGTTAAGCATGCTCAGGTGGCAACAATCTAAGGATGGGTGACCTCCCTAGAGAGTTTTCACCGAGCAACCAAAAGCAAATTTGTGGCTCCTCGTTGGCAAAACAGACAATATTGGTGGTATGAGGGGTCGGGTGTTACATAATATTATTAAGGAAAGAACATCTCAAAGTATAGAGCTTCTAAAAAGAATATAACTAGTTTGAGAGAATGACTGACAATATAAATTGCCAAAGGAAGATGGCCATAACCAAACCCAGGAGATTAAAATTAAAAACATTATTAGAATTGAAATATGTGTTTTTCATGACTTGTCAATTTGGAACCTAAGCTTTTCATTTATTGTATATAAAAATACACGCGAATTAATTAATAATACATCAGTCCAAATACATCAACCCAGATTGCAAGTTTGAGTTTAGAGTACAATTATGTAAAGTGTTATACCTATATTACAACAAAAAGGCAAAGCTGGAGGGGCAGGAATCTTGACGCTACCAATAATATTAAAATATAATAAATAAATAAATAAAAAGCTAAATGAAACCAGTACCTTTGAAACATCGTTACCCATAAGCAGAGAAGTTAAAGTTTGTAAGACATTAAGAACCAACTTTTCACCTTCTTCGTCCTCAGGGTTCCCATGCAATAAAGATACGACATGCAGAAAACACTCACCCTCGCGGAATAGAGTCTGGAAATACTGAAAAATTGTACAAAAGCTTGTAAGACTCATTTCACATCTTCACAATACAAAATCCATCGTGTGCATGCAATCTGCAAAGCAATGAAATATATGACCAAGAAATATACCAAGCGATCTTTCACAAGCATGTCTCTCATCCCAACCAGCAGATCAACTGATAGCTCTGCAAAGTTTTTCTCCCTTTCTTTAAGTTGTGTGAAGGTTTCCAAGTATTTAGAACATAAATATAACTTTGCCTTTTGGTCATCTTGAGAAGATGGAATGAACTACAAGTCAACCCAAACAATCAGGCCTAGTACATGTAACATATAGATACACAGATATATATGTATAAATATACATATCAAATTAGAAACAGATAAGAGCTAAATAATTCTAAAGAGCGGTAAAAACCAATCCAATTTTGAACTTAATAATATATCAATAGTAAAAGTAGCATATAGATACACAGACATATATGTATAAATATACATATCAAATTAGAAATAGATAAGAGCTAAATAATTTTAACAAGCGGTAAAAACCAATCCAATTTTGAACTTAATTATATATCAATCTTGAAGCATTCTCTATTTAAAAATGTCAAAAATTCATGTTTTTTTATATGTGATCTCAATGAGATCTAGATGCCTAGATGCATAGACACAAGAACAATAAACAAATGTGAATTTGTCAACATTAGTACACAAAAGTTAGTATAGGAACATTCAGTTGAGAACCATAAACCTGTAAAGACCGCTTTAACTCGTACTATTTATTATATAAATATATCAAAATGCTTCTAATTTTACTACTTTTCAGGTATACTTTTAAAATACGATATCAATAATCTTTAAATAATGTGCATGTATGCACCCACATTGTATGCATTTGTGAACATTTTATTGTTTTTTTTAAAGAATTGAGAATAGAGATGATAAAATTAAAGAAACGATTAAAAGATAGAATCAAACCATCATCTTATAGTATTACCAATTTAATTGGTGTTATGTACATTACTTATGCGGTTCTTAGTAGTTCTTTACATATCTATGGTTCTCAATAGAATGATATATTTATATATATATATATATATAGAGAGAGAGAGAGAGAGCTCTCAAATTCCTAAACAGCATGGTAACATGAAACAAAGTGATTACCTTCATCAAGGCAAAGATATAAGAAAGCATGGAACTTCTCATATATTCTTCCCAGAAAAGATCAAACAAACAATCAATACAAGTAGTGCTATTCAAAATCAAACATTTTGCTTCTTCTGTAACCGAAAAGTATTCTGCAAAGAGCTGCATGCAAACTTCCACGCAATCATGCCAACAATGAAGAGCCTCTGGTGAGTTTGATTTGTCTAAGGATTGGGAAGCAATCATTTGACTCGAAACAGATACAGGTCTTTTGGAATCTTGAGCTTGTATACAAGCAACTTTGAGCACTCGAGGAATTGCATCAAGTGTCTTAAAAGAGACAAAAGTTTTCTCGGGTGCAAGCTGCAAAACATGGAGCAGACACTTTGCTAGACCAGTAGCGACCTCAGGATTACAAGCAAAAAGCTCAAGAGAGTCTAAAAGGACAGAACATTCAGGCTGAAAAAACAAAACATTAGATAGATAGCAATACTTTCTTGTGAACATAACTTAAAATAGAAAAAAAGAAGGGGGAAGCAAGTCAAAATAAATAGATTCCCATCACTTGGTAAACATGTATGTTTAAGCTTCCATTTTCTTTCTATTGTAAACAAGAATGTAGGTTTTATAAGGGAAAAAACATCAAAACATGTTTGGCAATATTTATTTGACTTCAAAAAGGAAAATGGAAATTTTTTAAGAAAAAGAAATTGGCTTTAAGACACTTTCAACCGAAAACTTTATGGAGGTTATATAGTGAACACATGTTCTTTATGTACACCGTTTCATAAAACATTAAAAAAAATCCAAATCAAGTTTCCGGTAAAGAATTGCTGATTTCGAAATTTAAGTCATCCACCCAAGCAATTCCACTGGAAATAAGTTTCTTTTTGTATTATAGACATTAACAAACACATGGTAACCTAAAAATAACCAAAACTTATGCTATCAAGTCCTTTTGTAGAAGCTTTATGTACTTAATTCAATAGACAAAATATAGATACTGGATATCTGCTCCATAATTGTCAAAGTAAAACAGAGAAAGAACTCACCATATTATGTGATGTTGCATCTAGGGTGGCAGCAAACTCAACAACTGAAATTACATTAGTTTGAAGGATATCAGCTTCATTACTTTGTAATTGTTTGTTGAAAGATTTTGAACGAGTGTAAGGCTCATTGCTCCAGGGACGAACATCACTATAGTTAATATAAGCTTCAGGAATTACTGTTGGGCCACTTCCAAAATAAAAATGCTCTGAAAAGATAAAATCCCAAACCCCTTCTGACCGGAAGATATCCAGCAAAGAAGGGGATAAGACAAGGGTTTTCCTAAATACGAAGAGTATGTAATGTTGCAGTGAGTATAAAAATATCCTGCAAACAGATGAACACGAAGAAAAATATAAGTAAATTAGTGGAGGTAAATAGGTGATGTGAATTGTGAACAAGGGTAGAAATAGTAAGATCATTTTTCTGCTATAGAACATGTTTAACTAGGCTATCCAAAAGTATTCAAAAAATTTTATCACGACTACATATCTTTTAAAACAATCTTACAGGCCACCCCAAGTATCACGATAGTTGTGCTGATTTGGCAAAATCATGTGCTGGAGAAAATATGAAGTGACAAGAGCCCTACATTTAAAAGTATTATCACTTCTAGAGTATATGTTTTGGTAATCCATCTAGCATCAATTCTTTGAGCCAATTTGAGGGGATTCTGGGGCATTTTTGTTTTAAAAGTATTATCACTTCTAGAGTATATGTTTTTTCATTTTAAAATTTTCCGAAGTTGGACTAATCTTGTCAAGATTCAATAGTTAGAGGGGTTATTTAGTAAGTTCTGTGTTCATTTGTTTGAGTCAGACGAGTATTAGGATTTAAGAGTCCAATTGTGGTTTATATTTTGGTTATCCTTTAACACATCTCAATATTCTTGCAATAGTTACTGTAACCCAGAACTCAAAAGATCATCACCAGGCTGCTTAAGCACAATAGAAGTTGGAGTCGGTTGTCCTTAAACAGCAAACACTTGTAAAATGACAGCTCCCCTCTTTGCATAGTTACTTTTGTAAGATTTCCCTTATTAAGGACAGTCAATATTTTAGAATGTTGACATCTCAAAGCCAACTTTTTGTCCTTGATATCTAAACTCCACTCTTCTATCACTTTAAGTCGGTTTGATGCAGCCCAAACCAGTGAACCACTGGACTCCCAATACAACATCACACCCACCTAATGGCATACATACATGTCTGCCTCAAATAGTATTCCCTGCATCTTCCAAGCCAACTCTTCCACCATCTTATTACAAACTATTGTTCCACCATCAGCTACTTTCACCAACATAGCGGGTCCTTTAACCAACCGACATCCTAACCTTGGTTCAAATTGTGTGACGCGCTGCAAGACGTTTTAATTAAAAATCCAGTGTGTGATGTGTGATGCGCGATGCACACACATCACGTATGTGATGCATTGCTTCTTAAGATTTGAATAAAAATACTAATACATGACTATTTGTAGTGTTGTTAATATATTAACATAATAATATACTTACAAGTATGTAATATTTACGCATTATAAAACATACTTGAGCCTTTCTAATAATCAAAGAAAATATAGGAAAAAATAAAAAGAAAAGAAAACAGAAATTCAATTAAAGAATGAGATGGGAAAAAACAAGAAAAAAATCAAAAGATAATATTGTTTTCATAAAATCAAAAAAGTACAATTTTTACTTTTTACTACTCACACATTAACTCTACATCAATCAAAGAGTAACACATAATATACTTTAATTATATTTTATTATATAGTTCAATCTTTCAACATACTTTACCATATTCCCTTTTTCCTTTTTTCCCTTTTTTCTTTTTTCTCCTGCACTGCAACTAAAGAACTCCATGAACAAACATGCAAATCATAATCTCCATGAACGAACCTGCAACTCAATACTCCCTTTTACTTGTGACGCATCTTACATGAGAACGCATCTTGCGAGAATCGGCACATCAAGCACGCATCATGGTACCGCATCGCATCGGGTGCAACGATGCGCTCACAACACCGCATCAAGTGCAGGGATGCGCTCACAACACCGCATCAGGTGCAAGGATGCACTCACATCACGAGCATCACACATTATGCGTGGATATTTATTCCAAGATCCCAACCATTAAGCTACTGTGGAATCTAAGAAGTTGTGTGACCCGCTAGTATCCATAAGCAACTTCAAGTTCATCTTACCAAAATGACTAGTAACCCTTAAGGATTGGAACCTACCATCTCCTCCCAAGGCACTTACTAAAACTTGAGCAAACTCCATCTCATTCAAGTCGAATTCTTCTAGTTCTAGTTCATCTATCATTTCTACTTTAATATGATACACCTGGGGGGTCGTTTACCCTTACGATTATGACCAATGTAAATACCTTTCATCATAATTTAAACACAATCCTTTAGCCCTCTTTTCATCAAACTCACTACGGGTCAGTGTTCTTTTATTAGTGGTTACCTTCTTGACATCATTCAACATTGGTTTTGTTATAGGTCCTAATCACAACCTTAACTCCAAGGAAAGTTAGTTGTGATACCACTTATGTGGATTTTTAAGATCAAGATTGATTACAACGGCTGAGCTAAAGTACAACTTAGAGAATTCGACTAAAGAACTCTTGAAAGTAGTTACAAATAATGGGAAGTTTAGGCGGGAAAGTTATTAACTTTTTAAGTGCCTTTTAACACACCTTCTTACAAGTAATAATACCTACTACACAGTTGATTCCCATTGACAAGACTCCCGATCTGTTAACTTCAAAAAGTCGCATCCATTGACCATTGTTTTAAGATAAATTATGCCATTCTACGAAGCTATGAGAGATTAAAGGCCTACGGTGAGCATGTTATATAACTTAATCAAGGTGGAGATCCACATTGTAAAATGTTATTTACGAATATGATGGGAAAGAAAAGGAAACTTATTTTGCGAGCACTATGATCGAGGTGTCAAGTAAGTTCGAGTCATGAAGATTAAGGTCGTAGTCGAGGCGGACATCGCAGTTTACTCAAGGTCGATTCTAACAAAATTGAGGTCGAGAGGAGAGAGAAAAAGTAATACATGGTGTTTTAAATGCAATGAGTTTGGGCATTATGTGGCTAAATGTCCAAAGTGAGGGGGGGAAGAAGATTAACTTGACCCAATGACTGGTATAAGAATTACAAAATATGTTGTTGGGAAGGATGATGTCCAAGACAAGATTAAAGGTGATTGAAGGACTAATCTTGTCAATATGTAATAGTTAGAAGGGTAGCTTAGTAATTTTTTGTTTATTTTCTTGAGTCGGTTTAGTATTAGTAGTCCACTATTGGTAAATTAGAGGAACTATATTTGGAGTCAAATATGTTTTGGATTTAGCTTGGAGGTTAAGTTAAGAATTTGAGTTCAATTAGGTACAGGTCTTTTGAGTTTATATAGTGGGTCGATGGTTTTCTTTTTTGTAATGGTTAAGTTTATTTTTTGAGTTTTCTCATTGATAAAACGTGTTTTTCAGTGGATTTGATCAAACAAAGTTTCAGTGTTTGTGATTTTGGGCCATTATCCATAAACAAAGCCAAACTGATACTTGGGGTGGCCTCTAAATCAATTTTAGTTAGGTTGCCTTGATAAGAACATTTGAATACTTCGGGTGACTTATATATGCATTACCCATGTAAGAAAAAATCATCTCACTAAAAAGAATGCTTGTGAGAAAACCATTTACCTTAAGTGGCTAGGAAGCTCATTTTGATTAGAAAGAGCCTTGATACTTGGAAATACAGTTTGAAGAACCCTCATGATGAACTTTACTGAAAGTTCCCCGTATACGGAAGAAAATGGGAAAGTACTTCGACCAGATGATTGCACTTGGTGTGATCTTAAATCCTCTAATGTAAGAACAAAGGAATATAGAGCTTTGCTCAAACTGACAGTGTAATTGCTCCAATACTGACAACTTGGTGTATCCATAGACGAAGAAGTTTCGGTTATTCTAGTATTCTGTATATTCTTTTTACTGCTACAATCATCAAAGGAAGGGTTTCGTTGCATGAATTCTTGAAACACAAATGCCGGCAAACAAAAGCTATTAGCAAACTTGTGCACTCTTCCGTTTTCACAAAGGAATTGCAAATTGTTCAAATTGCCAAAGCTTTAACATGGTTAAGTGCATCAAGTTATAAAAATATAATCACACAACTTTGGTTGTGTTAGCAATTAAATTTAACAATCTCACATTTACCATCTGTACATGGCCTTGTAGCCTAGTGACATTAATGATACCCCCCCCCCCCCCCCAAAACACAAATGTGGTGTGAGTTCAAATCCCTACAAGTGCAAGATTAGGTAGAGTAAGGAGAAAAAATTTGTTGTACAAAGAAAATACCACTTTGCCCCGGCCTAGATTGCATGCTTGTTTATAGAAAGTATAAGAAGTGTATCTAGATCAATGTCCATCAATTGGAACCGCCACCATAAAAGAGCAATTCCCAAGCAAACGTTTTCACATACTTGTAATCATAAAAGGTGCGATGTTGTGGCATGTAGTGTGTATCTATTGTCCATTGATATGGCATAAATGAAACTATGAAAGGATACACAGCTTCTCTAAGAACTTCCAAAGAAAGAAGGTGGAGCTGCAAGATCCACATTAAAGGATTTCCACCTCTATTAAAATCATGACAACAAAAAGATTAGATCAACAAATATAAAATTATCAATTAAGGAATCATCCGAACCAAATATATAAAAGACAAGCACAAGCGTGCGTAAATTACACAAGCAAACACTACATGCGTTTTCCCAGTTTAGAAACCAAGACCGGTCATCTATAGAATAGTTAAATAACATCTTGTCACCTCATAAGTTTTAGAGTTGATCTCACAACAAATGGTAGCATTTTATGCAAAAATATAAAGATGTGAAATTTGCTTAATTTGGGCCAAATTGGCTTTCTTAGTTTTCTCTTCTATTGTAGTTTAGGATGTCTATATGATTCATGAGACCAGCATAGCAACAAGGCAATTCATGGAAGTAAAGTGCCTAGCTTTTTTGCTTATCTGAAATTCATGATCCCATGTTTAATAAATAAACGTAAAAGGACCTATGTACTTTAAAAAATACGGTTAAGGACTTTAAGTATTTTTTTAGTTAATACATTCTTCCAAGTGAAAATGTGCTTTGGTCACGCTAAGTTCGAATGACAAAAATAAACTTTAGGCGTCATCAATAAATCAAAAACAAATTGAAGACTTAACCACGTTTTTGGTGAAAATAAGTAGGATTTTTTACAGTAACACATAAATAAATGAAAGATGATGATAAAGATGATAGTAATAATAATAATTATTATAATAATAATATATGCTACCTTTTGTTACCGGAAGAAGAGGAATTCCTTGATTTTATGGAGTTGATTGATGAAGCTCCTAAATAATCCAACAATACTTCAAGTCCACCGATGCTTCGAAAATGGTTTTGACCACGTGGGTTGTCAGTTAGTGCCAACTGAAGAGTTCTTAAGGTAAGATATTGAAGAGATGAATCTGTCCAATGTTCTTTCAAGCTTAACCTTCTAATCACACGCAACAACTCTAGAAACACATCCCAAAATAAGTTCCCTTGAATAGAAAAACTAATTTAAAGAGTAAACAAGGCATTAAAAAAATATTATGTCTACATTTAATAAGAACATTCTTATTCGTATCTTTATATCCATGTGTAAGTTAATCAAGCGACAACTATCAGGAGTAGAGTTCGTTCTTTTATTATTACTGTCTTATAGGTCTTTTGCAACTATTAAGCCTTAACTATCAAAAGGTGAGCTTAATAATTCTTGGTGAATTATCACTCCAGCTAGTTATAACTATAGCCATCTCAATGAACAAAGTTAGTAAGCCATCACATACCAAAATGTTATGTGAACTAGGCACAAGGAAAAGTGGGTGAATATCATGATACAGAAGATACGACTTGCAGTCAAGTCAGATTTTGTTTTACATAGAATAGAAGTGAGCACTTACGTACATAACACAGGCCAATCTCAAGTTTTCAATGGCAAAAGGAATATGTTCATAGTGGTGTATTAAACCACAAGTAGATAACCAAAAAGTATTAGTCATCAAAATCCTTCAGGTCTAGATAAATGAATATGTATAGTCTTTAGTAGATGTCCAAGATGAATGGGTACAAAATAAGTAGAGATATTGAACAATACCAAAACAAACATGTATCTTTGTTAGGATGTAGCCTTTGCATAAATCTATGGCTCAACACTGGTCACCGTTATCACTCAGGTACGCGACTCCCTCACCTGGTTGGATTTTCAATCTTCTCCAACGCTTCAGTGGTTTGGAGATACAAAACCCGTATGAGCAACTGGCAACTATTAAACAAGGGGATTCCATTCATGACTATATTGATGATTTTGAATACAATCTTTCATTGGTCCCTCGGTTGCCGGAATCCCAAGCTTTGGGGTACTTTATTGCCGGCTTAAAGGACGATGTCAAGAAATGGGTTCGTCTACATCGACCTCATTCTCGATTGGACGCGATTATCTGTCCAAGGATGTAGAAGAAATGCTCCGACCCTCCGTCGGTACTGCGTCGGCGTCCCGGTTCCGTTATCTGACCCATTCCGCGTTACCTACGGGGGATGTTTCTCATGGGCCTTTCTCTTCGGGCCGTTTGAGCCCAAATCGATGGGTTCTCATCGGGCCGCGGACAAAAACCCATTGGGTAAATCCGATTCTTCGCGATTGATATCCACCATTAAATCCGGTTCTTCTCCTTCTTTGTCTGAGTTTGGGCAATCGAGTCCCCGTGACCGAGGAATGCGGTCTCTATCTCGCTCCGAATGGGAGGACCGCCGAAAAAAGGGACTTTGTTTTCGGTGTGGACAACAGTACGGGCCGGCTCATAAGTGTCCGGAGGGTAATTGCGAGTTCTTTTATTGGGTGACGATGAACTAATGGACTCAGATGCTACAATTTCTTATTGGAACAACCTTCTCTTCTTGATGATTCTCCTGTATCGACCCTCCGGAGGTACTTGTCTCACTTTAGAATTCGAGGGTTTATTAGCGGAGACAGGGGGCTGCAATACCTTACGCCTGAAGGAAAATTAAAGGGCATTCGGTTAGTATGTTAGTGGATAGCGGAGCTACCCATAACTTCATCTCTCGACGTCTGGTTCTTGCTTTGGGTATTCCTTTTTCCACATTTTCTGGTATTCGCATTAAATTGGGGGGATGGTCATTTTGTGTTTCTTAATGAACATTGCCTTAATCTCAGGATACACATGGGTAATTGTTTTTTAGTATTGAATGCATGGTGTATTGACACAGGTAATTTGGATATGATTTTGGGAATGGATGGCTTCAGTCGTTGGGAGAGGTCATACACGACTGGCATAACTCTTGGATGCAGTTTGCGTATAACGGTCAAACAGTTCGATTACAAGGAATCATGGTGGGTCAACCTCAACCGGCTGCTTTACAACAGTGGCTGCCTCTTGAAGACCAGACTTCAAGTAATCGGATTCAGTCTAATGCGTCCTTAAATGGTACTTCGTCCAGTTTATCCGACCAGCAACATTCAGCCCTTTCCAATGTTCTACACCAATTTATGCCCATTTTTCAACCACCAGCTGAGCTACCCCCCGGACGTGCTCATGACCATGGCATAACCTTGACTTCCCAAGAACCCATTTGTGTCCAACCTTATCGTTACCCGCACATTCAGAAAACAGAGATTGAACGTCAAGTGCGTGCACTCTTAGACTTGGGAATGATTCGTCCGAATAACAGTGCTTATTCTAGCCCCGTTATCTTAGTTCGGAAGAAAGATAAGTCATGGCGAATGTGCGTGGACTATCGAGCCCTGAATCGTGCTACTGTTCCTGATAAGTTTCCCATCCCTGTTGTGGACGAACTGCTTGATGAATTACATGGAGCACGTTTGACCTTAAATCAGGCTACAATCAGATTCGTATGCGCGATGACAGCATTGAGAAAACTGCGTTTTGCACCCATGACGGTCATACGAATACCTTGTTATGCCATTCGGCCTAACAAACGCTCCGACGACGTTTCAGGCCGTCATGAATGATATTTTCAGATCGTTGTTACGTCGAAAAGTTGTAATCTTCTTTGACGACATCTAATTTACAGTCCCAACTGGGATACACACTTGGATGATTTACAGTGGTCTTTACCATTCTGTTAGACAACCACCTTCGTGTCAATCAACAAAAATGCTCTTTTGGACAACCCTCGGTTGAATATTTGGGCCACATTATAGATGGTACTGGAGTTTCGATGGATCCAAGAAAATTGAGGCTATGGATTGGCCAGCTCCAACAAACTTAAAAGGATTACGGGGTTTTTTGGGATTGACCGGATATTATCGAAGTTTGTTAAGCATTATGGAAGTATCGCGCAACCATAACGGACTTGACCAAAAAAGATGCTTTTGTATGGAGTCCCAAGGCGCAACAAGCTTTCAATCAGCTCAAACAAGCCTTGGTTACTGCCCCTGTATTAACGCTACCTGATTTCACATGTTCATTTAGGGTGGAATGTGACGCTTCAGGGAGGGTATTGGGGCGGTTTTATTACAGCACAATAAACCGATCGTTTATTTTAGTAAAGCCTTAAGCGATCGGAACCTTGCCAAATCGGCTTATGAGCGTGAAATGATGGCCTTGGTTTTGGCGGTTCAGCATTGGAGAACATATCTGATGGGAGCTCGTTTCACAGTTTACACAGACCAAAAGAGTTTGAAATATCTTTTGCGGCAAAGGGTGTCCTCTCTCCCGCCCAGCAGAATTGGGTTGCTAAGTTGTTGGGATACGATTTTGACATACAATACAAACCAGACCGTGAAAATAAGGCTGCCGACCCCTCTCTCGTCACGCCGATTTGGGTGAATTAAACCAAGCAATTTCATCTCCTGTTTGGCTACAAGGTGCTAAGTTGGTCGAGGAGGCGAAACAAGATCCTGAAATTCAACAACTTCTGACTAAATGTGTGGCAACTCCTAAGTTTCGGAATATTCAGTCAAACAAGGGATTATATTTTAAAGATCGGTTGGTCATCTCCAAGAATTCTGAATTCATTCCGAATTGCTTCATGAATTCCACACGAAGCTACGGGGGGTCATTCTGGGTTCTATCGAACATATCGTCGACTGGCAGCTAACTTGTTCTGGTCGGGAATGACTACTACAGTTAAAAACTTTGTGCAAGAATGTGATATTTGTCAAAAATGTAAGGCATCTTCAGTTCGACCGGCCGGGTTACTCCAACCTCTGGCAATTCCAGAGGCCATTTGGGAGCATTTGACAATGGACTTCATTGTCGGTTTACCGTCCTCCAAAGGTACACGGTCATTTTGGTGGTTGTCGATCGCCTATCAAAGTACGCCCATTTCATCTTATTAAAACACCCTTTCACCGCCAAAACAATGGCCGGTACCTTTATCAAGGAGATTATCCGTCATCATGGGGTGCCTAAATCTATTGTCAACGATCGTGATCCTCTTTTTTTAAGCACTTTTTGGCAAGAGATCTTCCGGTCAATGGGCACTAAACTACACCTCAGTTCCGCATACCATCCGGAATCGGATGGCCAATCCGAAGTTGTCAACCGTTGTCTAGAATCTTACTTGCGTTGCTTTGCTACCGATCAACCAAAAACGTGGACTTTATGGATCCCTTGGGCCGAATTTTGGTATAATTCGACTTTTCACGTTTCTACAGGCACAACTCCTTTTGAAACAGTTTATGGACGCAAACCACCTTCTGTTTTGCAATATGTTCCGGGTGAAATTCGATTGGACTCGGTTTTGAGTGAGCTGCAGGATCGGGATGAAGCCTTAAAGCAGCTGAAACTTAATTTATCCCATGCACTGAACATAATGAAGACTCAAGCTGACAAGAAACGGCGTGAGATACAATTTGACGTCGGGGATTGGGTGTATGTCAAATAAAAACCGTATCGACAGCTTTCAGTGGCCAATCGCATTCATCAAAAGCTAGCGGCGAAATTCTTTGGCCCTTTTCAGGTTGTTGCTAAAATCGGACCAGTTATCCATGGCTTACAAATTACAATTGCACCGGCCAGATCCATCGGTCTTCAGTTTCGTTGTTAAAGAAGGCGGAGGGGACTTTTACGAATTCTGCATTACCACCAGAATTGAAGATTGGAGATGTTGAAGCACTCCTTCCTATCGCCATATTAGACAAGCGCTTTGTGGGTGGTGAACGGAGTCCGGAGAACAATGGTTAATTCAGTGGCAAGGCCAACCACTAGGGACGCGACCTGGGAGGATGCAGCATGGATTACTGGTCAATTTCCTAATGCAAGTCTTGAGGACAAGACTTTTTTGATGGGGGAAGCAATGATACGAATACCAAACATGAGATTAAATATGTCTATTCTAGAAGGAAAAAAATGGATAATGTATAGAAGTAGGGGGTATAAGTGTTATTAGTAAGAAAGAATATAGGAGGAGAGAAGGAAAATGCTTTTGTTGTGAGTTAGTTTGTTTGTCTTTTGGGCTCTTGCATGATGCAATGAGAGAGGGTTTGCAACCCTGGAATCTGTGGTGCATTCCATTAACATCATCTTCAATTACAATAAAATCTGAGTTTCTTTTGATTGTTCCTAGTATTATTCTTTAATAGTCCTAATCTTTCCTCCGATTAATTCTGTTCCTTATCATTGAGCAATAGGATTCAGCCAGCCCTAGCTCTATATGGCACCACTTAGGCATTTAGTTAACTTGTTTACTAAGGAATTATCGCTAATTCTAGTCTATTAATATAACTATTGTACTTGTAGCTTATTATCTGTAAAGGAACTAAGAGTAATTTGTATATTAGATGTGTCAATTACAATGAGGAAACACCTCAATATATAAAGGTGGTAAACCCTAATCTAAGGCCCATGGGCCAACATAATGGGCTAATATAAGTGGACAAACTAAACTAATCTATTTACATTAACACTCGTCAAGTTGATGCATAGATGTTAATCATGCCCAACTTGTTACATATAAAATCTATTTGAGTCTTTCGTAGTGGTTTCGTGAAGATATAAGCAAGTTGAAACTCTGTCTTAACATGGATGGTTGAATGGATGCCGCTTCAACCTTCGTACCAACTACCCGATCCCTGATTAGATGGCAATCAACTTCTATATGTTTGGTTCTCTCATGAATACTTGATTCTTGGCTATGTGAATATCAGATTGATTATCACAATATAACCTCATCAAGTTATTTGAAATAACCCCAAGTTCTCTGAGGAGACGACGGACCCAAATCATCTCCGATGTAACATCTGCCATGGCTCTGTACTCAGATTCAGCACTAGATCGAGACACCGTGTGTTGTTTCTTGCTTTTCCAAGACACCATATTTCCTCCAAAAACACACAATATCCAGTTGTAGACCGTCGTGAGATAGGGCAACCTGCCCAGTCGGCATCCGAAAAGCCTAATACTCTACCATCTCCTTCTTCTGTAAAGGCGCCTACACGACAGTGACCTTGATCAGAATACAAAATCCCCAACCCTGGAGCGGTTTTAAGATACCGTAATACACGTAGAGCAGCATCCCAATGTCCTGTGTATGGGGCGGCCATAAACTGACTTAGAACACTAACCGCAAAGGAGATGTCCTGACGAGTGACAGTCAAATAGTTAAATTTCCCAACTAGCCGTCTGTATTGCTCAGGATCCTCATCGGGCTCCCCATCTTCTGAAGCAGCTTTCCGGTAGAGAGCATTGGGCTATCTACTGGTTTGCAGCCCAATAGACCGCATTCAAATAACATATCAAGAACATACTTTCGTTGTGACAGGAGAATTCCCTGTGGAGAACGAGATACCTCTATACCAAGAAAGTATCGGAGTCGGCCAAGATCTTAATCTGAAACTGTGACTGAAGAAACTGTTTGAGATTTGTGATCCCAACTTCATCATCCCCTGTAATTTTATATCATCCACATAGACAACCAGAATAATCCTTCGGCCCTGGTGATGCCTAAAGAACACAGAATGATCATAGGCACTACGAGTCATCCCAAATTTTCCCATAACATCAGAGAATCGTCCAAACCATGCTCGGGGGGACTGCTTAAGACCATACAATGAGCGACGTAATCTACATACCATTGAAGCCTCCTCCTCAACAGTGTACCCAGGTGGCTGCTCCATATACACCTCCTCCTCAAGAACGCCATGAAGAAATGCATTCTTGACATCAAGCTGATAGAGCGGCCAGTGATTAATGGCAGCAAGAGCAATAGAAATACGTACCGACGACATTTTGGCAACAGGAGAGAAAGTCTCATCATAATCAATACCGTAAGCCTGCGAATAACCTTTAGCAACTAAACGGGCCTTCAAGCGAGGCACAGGTCCATCTGGGTTTGGTTTCACTGTGAACAGCCAACGATAACCAACAAGGCGCTTCCCGGGGGGAAGTGGTTGTAGATCCCACATATGATTGGCTCTCAAAGCACCAATCTTTTCTTCCATAGCCTTTCTCCATCCTGGGTGAGCTAGGGCGGTCATCACATTCTTGGGAATTGGGTAGGAGTCAAGGGTAGTAGTATAAGCATGATATTCGGGTGACAGATGAGCATAGGAGACATAATCCTGAATAGGGTAACGGGGGTGATGTCGGGGTTCCTTCGGAAGGCAATGGGTATATCAAGATACGGTGCACCAGGTGGGTCATAAACGGGTGTATCAGGGGTAACATGTGAAATATCTGGTAAGAGAGTATCAGGTGTAGCAACACGATCAGGAACAGAGGACGGACCAAATCATGGTCAGGGGTAAAGCAGGGGCCGTGCCCTATCCTTATTTCGTCGTTGGGTATACGTGAATATCAGAGGAGGAGCCCCTGCGATGCGAAGGTCAGATGAAACAGGATCCGATTGTATAGCATCAGAGACCGGAGGAGCAGATGAAGCTGGAGGGATAGAAATGGTAGGGACAGTTGGTGTCGCAGATATGTCAGGGTCAGGATCGGGAATGGGAAATAAACGTCAAAGACAATCGAGGGACTCAATGAAGAAAGGACAAGACTCATGAAAAGTAACTTCGGCACTAGTAAAATATCGACGGAGAGAAGGGCTATAGCACCGATACCCTCCCTTTGGACCCGGGAGTAACCAAGAAAAACACAACGGATTGCACGAGCATCAAGTTTAGTGGTTGTCGGACGATGATCGTGAACATAGGCAACACAACCAAAGATTTTGGGTTCAAGAGGAAAAGGGTTGTGTGTAGGACACAGAACAGAAAACGGGGTTTTTCCATTGAGGACTGAGGAGGGCATGCGGTTAATCAAATAAGCAGCAGTCAGGACTGCATCCCCCCAAAAGCGATGAGGAACATGAGAATCAATCATAAGAGTGCGCGGTAACATCCACAAGTGACGGTTCTTGCGTTCTGCGATGCCATTTTGTTGAGAGGTATATACGCAAGATGCCTCATGAACGATACCATGGCGTTTTAAGATATGATGATAAGTTTGCAGACATGTATTCTTTTGCATTATCAGTACGTATGGTTTTAATGGATGTGTTAAATTGATTTTGCACATACGCATGGAATTCTCGAAAGATGGAATTTAGCTCACTACGAGATTTCAATAAGTAGACCCAGGTAGTACGAGAATAATCATCGATAAAAGTAACAAAATAATCAAAACCAATAATAGTTTTAACAGGGGAAGGTCCCTAAATATCCGAATGCAAGAGTTCGAATGGGTTACAGACTCTACTAGACACTCTTGGGGGATAGGGACGCCGGGTGTGTTTACCTAGCTGACACAACTCACAATGAAAATCAACAGAAACAGATAAATCCAGTCTCATTTGCCTCAGAACCGCTATAAAGGGATGACCCAACGGCAGTGGACTTCCCTGACGCTTGAGTCACAACGTGTGCTGAAGGTTGTGACGAAAACGGTATAGGCCTCCTGATTCAACACCTGTGCCAATCAGACGGTTCGTCCCTAGTTCCTGAAAAACACAATGAGTAGGGTAAAACTTGGCAAGGCAATTGTTTGTTTGGTAAGTTGGCTTACGGAACAAAGGTTATCGGGGAACTCGGGTACAAAAAATACAGAGGAAAGGGTCAGTTCTTCAGATTACTAATGCATCCGATCCTTGAACAGGGCATGAGGATCCATCAGCAATTCGAACAGGAGGGTGAGAAGTATGCTTTAGGTTAGATAATATACCTTGATTCCCAGTCATGTGATGAGTGGCCCCAGTGTCGACAATCCAGATGAATTAAGGCTAGAGAACATACCTGAATGAGCTAAATTGGCTTGTGGGCTAGGAGCGTGGAGCTGAAGGTTCAATAACTGCTGAACTTTGTTGTACTCCTCCTGACTAAGAGTGACTGTCGGGGTAACCGGGCTGGCATGATTCGGGGCATCATCAGAGGCAGCTAACCTTGCTTTGGGTCGAGGAGGTGGAAGAGACCCAGGTGGACGATTCGGGCAGTTGTATGTGTCCATCCTGGTGACAATAATGACAAGTGATACCATTGCCTCAACCAACACCTTTCTTGGAGCTGGCTGATTACCTCGACCGGTAGTTTTGCTAACAGGTGCACTTGTATACATGGCAGATGTGTCGGTGGTCCAGTAGTAGTCCCTGAACCGCTACCTCTCTCGAAGCAAATGATAAATGGAAGCGACCGAGGAGGTGGCAGTGGAGTTGCTCAACAATAAAGGTCGAGCACTAAAGAACTTCGGTGATATACCTGCAATGAACATCATAATATCCATTTTGTTGTTGCGCCTCCTGAAGCTTCAAATCAGTGGTCGGAGGATACAACGCACGGAGGTCATCTCTGAGTTTTGAAAACGGGTGAAATAGTCAGTAAAGGTCGAATCACCTTGTTCTACTCTACTATATGCCTGAACACAGAAAATGCATGTGACAGAGATTCTTTGGCCGAAAAGGATGAGGACAAATGATCCCACATATCTTTCACAGTGGGAAAGTTCTGAGCTATAGTAAGTAATTGTGGCTCCATAGCATTCCACAAAGCCATCTGAATACCACTATCATCAATACGCCATTCACGGGTAACCAGATCTGGAGGGGTTGTTGTCAAGTGGTCTCCCTTGTCAAGACTCGCAAGTCCTTTCTCGACAAAGAGACTCCATGAACTCCAATTTTTGGAGTCAAGTTTTACAGGGATACGTAAAACAGAGTTGTAATTGATAATACCCGACGCAATCTGACTTGCAGGAGTGGACTCGGATTTGGTTTCTTTCACAACTTCTTCAGCCATCGATTAAATCCGAACAGATCTAAAAACGAGCTTATGCCTGGAGCAGAAACGAGAAAGGTGTCAAAGCAGGAAATTGACCTTACAGATGAACTGGAACCTGAATCTTGAGCTCGCCGGTGTAAAGAGGGTCGCCGGAGGTGAAGCCACGCGCGCCACTCGCCAGCGCGTGAAGAGCGGTGCAGAGAATGCGGTGGCGCGTGGGGGCGCGTGCAGCGGCGGGGGGTGTGCAATTTTTCGAGTTTTGTAGATCGGGGGATGGCGAAGCTTATGGTGGCATGGAAGGGTGGTGATTGTAATTGTTGCTCGAAAAAAGATTTGGTGTGGACAGCAGGTTCTTGACCGGAAATCAGAAACAGGGGCAGAGCAGGGCAGGTAACGTGACTAGGATTCGTACCTAGAGCCTTGTGGCTCTGATACCATGTAAAGGAATGAGAGTAATTGTATATTAGATGTGTCAATTATCAATAATAGATCATTACAATCATGGAGTGGTAAACCCTAATCTAAGGCCCATGAGCCAACATATGGGCTATAATATAACTGGACAAACTAAACTAATCTATTTACATTAACATTATCAATCAATAACAAGAAAGGCCTATACGCCCCCGTGAACGTAGCTTGCACACTACCACTAAACCACGTTAAATCTCTGGTGTTCTTTACTGATTTTGTGTTGTGTTCATGTGTACTTTGATCTAATCTTTAATTTCTTATTATTTTAGTTTTTATTATTATTGATATTTTTAGGTTGAGAGACATTTAAAAATTATAGTTTAACATTATTTTGATCCTAACATCTTGTGTTTATTCTTATTATTTTTGTTGTTATTACTATTGATATTATAATTATTTGATTTTAGGGTGAGAACCTATTTAAAATTATAGTTTAACATTATTAAAGAGTTAATGGTGCTATACAAAAACCACCAAACTTGAAACAGAACCGATACATAAATAAAAATTTAGGTCCACCAAAACCTGGATTATGCGAATTAGGTGGACCCATTTTTAGAAAAGCCAGGTTTTCAAGTTGACACAGAATATGCACACGTCTGTACCTAAATTAATATAACTAAAGGAAGTAAGCCCATAAGTTTTTGTTACATAGAAATACCGTATAGAAATTAAACCCGGCCTAAATGAGAATTTCATCCTAGCAATAAACACCTTGTTTATCTCAAATACTCAGTTTTCTTTAGTTCTCACCATAAAAACCCAACCAAGTAGGTAAAGCTGAAAAGATGCATACCTTACCTACTAACCAATTAAGACCCCAGCTTCCATCACTGATATGACTGCCTTCTGATGCCACTGCAATCTTTTTTCAGAAAGTGGGTCCCGTGCATCGGTGAAAGGTTCTGGATTTGTGGCAATTCTTTCAACAGAAGCCTCCAGGTTCTCAATGTCTATCAGAGCCTTTCCATGTATGTCTACTCGTAAGTTGATAAAGCCACATACAATTGAAATTACATGTACAAGTATCTTTTGTAAAAAACCAGCTTTTTCTACATTAGAACTTGATAAGGCATCATCAGCTGAAAGTGCGCCAGCAATGGTTTTCAGTTGGACAACAGCCGCTGAAACATATGTTATGTTATTATTATATACTATACACAAAACAGTAACAAATATGGCAGTTTGATGCAAGATCAATATAAGTTGTTGTTTAATAAAAAGTAAAACCTAGATCAAGGAAAAAATTATTGACCAATGCTGTTGTTTAATAAAAAGTAAAACCTGACAACTAGTCTAAGATAGAAAGGAGCATAACTCAGATGGGATTAATCTATAGGTCAACTGAAATTACCAAGCTCTCCCTAACCTTTTTGATCTTAAGTCACAACTGTCTTTACACTTAAAACACATAAAACCCAAATTTAAGAAAATATTAATAGCAACAAATGAATAGCAACATGACAGGAACAATGACAGACAAGAAGACTTTTTTGAAAAAATATTAATAACATACCTTTCATTAGTGCTGTCAGCTTCTGAATACCACCATAATAGCCCAAAACTTTACAATTATGCATCGACCGACTCATATAATCAAAGCATTCAAGACAGCAAAACCTTCAGATGTGATGGCCAAACTACTTGAAGTTCCTGATATGTCTGTATGTGATGGTAAATCATATATGTTTATTCAGGTGATGAAGTGCAAGAAATATAAAGCACAAGGAGGTAGGAAATCTCCACTGAATTTAACAAGTGCCTAAGAGAACTCATCTACTTAAGTTAGAACAGAGAGAACTAATGAGAACTTGAGTCAGCTTGATTAACCTCAAATAAAACAGTACAAGCAATTCCCAATTCAAGAACGGATGATCTCCAAAGTGCTAAACAAAACACAGAATTTAATAACCTGTTGATCTAAAGACTTAACCCAAACCAGAATGGAAATGGTCCTATTTCTACTACTACAAGTGCAGGAGGTTACAACAAAACTGATTGTAACCTCCCCGCTCTCTTTGCTAAATAATGAGAGGAAAGTGGCTTTGACTGTGTCAAGATGGACCCAAAAACCCTTGCTGGAGTTGCCCACAGCAACTGGGTTGACCCGCGGGTATGTTGATACTTAGTTAAGCAATGGCTTCAACATATACGGATTCCATAAATGACTAGTGAAGTAGATAGACATGAAGTATGCAAAGCATACAACTCAGAAATTTAACAAACGGTTTTTCCTCTTATCTGAAATTCATGTTAAATATTTGCAATTAAGACACATAAACATACATGGTAATGAATAATTATGGTCTCATAAGGTGTTACAGTACAGAACCCTTGAATCCCTTGATAACAAATAAGGGTACCTAACCATGTAACTCTAAGCAAATTCATGATGGCGGTGTTCCTACCAGCACTACATGTTGAATGGATGAACTTCCATGAGAGTCGGATGAGAAACTGTGGGAATTTTAGTTGAGGGTTTGAACTTTAGCTATGGGCTTAATTGTAAGAATGAGGTTGATACCCATATACTTTAGCATGGTTTTATTTTAAAGGTTAAATTTGTAAGAATGATGTTGATACCCATACAATTGACTATCCTCCATACGCAAACTAAAGGGTGGTTTAGAAATCCATACCCATTCCCATTCAATCTTGTTATCAACCCACACCCATAAGGATTCCTAAGTGCAAACCAAATGCCACATAATTAACAAATATTGAACAATATAACACAAGGCAAACTAGAAGGCCTTGAAGTGCACTTATATTAATCCATAAATGAGTATAATTAATATAAATAGCTTGTCCAGATAGAATTTTAGGTTTTGTTTTTCGCAACAACTTGATTATATATGGAACATTTAAACTTTAGTGTCACTTGTTAACTATAGTTGTTAGGGTTTATTGTTATGGTTTAGTCGTGTTTCGCCCATGGGCCAAATTAGGTTTCTAGTTTATTTCCAATATATATAGTGAGTTCCCCTTCATTGTAATTTACGGTACTCAATATCGATTCCAATTTATTGTACATGGTATCATAGCTAAGGCTCTAGGTACGATACAAACCCCAATCAATCATCATCTAATGCAAACCCTAAATAGCTCAACAAACCATTGTGTCACCGAATGTCACTGTATTGTCCTTGTTAGTTTGAGAACCCCCTTCTTATCCGAATTCCAAATCTCGATTGCGTTCATGTTATGGCTCGAGAATCTTTTTTCGAGACATCATTGTGCTTCGCCATTGCCACCATCACAACCAAAAGCCTCCTATTAACTTCCATTGTGCGAACGTATATGTTGAACGTAGGTAGGGTTCATGTCTTGGTGGAACCTTTGTTGAACGTATTTGTTTGTGTGATTTTGCATGAATTACCCCATGGTTTACTTCCTCAAAGAGAAGGGACCTAAATTGACCTCATTTCATGTTCAAACCTTCCTAACAAGTGCCCAACTAGTGAAGCCAAAGACTTAACAAGACAAATGAATAAATTGATGGCTAGATGCTATGTGCGGCCTAGCATGAGCCCTTGTTCAATTCAGACTTTTTGTTTCCAATATAATGGCTGTGTGTGCATTAGTTGTAGAGCCTTTATCAACATTACAAATTTACAATCACATACAAGTACCTTGCTCATAGATTGGATAATATGTTGGATAAATCAAATAGGTCAAAAATAATGGTTTTGTGTGGTATTAATTGTAGAGCCATTAACAACAGTACAATCACATATAGGTACCTTGCTCATAGATTAGTATGTTGGATAAATCAAAATAATTCATATCTTATATTTATCTCCATAACAATATGATCCATGATGATTAAACAAATGTTTACTTACATTCTGTGACCATATATGTTATGTGCGTAACTTCTTCTACTAAAACCACTATGATTTCAGCAGGATGTGCAGCCGAGCAGCCAATGATAACCTCTTCAGGATTTTGGGACTCCTCCCAAGATGCCCCAGATAAAGCACCCTCACTCTCTAAGAAACAATCTAAATCAATTGGCTCCCAGTTCTTGTATATTACCAAAAACTGTTTAAGAAATATATGAAAAGCCTTTTGTCTTTCTGCCTGAAATGTGAGATAAGAAATTATCAGGTGTTGCAAGATAAAGTTAAATGTTATTACTTAAAAGTTAATTAAGTAATATCATGGTGTTTGCTACTAGAAGAGATGGAAACTGCATTAACCTATACTTTCTTCATATAAAAATATTGACGAGAAATTCTACAAGGAATATCAATGGAGTACATCTTATGTTATATGATGATTTTAACCAGTAAGGGATGCTCCTCCTTAATAAAGATATTCATGGTGAGCAAGAATTATGGAGCAAAATATTATAAGTTAACTAACAACCATAATCACAGAATGAAGCGTATTTGGCTAATGAACCTTATGAAAGTTCAACAATACAATACATATATATATACACGTATATATACGTGTGTGTGTACGTATACGCGTATGTATATATATATATATGTGTACGTATACGCGTATGTATATATATACGTGTATGTATACGCGTATATATATACGTAGATATACGTATATATCTAAATACGTATATATATACACGTATATATACGTATATATATACGTATACATATACGTGTATATATATATATACATATACGTATGTATATATATAAGTATATAGATATATACGTAGATATACGTGTTAGGGGTTACCGCGTACAAACAATCAAAACAGAAGAAGAGTAAACAATGAATAACACGAGAGATTTATAGAGGTTCGGTTGCCGTGTGCAACCTACGTCCTCTTGGGGCAACTAGGGTTTTCTTTTTATTGAGTGGTTAATTATTACAAGTACAAGAGAGATATATAAACAATAATTAGGGTTTCACCCTTTAGTTAACATTCTAACTAACTGGGCCTAATTAGAACTTGGGCCGGCCGAGCCCAACTGTTCCAAATTAATCCACCCCGAAGCCTACACCCAACAATACGTATATATCTATATACGTATATGTATACGTATATACGTATATATATACGTATATATATATATATTATATATATACATATACGTATGTATATATATAAGTATATAGATATATACGTAGATATACGTGTTAGGGGTTTACCGCGTACAAACAATCAAAACAGAAGAAGAGTAAACAATGAATAACACGAGAGATTTATAGAGGTTCGGTTGCCGTGTGCAACCTACGTCCTCTTGGGGCAACTAGGGTTTTCTTTTTATTGAGTGGTTAATTATTACAAGTACAAGAGAGAGATATATAAACAATAATTAGGGTTTCACCCTTTAGTTAACATTCTAACTAAACTGGCCTAATTAGAACTTGGGCCGGCCGAGCCCAACTGTTCCAAATTAATCCACCCCGAAGCCTACACCCAACAATACGTATATATCTATATACGTATATGTATACGTATATATACGTATATATATACGTATATATATATATGTATATATATACGTAGATATATATACGTATATATATACGTGTACATATATCTACATATATACGTATATTAATATACACATATATGTATATAGGGGAGGGATCAAATGAGAGCTAGCTTTTTTTGTGAGAACTCTAAGAACCAATCTCAACCACTAGTTCTCAATGGCAAAATTGTAATTAACAAAAACATATTTAAAAAATTTATAAATAAAAAATAACATAAAAATAAAAAAAATAAAAACACAAAAATGTTCCCCAACTTTCCCTCTTTCATAAAAAAATATAAAAAAATTATAAAAAATAAAAAAAATTCCCGTTTTTTAACGAAATTCGTTTTACACATGTTTAATATCGGATTTACACGTGTAAATCCAGTACTACACACGTGTATAACTAGATTTACACATATGTAAACAACGGATGTACGATTTTTTTAGAAAAGTATATCAATATGGTAGGCGTTGGAAAGATAAAAAAAATACTGAATTTTATGGTGAATTTTTTTTGAAAAAAAGATGTCGTGAAAAAAAGTTACGAACGTTTAAAAAAAAGGGAAAATGGCATGTGATTTGCATGTGATAAAAAATGAGTGGCTGAGATTGGTTCCTAGAGTTCTCACAAAAAATGTGGTTCTCAATTGAACCTTCCCCTATGTATATATATACCTATACATGTATATAACGTATATACCTATACGTACATATAAACGTATATACCTATACGTATATATAACATATATATATATACGTATATATATATATCTACGTATATATGTATATAAACGTATATATATACACATATATACGTATATATGTATATATATACCTATACGTATATATGTACATATACACATATATACGTATATAAGTGTATATGTACACATACACGTATACGTATATACGTATATATGTACACATACGCATATATATATATATATATATATGTGTGTGTGTGTGTGTATGTACACATACACATATATACGTATATATGTGTATGTGTACATATACACATATAAACGTATATATTTATATATGTATATATATACATATATATGTATGTATATATATATTTATATATATATGTATATATAAGGGCACGTTTTAATAATAACCATAAATCTTAAGGAATCACAACAAACCACTAACTTTTATTCATTATATAAATTGATCAAAATGCTTGTAATTTTAATACTTTCAAGATATAATTTTAAAAAATACAATATTTATAGTATTTTGATTAGGTGCATATATGCACCCACATTCTATTGCATATATGCACATTTTATAGTTTTTAATAAGAGTTGAGGAGAGGAGATTAAATAAAAGATAAAATCAAACTGTGCTATTTTAGTTTTAACATTTACCTTTTTTTTAAATGTTATGTACGTAGCTTATGAGGTGCTTAGTAGATTTTTACATATTTTTTGTACTTAATAGAATGCTTCCCTATATATATATATGTGTGTGTATAATCCAAAGAAGCACAAAACCAAAAAAAACACACACCTATCAATATGATTAACAAAATAATAAAGCTGAAAGGGATAGCCATAACGTTGCTAAATGTCAAAGCACAACAATGAAAACTTGCCAAGGACACTTGAACATCAAGTTTTCGATGCATGCATACGGCTACCAAGGAGAGTGAATAATGGTGACTACTAAATACCAAAGATTTTCCTAGACATACCTTTTCTAAAGCATTTTGATATCTCTGCCATAACGCTGCTAAAATTGCCTCATCACCAATGTCACTGAAAAGAATACAAAAATGAAAGCCTTAGTTTATAGAAAATGCTAAAGCAACATATAAACAACTTAATTGACGATACAAAGAAGGATAAAGGCTCCACAAAAGAAACCTTGTTTATTGCATGTAATGATGTAAAACATCCATATTTACATATCAAAATACTAAAGAAAATATGTATCATTGTTTATTAAATGTAAAACATCATCTTTCATTTCACTTCGTTATCACCTCTAAAATGTGTGCTAATATGAATTCTGGACAGTTTAAGGAATGTAAAGCATACTAATGGTGCTCTTTCAATAAGACAACACATTTACTTAATTGACCCTTATTTGGTATAAAGTGAAGAAACTTGGAGAATATATAAATCAACTTACATTTCATGGGAAGTGACAAAATGTTAGAATAGTAAAGAAAGAACATTTCTTAAATACATAATTATACAAGTCATTTTTCCTTCATTAGCGGGTAAGGGATCAGAAACAAGTCCACTATGACAAATAAGTTGTATGGTTTCTAGTGATTTAAGAAGAATCTAAAAAAATGTTCCAAACAAGCACGTCAATTTAATGGATAGTGACAACATATGTATGTTTCAAACTTCTAATCACTCACTGAAGGATGCCATGTCTCAATGATAATCTAAGTCTGATCTGGAACTCCTTAATGCCTACCACTTAATTTGACTTAGCATAGATAGCATTTATGTTGATATTTAACTAAATGGTCTTGTAATTGGCTTATGCTACAGGAGACCATACAGCTTTGGTGCCTATAGAGTACATGCGGACGCAGGCAACTCTATTCTCCTATGGTTAGTTACGGTTGTGATTCTTTTAGCCTGAAATGAAAGTAAGGTTATCAGATTGAGCTTTGAACTGGAGTAGCCCCCTAACACGACCCTACTAACCGTAAATAAGAACTCAATGAGTCACATGCAGACTCAAAAAAACTCTCTTCTCCTGTTGTTATACATCTGCACTTCCACAATGATGTATTAATTGCTAACACCTACAGTATACTTGGTGGCAGTGGAAAAGAACTCAAATGGGCATTTACATATGAGTTAGTGACATAACTGTTTGCAAAAGATAAGGATTTATATCATATCATATGCTCCTAAGATAACATTCAACTCTTAATAGTTGAACATAATGCAGAATCCTTCAAACAAATTCATAGCATCACGCATGATAGTACATAACAAATGCATTGAAATTAACAAAGATTAATGAAAGGTACCTGAATTTAATTTTTAGTGCTGGAACAGGGAACCTGTGAGACAGGGGCCCTGTACCATACTCACCACCATAGCCAGATGTCCTCCGAATAAGACCGGCAACACCTTTTACAATGTTCATTCTTCCACCGCCAATATCATACACAATCAAGACTTATACCCATCAAACTTCAAAACAATAAAACTAATATTAAAAGAAAAGAAAATAAAAAAACTAATGAACTCCAACATGAGTGATCAGTACATCTCGATACATAATAGCATAGAAAAGAACATGTCAATTAAACTCATCTAACAGCACAGACACACAGCGCTCTTTGCTTTTTTTCCGGGAATGTAAGAAGTAGGGTACTACGTGTTAAGATGTCAAGAGACTTAAATAATGAACTTGTTGGACGCATCTGAAGTACGAAATAATACTCATTTCTCACATACAGACACAGCTTCAACAGTTGGTTGATTACTAAGAGGATAAATATGCATCTAAACAAGCAGAATGTTGGCTATATTGCTCCGTTAATTGCTATCTACTCCCATGTAAAGGTGCGGAAACGAAATAGAAGACAGAAGAATCATGTATTTGAAATGTCCGTCGAAAAGAAATACCTAAATCGCCGAAACTTGGATGATGAGGTTCCCTTCCGATTGCGGATCATCG
Organism: Flaveria trinervia; assembly: GCA_025506515.1. NCBI lineage: Eukaryota > Viridiplantae > Streptophyta > Magnoliopsida > Asterales > Asteraceae > Flaveria > Flaveria trinervia. The sequence continues at coordinate 650,750 of CM046443.1, forward strand.
CTTACAGAGCGAAACCATCGATGTGAAGTAAATCCGTTGACGCTGAATAGATCTGGAGTCTTCTTCCGCTGATTGGTGATTTAATTGCTCTCAAAAAGCGAAAGGGGGAAGAAACATCGAGGGGATCGAGCGTGGAGGTTGAAGAAGATCGATGAGATTATGGCTTTTCTAATAAGCACCCTTTACTTTTGACTTTTGTTCATTCATCGACACGCTTTTATGTTAATTGCGTCTAACTGCCCCTTTACATCATTTCCGCAAGGATTAGGACCGCAAACGAACCGAACGAACACGGTACGAACACGAACAAGGTCGTGTTCGTTTTCGTTCGTTAATAAATAAACTTGTTCACGAAAACTTACCTAACGAGAATACTTGTTCGTGTTCGTTCATTAAGAAAATTAAGATGTTTATGAACTGTTCACGAACACTTACCGAACACAAACAAAAACAAACGAACGAAAACAACTGTTCATAAACATGAAGAACACAAAGAAGCTCACGAACACAAATGAATACAAATGATTATAGATTTATTTTAGAATAATATTTATATTTTTATTACAAATATTACACAAAATCAATCAAAAATAAATAAGTACTTAACATAAATATAAAAAATACTTGATCATAAATATAAAAAATACTTGATCATAAATATAAAAAATACTTGATCATAAATATAAAAAATACTTGATATAATAGTCATAAAAATAACTGACACAAAAACTAAGAATATAAACGAACACATTATCGAACGTTCACGAGCGTAAATGAACGAAAGCGACTTGTGTTCATGTTCGTTGGTTTAACGAACGAACGAAATTTTCTTGTTCTTGTTCGTTCATTTACTAAACGAACAAACATAAACGAACTTCTCGCTAAAAGGTTCACGAACAGTTCATTGGACGTTTACTTCGTTTGCAACCTTACCAAGGCCTACTAGTAAATCATCCTTCTCGCGTTGTTTCTAAATTAAGTCATAGACAGATGGGTAAATTACACTTTTTATCGTAATTAAAAGTAAAAATTACACTATACATCCTCTATATTGAATGTTTATCCCATGTTTCGCTGTTACGATAGATGAACGTTACATTCGACCATTAAGCTTATCATGTGTAAAGCAAACAATGGTATCTTTTTTTTCACTTCTTATTAAACTTTTTTTCACATGAAGGCAATTCAAGAACACTTTTAGATTCATTTCGTATTCAAAACCCAAACAATCCAGCGAAGCAATGCAACCCAAGTGTTCATGATAATTTTTAAAATCCATGAACCGGTGATGTTATCCATATACCTTAACTACATTATAATATTTTAAAGTATTCAAGCGTTTACTTCAATGTATGTGAATTTTACTATAGTTATAATGATTTGAAGATACATAGGGTTGTTGAAAGTGTGAAGATACATCATGAGGTTTGTTTTACTACACTTTCATAGAGGATGTATGTCTAATCCAGTGTTTATTTTGTTGATTTGTTGGATGTTGATAAGTTCTTTGTACATGAGTGATTTTTAATGATGGAAGTGACAGAATGTCCTCGTGGCAAGTATATTTATTGTCATTTTTATAAATACTTGAGGATTAGAAGAATGGTCCTTAAGCCTTATGTATGATCAAGATGTCTTAATTTTGAGTAGATATGTGCTTGTTAAAAAATTTGTATATGTCTATACAACATGAAAACACAAAATTACACATGAGTTTTTAAGTCACCATCAACCGTTTAGAACATTACCAGGTCATCTTACAAAACCAGGCCATGGGTAAAAAGAACTTAATTAAGATAATAACGTGTGAATGGTTCAAAGTAATAGGAACGCACAACAAGATCATGGCAGCATTAGGGTATGACACAAACAAAACTCTAGCAACATAAGTGAAAAACTGAAATAAAAACGAGGGTAATGGTAGTGAAATACAATAAGTCAAGAACCAAATCAAGATAACTTAGATTATTGGATTTGTAATTTTCACTATTCTTAAATAAGCAAGCAACATGAGAGATGATGATGAGGATGAGGATGAGGGTGAGGATGAGGATGGATGAGGATGAGGATGAGGATGAGGATGAGATGAGGATGAGGATGAGGATGAGGATGAGGATGAGGATGAGGATGAGGATGAGGATGAGGATGAGGATGAGGATGAGGATGAGGATGAGATGAGGATGAGGATGAGGATGAGGATGAGGATGAGGATGAGGATGAGGATGAGGATGAGGATGAGGATGAGGATGAGGATGAGGATGAGGATGAGGATGAGGATGAGGATGAGGATGAGGATGAGGATGAGGATGAGGATGAGATGAGGATGAGGATGAGGATGAGGATGAGGATGAGGATGAGGATGAGATGAGGATGAGGATGAGGATGAGGATGAGGATGAGGATGAGGATGAGGATGAGGATGAGGATGAGGATGAGGATGAGGATGAGGATGAGGATGAGGATGAGGATGAGGATGAGGATGAGGATGAGGATGAGGATGAGGATGAGGATGAGGATGAGGATGAGGATGAGGATGAGGATGGATGAGGATGAGATGAGGATGAGGATGAGGATGAGGATGAGGATGAGGATGAGGATGAGGATGATGAGGATGAGGATGAGATGAGGATGAGGATGAGGATGAGGATGAGGATGAGGATGAGGATGGCGATGGCGATGGCGATGGCGATGGCGATGGCGATGGCGATGGCGATGGCGATGGCGATGGCGATGGCGATGGCGATGGCGATGGCGATGGCGATGGCGATGGCGATGGCGATGGCGATGGCGATGGCGATGGCGATGGCGATGGCGATGGCGATGGCGATGGCGATGGCGATGGCGATGGCGATGGCGATGGCGATGGCGATGGCGATGGCGATGGCGATGGCGATGGCGATGGCGATGGCGATGGCGATGGCGATGGCGATGGCGATGGCGATGGCGATGGCGATGGCGATGGCGATGGCGATGGCGATGGCGATGGCGATGGCGATGGCGATGGCGATGGCGATGGCGATGGCGATGGCGATGGCGATGGCGATGGCGATGACGATGACGATGACGATGACGATGGTAACTTCGTTGTTAACAAGGAAAATGATTTACATGATGTACGAACTAATACGAGGAACTTTTAGGATAATGATATGTATGATGAACACAATGATATACTTTTACATCTTTTTCTCCATCCCAACAACTTTTAAAACAAATCGAGGAAACTCTAAACACCTTTGTGAAAATAGTTTAGTAACAAATTTAAAGGAAATTTATGGTTGTGGCTTCTAAAATGAAAGCTTTTGCAACTAAAAATAAAACGATGCTTTAAGCTAGTTAGATGGAGAGTAAAAACGCAGGTAAGTTAGAGGTTGAACCATAATCAAATCCAAGTATTCGGAACAAAAAGATTCAAGATGGTATACGTTTGTTTGTGCCCCATAAAATATAGGTTAAAACCAAATAGAGGATAACTATTAGAACTTGATGGGCTTTGATGCAAGGTTGATACCAAGTCCAAAACATTTATTGCATATGATGTTGACCCCAACTCCCACAATATTATTCAACACATCAAAAAAGAAACAACAAAATACAACGTGACTGAGAGTGGAATAGAATGGTATCAAAATAGCAGGTCTGTGGGCTAAACAATGGGTGGTGGTGTCAAACACAAACTTTTTACATGCAATAGATGAGAAATAACAATGATATTATGCAAACATGTTGTTCCAAAATTCAGAATGTGGATATTAACTGACAAGAAGTTCGGCTACCAAGGTTGATTGCTATCCATTTACAGACTTGGCTAAAATACATGTGTGCGTTATCAAACATCCTAATCAATGATACATCTATGTGACCAAGTTCTCAAGCTCTAGCAACCCTGACATCATTTGCTCATCATACTAGCGGGTGTACCAATAGAGCTGAGAATAAAATTGCAATTAAGTTGGAAGACATGATCAAAGGGGAAATATTGTCATATAAAAATACCAATATTACTTGTAGCAAATGTCATGAAAAAGGACATAACAACTGGACTTGATGGACTAACATCGACAATAAATCAAAGTTATAGGGTCAACATCATAAATCTATATTAGTTGTAATCTGAGTCGGTCATAGACTAGTGGTTAGCAAGTTATCAAACCATAGGATAATTATTAGTTTTTGTTACAGAATCATTAGTTTGGTAGAGTTTTATTAGGTTAATATATTAGTTTTAGTTTCAATCTAAAAGTTTTATTATTTTGAATTCAAGTTAAAATAATTCATAAAACATTTGGACTGAAGTTGAAACAATTTATGAAACTTTTAAAGATAAAATAATATTTTTAATTTTTTTTTTTAAAATGATTATTTTATCAAACCTCACAGACAAAATAGAATTTAACTTTATAGTTTATTTAAGTTTTTTATGTTCATTTAATGTGTCAATCATTGTAATCGATATCTGTTAGTGTAAAAATATCCCACTTAACTACTTAAGTTACTAGCTAATGGATTGAACATAAATAAACTATCTGGTTCAAAACCGGATAAAATTAATGGAAAAATCAATTTTGCCATAGATTGGTTGAACAAATGAATCACACGCTTTCAGTTTCTATTACATTAAGAGATTCCAATACCATAACATTAAACCAAACATTTATCATATAGAATCCAAGTCATTTACAGTTACACCCATCAACAAATATGAAAGACAATATAATCTATCCAAAAATGAGGATATGATTCTTAAAAGTAAATAAAAGGGGGGTTTAAATAACAACCTCAAGGTACAAGCATTAAATACAAGATTTAGATTAGTGAAACTGAAACAAAAATCATACTTCAACAAAAATCTAACTCAACAATAGGGTGAGGGGTGAGAGGTGAGATGAAGACAAACCTTACTTTTGTCTCATAGGATAAAAAGACTGTTCCCTGAAAGAAGAGGCTACTAAAAGATGAAAGTTTGTGCAAATTGTAAACATGGTTTGAGATTAAGGTTCAAATTACATGTCATCTACAATTCTACCCTCCAAGCTAACAAAAACAAATTGCTAGCTAATACAATTCTTCACCATCAAGCAATTTTAGTCCAGGGAGTAATTTAACCAAAAACAACACAAATTTTTCATCAACAGCTGCATTTCCAATAATATCTAACTGCATCATATCTAAACCTCCAAAAACAGAATAAGCTTCCCATAAATTCACCATTTTGTCATCACCAGTGGCAAATTCTTCAAACTTTTTATCAAAATCAAGAGTATGTGACAGTGGAGATGAACATAAATACCGCATGGTGTCTACGGTGTGTGCCCCGATCTCATTGTAGGAGATATTTAACACTCTTAGTGATTTCAAGAATCTTAAAGGGTCCAATGCCATGAAACTGCCAAGTTTATTGTGACTAAGGTTTAAGCATGAGAGAAGCTGCAAAGCCTGCAATCCTGTGAAACAATACCGAAAAGGTTTGTTTTTATATTTTGTTCTAAATTTAAGGCATTAGAGAAAAGAGATGTAACAGAATACCAAAACCAAGGTCAAAACTGACTGATAGGGTAGGTTGGGTTACATTTAGAACTGGTCTGGTTGGGTTGAAATGTAAGGTAGATTCTCCACATTTTTTTAACTATTTCATAAATGAGTGTGTCAAATATGATTAAAAAAATAATATTATTTTACTACAATCCGACCAACTTTTCACATATTTGCTTTATGCTAATTCTTTCTTATTTTACATGTTCGACCGTTAAAAAAATAAAAAAAAACATGACCCAAGTGGATTATTTTATAAGCATATGGGTCGAACCTGCCACCTCTATTAAGAATATTAGATCTCATTTACGTTGGTCATTTGGGTTCAATACCTTTAGGCCATTCAATGTTTCGACATTTTCAAGTTGTGGTATATGGTGTGTGAACTGCAAAGTAATGACGGATGGTCGTGAATCTCATTCTTATGATTTAAGAAAATGTTATGTGGCCAACAAAATGGAGAAAGGACAATGGAAACAAATTGTGCAAAATGATAGCTTCTTAACACATATATTGCTGGATTCTTACCCTAAGTACAAACCTTCATGATATCAAAAGAAAAGCAAATTGGACACACGAACTGCTAAGATGGACGGTTCAAGCATATGGATACGGGTCAAAATGGCTTCAGGTCGACATGGGCATATTTTAGTGCGAGCGAACATAATTAAGGCATCAAATATGATTAAAAACTATTTTATCACACTAATAATCTAACTACAAATTAAAAGAATTAAGAAGATTGCACAGGTTGATAATGGGTCAAAACGAATTCAGGTCAAAATGGGTCATTTTTAGTGCTGGTTGGTAAAATAACTTTATTGTGTCCATTGTTTTATGGAAAATATAAGTAATTAAATTGAATATATTATAAAAACCTATATTAGTTTTTAACTATAATAAATTACAAAGTTATGTGCAACAAAAAAACACTATGAGACTTTCCACCCGTTTGACTCATTCAACATGTTCCCCTTTTAGCTAAACTTTTTTATGACACGTCTTAGATGAAACATACCACAAGTCGATGCATTTAGAAGTAACCAGGTTAAAAAATTACCACCTCTATCCAAACTGTTTCTTTCAAAACAGGATGTTTTACCTTCAATAGAATGTAGTTGGTTGTGGCTGAGATCTAGACTTTGCACCCATAATAATCTCTCAAAGGATCCAATTTGTGATAAAGATAGAGAATTCAATCTTAAACACATATTGCCAGTGATATTCAAAGAAGTTGTCTCTTTATACTGCCAACAGTACTTTATCAAACACTCCTTGCTAGAAGTCACCTGCAATATCACAGAAATACTTATGTTAGAAACATTCAAAAACTCAGATTATGTTTTTATCTCTAACAGGCAAACAAGAAAAATCAAGACAAGTAGCTTAAAAATAAATGGTCGATATATATATTTAATGCATAAAGCCTCCAAAATCAACTGTTATTGATATAAACTTTGGAGTCAAATAAGACGCTGATTATCCTGATATTTTGAACAAGAAGTGTTACAGGCCAATCCAAACAAGCCTATTAACCAAGAAAATGTTAGTCCCCAACCAAACAAGATAATATGTGATAAAACAATTACCTGTTTTAAGAAAACCAAGCTGTACTCATCCTTATAATATTGGTAATGAGTGGGGTCCAACTCCATCAATTCGGCATATAGTTGCAAAACTTCCTCCACGTGAGTCATATTTGGAGCAATTGGAGTATCAGTTATCATGGCATCATTTGCCATCAATAATCTCGCAAGGGTAAGCTTCCCAATTTTACTATTAAATAATATAAATAATAAATTAAAAAAACAATATGAGTATTTAAAACAAAAGGTCATGTACGTTTGCATACCACTCTGCCCATGACAATAATTCTCGGTACTGATCAATTTCACTAGCTATCATCTCAGACTTCCATTTTGATGTGGGTTGCTCACAATTACTTGCTAACTCAAAATATGATTTCAGCAAATTCATCACATTTGAATTTATGTCAACTAAAGAGAAATGTTCATCCGTCATTAATATCCTCCTTAAACTCTGTCCTTCAGGTTGCAAATCGTGGCATACAGAAACCCTAAATGCAAAAGACCAATGTTGGCTACATGGAACACCAGTTAAAGATAATATGCCTTGAGAACATTCCGAGCTAACTTTCACTTGATAGATCTTTGATGAGTTAATTTCCCCAAGAGGTATGGCGAGATGGGTCAACCAGGCTTGCCCACATTTAAACTTATTTGCTGAAAGCGGGATCCATGTAGTGTTTTTAAATACGTCATTCTCAACTTGAACACTAACTGTATGTAAGTTTACACCTTCAACTGGTTCATTAAAAAAGAGAACGATAGGAAAGGTCGTTCTAGTAATTTCAAAACCATGAGGAGGCCATGAGGAAACTAGAGTAGGCTTGTCGACTTTCACAGTTTGATCCAGAAGCCATAGGTGATAAAACCACCCACTTTGATCATCCGGGTCGGTAAAAACTGCATTTCTTACGAACTCATACTCCTCTTTTAAAAATATCTCCTTTGGAAAATATCCTTCCACCTTATTTTCCAGCAGATGAGATAAGAGTACACTGCAGAAATCGAGAAATCACATAATATAAGATAAGAAAGAGTCCGATATAATTTCCATTAAATATGACGCAAAATGAAAATTAGATTGCAGCCTTGATAAATAGAATATTTGACCATGACGCATGTTTGAAACCATTAACAATAACATGTTTCTGTCCAACTATAGTTAAATCATTAGTTCAGGGAGTGTGTAATGATTTGCAGAACAGAAGCTACACAACTAGTTACAAATTAGAGGCCATTACTCAGTAGGTTTCACACCTTCACAGTTAACGACATTGCTTCTCTGACAGAGGTAGCAAAATGGGCAGGTTAGTTAACGTATTATAACTAATAATCTTGGTCCAAAAATTTGAATTTTATTATCAATCAGTTATGTGGCGAATATCATTACAAGAACTATATCAATCAATAATATTATCCCCTTTGAATAAAACGATTTTGGAGGTTTTATGCATTTATAAAAGACACTTTGGGCAATTTTTGATCAGCAACCCATTTGACCTGCTTCCTTATAAGCTAAATATTCTTTTTTATTTTACCTTTAGAGATCAAGCATAACCTAAATTGATTCATTCAAGTAAATGGGTCAAAACTGGCACCTCTATTATTGAAGGAGCTGAATGATTAATGAACGTTTCTTGTAAGATGAGTTTCATAATTGCAGTTATTGTTAGTTCAACAATATTTTCTACTAGCCTTCTGAATATCTTAACCACAACAACAGGTTATTTCTTCAAGGTGATTAGAAAGTAGAAACTTAGTCACTCTTCTATCTATCAAGCGAAGTATATGAAAGTTTTCAATCTACAAATTGTTCATAACATTATTTCATAAACTACATAAGAAATATCACAACCGTTTCACTGCACATAGGCCATAATATATGCCATATAAGAACAGAACTGCGCAAACCAATGAAGTTGAAATAGATGACCATACCTCCGATTGTGCCAAGCAGAATAATTACTGAAGTTGTCGTTTATCATATCTGTTGTAAATTGCAGCTCCTTCTCGTCTGATATGTTCTTCAATCCTGCTATGAATCTGAAAAGGGCATAACAAATAAGTTCCTTTCAGATTAAATCATTCTCCAAACTTAAATTTACTACTAAATATAAAATCTTCACCTTCGGTAATTCCACGCATGAAAATTACGGGTATCTTGCTTCTGGAATAGATTTAGAAGCTTTAATTCCCGCTCTGTTGAAGAATTCCCCTTGCTTATCACCCATTTTCGGTGATGCCAAGCTCCATAAGATTTGAAATTCTTCCTCAATGCATTCTCTACCTACATATACAGTCAAATATAATCAAATTCAAGCAAAATCTTAAAAATCAATTTGATCACTCTTCCTTGATTCGTATATCTTCTTTTCATGAGTTCATCATCCTAACTATAATAGAAATTTGAGTAATTGAAGCGAGCCAACCAAATAGATTAGATACAGATTTGCTGCAAAATCTGAAATGTTGATCAAGTGTAAAAAATTAAACAAATTTCAAAATTCACAATATTTTTTTAGGTTTTTTAAATTAAAAGAAAAAAAAACCCTTGTTTGAGTTTGATCAGGAAACGAGGCTAAAAAATAAGATGCAATTGAAGCGGTAGTGTGAAGGAGATGGGAACTTACAACTCGCAATTCCTCATCGATAATTGATTTGATATGATCGGAATGGGCCTCCGATGGAGCGGTGATATTATGCTGAAATGCCAATTTCCGATAATTCCAAGCGGTCATGAACTCGGGATTGAAGTCAATAAGCTTAGCATTGATGTCTAGGGCTTCTTTGGTGTAACTAAAGACAGATGAATGGATGATTTGTTGATAAGAAAAGCTAGCAATTAAGAGGAAAACAAGGGGGAGGGGGAGATCTGAGATGGAATTACTGTTACATGTTGTTGTGATGATTGTGGAGAAACTGAGATTGAAGAGAGCGGATCTTAGCAGCGTTGAGAGCTGATGCGTTATCGTCAACTGCTGTTGCAGATTTTCTTGGTCTTCCGTGCATGATTCTCCTCCAAAGAGACACACACACACACACACACACACGCCGTCCTCTGTCGCCTCGCCACTCGCCACTGCCAGACCCACCCCAATTTTATTTACAGATCAGATCAGATTACTCAAATCACCACATCCGGTCCCTCATCCTCATCCCTGCCTTTTTTATTTATTTATTATTTTCTACCAACAAATATTTCGCTCTGCTTCATATTGGTCTCACCTATTCGTTTTTTTAGTTAAGACCGTACCTTCAACCCCCGGAAGAAAACTTATTGTTAAGAAAATCAACTTTGATTATTTTGATTAAGCTAAGACTTGAAGTCTTAAACCTATAACATTTCAATGTTTATATGTCATGCGTATTTCATCTTAACTAGTTTAGCTATAATCATTGTTGTACACCGAATGAAACTTATGCAATCTTACCAACTCTGCACCTGCTCTTTTGGTCCTTGGCTCCTTGCCTTTTTGATTTTCTTTATTTGCCTACACTTTATAATATTATTATGAGTTAATTACATAAATGGTCCTTGTAGTTTATCTAAAATAACAAATTTGAGTACTAAATAAACAAAGTAACATGTTTGGATACACAATTTTAATTTTGTAACAAGTTTGAGCATGTCACACCCCCAACCACGGCGGTTTCCCGCGGGGCGCGAACGTCATGGTTTCATAGTCACTGATCGACCACTACATGGTTTTGTAAAACATACGTCTCAAAATAAGTTTAAGGTACATCATTGTTCAGAGTTAAATTGCGGAAGTAATAGTAATAAGGTACATTGTTTTCAAAACATGACATATATGAAAATGAACGTCCCAAAACAACATGAAGGGTCCTAAACATGAAATGACCCATGCTAGCTTAACTGGTTGCATCTTTTAATTACCTGGGAAAACATGCATGAAAAATGTCAACATAATGTTGGTGAGTTCACAGGTTTTAAGTGATAGTAAATAGCGTAAAGGACCACAATACTTTCCATGATTTGATTGTTGTACATACAATGCTACAAATTATATAAGCACCGCAACCGAAGCTAGACTGTAATTGAAATAAATTGCCCCTACCCATGCCTACCATGAGCGTGGGTGTGTACAGGCTAATAATGCACCCGTTTAGACCTCCAGTCAAGGTTAGGGTAATTAACCCGGGTGGGGGTAGTCAAACCCAATAGTACTATCCATGATTACCTCGCTTTGGGAAATAAACTGACGGTTCGATAACAGGGGACTTCATATGGTAAGTAAACAACTTATATAACATGTGAAATCATTGACAAGTAAATGTGTCCAAGTAAATTAGTAATTTGCATGTAATCTCCCCAAATGGAAAATAAGTGAAAACGGGGCCGTGAAACTCACCTCAATTGCACGCGTGAAAACTAGCAATAGTCTGTATGTACGATTGGTCTAGGAATTTCCTAAACAAAATCACAATATATTCATGAGGTCATGATTACTAACCCTAGATGGTCATGCATAACTCATCCACAAAGGTAGCTTTGAAAATGCCAATTGACTAATTAGTCATGTCGGGTCGTAAATGTTTTATTTAGATTCTCGTCTTCATCTTTATTTTCCTAAAGATACATAATGTATTGAGGGTGTTTTATATTAAGTATAATGGTATTATACTTTCCATGTTTATGGGTTTCCCTTTTTTTTTTACCAAATATCTCTAAAAGTTTACCTTTATCAAATATAGGTATTTGACAGCATCAAGGGAATTTCTTGGGTCTGGTTGTCATCCTCTTTTCATGGTATAAAGAATTTTTATAAAATCTGATACTTTTATCATATCTAGGTCTATGTCTTAGGATTCCAAAAGGTATAGCTTGTATCCTACAACTGAGTTTAAGTGCCTTTAAATGGTTCATGAAGCAACAGATGTCAGTGCAGCACTTTCCTGTATATGTCTATGGAATTTACCTTTTTGAGAGGTCAAAACTTACATTCACAAATAGAGCCTATATTACTTTTAAACCTAACACCTTAAGCTAAGTTACCATAGAAGGAAAATCTTCAATTTATTACCTTAAGCATAACTTATGCTTCATTCTTTCTGCCCTATTTATTCTGTCAAAAATTCAGGTTCAGCACTTTAATTTGTTTGTACGTTTTGGAAGGGTTATACTCATCTATAAATTTCAAGGTTGGATGGGTTAGAAACTAGACATCCTAAAGTTAATGGTAGGCTCAAGAATCGGTTCATTTGACCATGTTTAGGTCGAGTTATGGTGTTGAAAACACAGAACATGAATCTGCCAGAAAGTGTTTTACATGTTTTGTTACTTTTTAAACTTTGTTAGAGCACTTTTGGGATGAGGTAGTGAACATGAACACATCATGGTTATGTATGAAAGATTAAAAACAAGGTGCTAACCTTAAACAAGCAAGGAGAAGAGATGGTAGTCTTGAAATGCAAGGAAAAGAAGGTTTGATCCTTTGAACTAAGAAAACCCAACAAGAAAAGGTGAAAAAGATGTTGTAGGATGTTTGGGAGCTTCAAAACTCACTTGATCTTCAATAATGGCACTTGACTCACCCAAGATTTGTGGAAAATGAGTTGAAAATAAAATGAAATGGTGGAGGTGGTGTCTTGGCCGAATTTGGAGAGAAGGAAAGAAGGAGAAGAGTGTGTTGGTGATTTGTGTGGATGAAGTGTGTGAATGTTGCTTATATTTGTAAGCTCTACAACTCCTAACTTTGTCTCTTGGTCAACCATAGGGAAAGGAGCTTCACACATATGGAAAGGAATCATGTAGCTTTGTTCATAACCTTTTCCTTAACACTAAAATGGCAAATCTTGAGCTTCACAAAAGACAACTTGTCTTGTAAGGATTTGACAAGGGAAGAAGACTAAAATAAAAGTGAGGGGAGGGGGTAAGGGGACGGTTATGGGGGGTGGGAAATGGGTTGATTTTTCAATTTTATGTAGTATTGGGTATTTGGGTGGTATTTGTTGCATTATAGTAATTTATATATATATATATATATATATTATATATATATATATATATATATATATATTCAATATTTTTACTCCTTACTTTTTAAAATACATTTAGAATTGTATAAGTACTTGTATAATATCATATAGATATAAATATATATAAATATTGATGGTATGCTAATGATGCATCATGTAGTTAGTAGATCCGTTAAAAGGATTCGTTCCGGGTAAAATATTAATTTACGCGATTAGGTGTATTTATAAAGTCAAGCTTTTCCAATGCATTTGGTTTGGAATCTAAAATACTTTGAACCATCTAAATGAATTTATTAGTACATGTATATGAATTATGACCAATGTTCATGTGTGCCGGTTGTATCACGTGTAAAAATGGTAATTACGTCGAATCACCGATGCATGAAATGTAATGCGTGAAATTTTGCAATGCATAAAACGGTTTCAATAATTGGAATTCAATTGAAAATCAAGTATTATAGGGGTAATTATAACCAAGTCAAGGTCGGGTATTGACCTGAAATTGCCGGTTGTCACAGAGCATTTACACTAACAGACGTTAGATTTTGTGTTAAATTGAAGAGCATTTGGTCTTTTCACTTTAGAAGGACTACTATCGTAATTTAATATGGTCGTTTGTGTAATTCAATATATATATAAAGGGATTGTTTGTAAAGTACACTTTATCTTTTACATACTAAAATGAAACAACCCAACTCCATCTTCATCGTTTGACCACCAGCCATAGACCACCACCACCATCGATTGACAACCACAGGCCACCTCTATCGCCGGTAGATAACCATTGGCCACCGCCACCGCACCGCTACCAACAGTCACCGGCACCAACTGCCGCCACCACCACCATTCACCAATCATCAACGCATCATGACCCGTTAACCACCATCGTGCCACCACCATCAACAACATCGTACACCAAATTACCAAAACAGTCGGTTTAGTTATGTTCAAAGCTCGACCTACAAGCCCTAACATCAAGAATCCACATTTAGGTAATGTTTGATTTGGGGTTTAGGGTTTTGGAAAAGAACTTTAGGTTTGAAGGATTTGAGAATAAGATTGTGACATACATTACGTTGGTTGTGGATTCGTCTGAACAAGGTGGTGGCAGGCGATGGTGAAGGTGGGGATGGTGGAAGGGGTGGTGGACAAAATGGTAGTGGTGGTGGTTGGAATTAAGGTAGATGAAGGTGGGTGGTGTGGGGTTTAGTATGGGAGTTGGCGATGGGGGCTGCGGGTGGTGGTTAACGGTGGGGGCTTGGGGGGTGGTGGTCGGCGGTGGGAGCTGGGCTAGTAGTGGCCGGTGGTTGTTTTGTGCACAATTATATATATATATATACAGAGAGAGAGAGGGGAAAGTTCCCCATAACTTTTTTCCTAAGAAATCTAAGAAGCATTTATAGCCACTAATTTCATGTTTAAGGGTATTTCCAGTAATTAAATCAAATAAAGGAATAAAAGGGCATTATGGTCATTTGACAATATAAAATAGAAAAACACAAAATCACGATTTCAAAACCCATCGTCTTCTGTCTATTCCTCTCATTCATCATCATTCAACAATCGAAATCAAGTAAGTTCTTCAAATTATTAGTGAAATCCATTCAATTATTGAAGTTATAGCGTTGATTCTATGTTTTTTTTGCTGAAAAACAGAATCAAAACGACCTAAAATGAAGAAGAAATCGGCAATTCATAGTGACAATAAGTTCCTTGAATTTACTTACAAATTCGATTAATATGTGTAGTGAATACTAAATTTCAAACCGATATTCATATATGTACTGCATTCTAAACTTGATTTGTTGCATTGTTTGTTTAAGAAGAAACTAAAGGAAACAAGGAAAATAATAGAAGAAAGATTAAAGAAATCCTTTGAATGAAATAGTTATATAATCAAAATATGTTTTATTTTGTTTATCAGCAATAGAAAACAGTACACTTTGTATTTTGTGGTACATTTGAATGGTTAGAGCTATAAAAAGTAGTACAACTTTGGTTGTTATGTTTGGTTTGCTAAAAATTGAATGTTTATAAAAAATACAATACATAAGCTATAAAAACACAGTACAATTGCATTCTATATAGGTTTATTTGTTTGTATACACTGGGAAATAATATCATGTGCTGCATTTTTATATTATAATAAATTGTAATGTATTTAAAAATGAAGCACAACTATAAAAATATGTATGATTGAAGAATATAATTGATTTCTTTTACATCATACATATAAAATAAAAAAGCAGCACATCATATCTGTTGAATATGTAGCAACATGTGCTGTATTTTTGTATTGTATTTTATACTGTATTATAACATAACGTATTTTGTACTGTTTTTAAAAATGAAGCACAATTATAAAACTATGTATGACTGAATAATAAAATTGATTTCTTTTACATCATACGTATAAAATTAAAAAGCAGCACATCATATGTGTTGAATATGTAGCAGGATGTGTTGTATTTTTGTACTGTATTTAAAAATGAAGCATAACTATAAAACTATATATGATTGAAGAATAAAATTGATGTCCTTTACATGAAACATATGAATTTTGAATTAAAAAACAACACATCATCACAAATTCTAATAACTACCAAACATAATGTCAAGTACTATTTGCATTATCAGAACCACCAACAGCATTCTTCAATGTACAACTTCGTTGATTATGGCCGCTCTTTCCACATATCACATAACACCTAGTCTGTTTCCCTATTTTTTTCTCTGAAGATGATATCTCTTGAAATGATTTATAACGTTTATGAGAACCCGAATCTTTGTTTTTAATTCCAACAGGTCTTCTAATCGTAATAGATGATGGCTGATCAGAACCAAGAATATTTCCCAACCTCTTATTCTTAGATATTGGTTCTGAAGGAAGAGGTAAAGAATCCACATTTGCACAAACTATATATTTAATTTTAATAACACCGTTTGATGTGCATTGAGTATGCTTTCGTGCTTCAAAACCTCCTAACTTGGCATAATTTTTGTAAAACTCAAATGCTTCATCAATTAACAAAAACTTCATACCAACGATTGGTTTGGATGAATCTGGAACATTAGGAATATAATTCTTTTTTCTAGAAGTAGGGGATATACGAACACTTGAAACACAAAAAAAAGAACATTTAATTACAAATAATGATTTAATAATTAATACATATAAACAAAAACAACACACGCATTAAATATAACACAATAGAAAAAACCACACATCTACAGAATGTATTTTTAATTTAAAACAACACATATAAGGAAAACATCACACATAATAAAAACAACACACATAATAAAAATAACACGCTTAATGAAGACAACACACTTAATGGAAAAAAAACATATAATGATAATACATAGAAACAAATACAAAACACACATATATAACAGCAAAACAAATACAACACACACATAATATATAGATACAACACGATAGAAAAAAACCCCGATTCACATAAGATATTTTTAATTTAAAACATCACATATAAGGAAAACAATACACATAATGAAAACAACACACACAATAAAAACAACACACACAATAAAAACAACACACTTAATGAAAACAAACACAGTTAATGAAAAAAAAACATATAATGAAAACCGCACACATAATGAAAACAACACACACCACAATATAAAAACCATATGAATTGATAGATACATACAAAAAACAATTAACAACACAAATGAATTGTAAATACATGTCGAAAGGTATTTAAATTCAAAACAACACATATAACGAAAACATCACAGAAAGGAAAGCAACACAATTTCGTAAAAACAACGTATACAACTAAAAAAAACTGAGTATGTTAAAATTGTAATCGGAACCTTCATTGAATGCATTGGAAGACATTGTAAGTACATATTAAAAGAATAACTTGATTCTCGCTCCAAAATTGACAAAAATACGATTTGCGGCTTTGGTTTCGTGAAACTAAAGATCCTTATGATTGTTTCAATGATCGAACGCTGCAATAGTGGTATTGAAATCGGTTAGAATTGCAAATTATAATAAAAACTCACGATCTCAGGATATGATTCGTGAAATTGATGACGATAACAACTTGATTCGATCAAAATCGCCTCGAATCAGAATATGATTTCATCCCGACCGCTGCAATACTGATTAGATATTGAAATCAATTTGAATTCTATAGTACATGAACTGATCGTGGATTCGAGTGTGAAATTGAGGTCGAACCCCGCTGAAATCATGAATTCAGTTGAAAAACAATGAATTTGAAGAATATCTTATTTCCAAAAATACCCTCCATTACTAAAAATTAAAAATGACACATGTCACCATGATATTTATTCTTAGGCAGCTTAAGCAACTTAGGCAACTAATTATTCTTAGTTGAACCTCTCTATATATATATATATATATACACGTAAACATAAACAATTACACAAACCATCCTTTTTATTTATTAAATGACATAAATAGTCCCAGTAAGGCAAAAGGCAAAAATAACCTTAGATTTAACTGAAAAGTTAACGGCTGTTAGTGTTAATACCTTAACTTGTTACTAATCAAAAACACAATGCCCCTACCCGTTACAAAAAAAACACTTAGTACCAAAACTTGTTATTTTCAATAAACCACAGGGACCATTTGGGTAATTAACTCTATTAGTATTTATTGATTTTGAGTAAAAATTAAATAAATTCTCATATGGTTTGACCAAATTTCATGTTGGTCCTCATACTTTAAAATTTACAAAATCAATCTAAACATTTTTGTGGTCATCGCAAGTTTGGTCCACATTTTTTTTACAAATTATAAAGTTTGTCCAAACTTTTATGCGGACGTTACCTTTTAGTACCTAAAATGAAATTTAAAAGCTAGTCTAATATTTATAGATGCATAAAGTTGGATGAATTTAATGTAATAGACTAAAGGCACATTAAGTACATAAAAGTTTAGATTAATATTATAATTTTTAAAGTTTGGGAGCCAAACATGCAATCTTATCAAACCACGAGAACCATCTACGTAATTTATTTGTAATTTGATTATAAAATATCATTGTTACTCTACTTTTACACAAAAAGTTAGTAGTTTAAATTGACGGCGAATCCAATTTTTTTTATCATGAGTGTCGAATATTTTTTTGATGTTCTAATGAGTATAATCCAATTTTGTATTTCTGGCCTAGTCAAGTCGGGTATCGTAGAGAAAACAATGATATCAAACACTTATACATGATAAAACTACATTATATACACAAAGTATAAACGATCCAAAGTTGAAAGTGAACAATTATAAAGGTTAATTTGGAAAAGATGTACAACCTTTAATGCTCATAGTATAACAACTATAAGTTGATATTTTTAGTAATTAAATAAGAGTCATTAAGTTGTAAAATGATAACTAGTGTATACTTGTGTACTTGAAAAATGTTTGCGGTCTCTCATGTTTTTAGACTAGTATAATAAAGAAGGAAACTTATAATTTGATTTTTCATAATCGAACGAAACGTCTTACTGGATAACATTTTAAATTATTTAAGAATTAAAAGTTAGAAATAGGTATAAAATGTCTGTGGTCTTTCGTATTTTAAACTATTATAATCTAATTGTGATATTATTAATTTACAATTATAAAGTACATTATAATAAATAAAAGCATAGGTAAATAATTAAAACGGGACCGGAAAGGACCGATTATGAGTTTAGAGACTTCCCTCTATGAGAGGGAGTTACTGTAGATATAATTACATTTGTTTATGCATAAGGTACTATACTCTATAACGTCTTTTGTCATTTTGTGTTCACTTTATACATGTTTACTTTTTGTATCCTCTATTCACTCTCTATATATCTATCTATGTATCTATCTCCCTCTTCAAACCATGAATTCAGCCATTACATGACCAACTCTGATCATCGGCTACAACCTTGCCTTGAGCCGGTCGAATTTTCCATCGGCTACACGTTGCGGCCGCTCCACTGCACCCAACACCGCCACAACCTTCTTTGTCGTGACACGTCTCATCCAGTCATCCTTACCTTGCCATTGTAGCACTACGTGAAATCGAAAGTTATTTTGGATGATCTTGAACATATATGGAAGGGGTGGGGGTTGGTTAATTGTTTAAGGTGATTGCATTTGGTGGTGGTGATTTTATGGTGTGGTGGTGATTTTATGGTGTGGTGGTGATTTTATGGTGTGGTGGTGATTTTATGGTGTGGTGGTGGGTGGTGGGTTTTGGGTTTGGATTCTTTCAAGATCTATATAAAAGAGAGAGGTTGAAGAAGATGTTGCAGGCCCCATATGTTCCAATTTTATATATAAAATGTATAAAGTAGTTCAATAAATATTTTTAATATTTACAAATATATGGGTAGTTTTGTTATTTTAATAGCTTTCTTCATCTAGGTATATGTGTATTATACAAGAATAAAGTTATGAATTTAAATCCAACCATGATAAACATATCTTACAACATCTGAGATTTACATTAAAAATATTATGCATTCTTGAAATAAACGGATGTAGATATGTGACCAAGCATATAATGTAGACAATAATTATGGATTTTCCTATGTTGTAATAGGAAATGATAGTCATCAATAAACTATTCAAGTGTTTGACAATTGTTATAGTTTAATGGTTTAAGAATAATACAAATTTCATGCAGTTGTCTAGAGGACTAAACGCGCAACTTACATCAAGTACCCGATGCGAAGCGCCGGTACAATTATTAGTTCTATTTAAAAATTGAAATAAACTTTAAAATAAATAATATTTTTTAACAGGTCAAATATTAATATGTTGAAAATTGTAATTCGAATTTAATTTTATAACATTTTTTTTACCTTGCCCGGTAATGACAAACTAGATGTAAGACATATGACCTTTTCACAACTAGAAGGTCATTTTAACGGATTATATTCTCTTTTTTCGTTTTTTTCAATCTTTTACCATATCATTTTTAGTATATTTTCTGTTCTCATCATTTATTTTTTATTAATTTACCTTTTTCATGGGGTGGGTCCTAAAATTTATTCGATACCACTCTAGATTTTATTGTGTATATGTTGGATCAAGTAAGGCGTGTGCAACCAAAATAAACACTTTGACAATCTTGGTGCAACTAATGAAGAACTTCCGAAGGCAAAAGAAGAACTTCTGAAGGTCAAGTCTGCAAAAGCTACCGAAGAGAAACTCCAACTTTGAAGAAAAGTCTTAAAGAGCTTCCGAAGACTAGTCTGAAAGAGCTTCAGAAGACAAACTCCAACTTCCAAAGACAAACTTGTAACATCCGCCATTTTCCAAGTTAAAACTCAATCTTTAAGTTCTATTATAAAAATTATAGTAATAATTTTAATGGACCAAATACATTAAATTTGCAATTTATATTGTGAATTATACATTTGTTAATTATCTAAATAACGTGTAATAATTTATGATTCATAAACAATACTTTTCATACAATTATAATGTGAATAATTATTTTACAATAAATAACTAAATGGAAAAGTTTTATCAAAATTATTTGGTTATAAAATAACTTTTAATAAACTTATAAGGTTATAATAATAATTATGATAATATTAATAATAATAATATTAGTAGCTCTTTATAAAGTTACTTAAAAATATTTAAAACTTAAATTTAGTAAGTTAAGGAGTTGTTTTGTAATTTTATAAACTTTAAATATAAGTTTAAGGCATGAAATAATAAGAACCAAAATTTGCAGGACCATTCGTGTAACAATTCAAAACTCACATCCCCTTCTCCTATTCGTCCGCCCCGATGATTCCGTCGTCGGTCGGGGTGTGACAGATTGGTATCAGAGCCATGGTTATAGGGATTTAGGTTATTAGAAATGGAATGACCTAGACTATAACTAAGTACCTTTACACATGAGTCCTCTCATGTATTTTATATGATTAGATATATGTGTTTATACTTGATTATATGATTATATGCCTTATGTGCTTATTCTTATACTTTGAACCTTATTAATGCACACACGTATCTTAAATCATATTCTAAGGCATTACATGCATGAATCAAATGGTTTTAAAAAATGTGTTTCTGAATCGTTATTCGTGGTTTTCAAGTCTCGTCAAAATCTATGTCCTATAACTTGAAACGTGTAATGCTGGAAGAGTGGGATGCCTGTATCTCGAGGTGTTCTGTCTAGGCAAGGTATTCATATAAATCCAAATCAACCGATGGATCCGTTTACCTTACCTGGGAAACCTTGGGGTGAGTGTCTGCTTATAGGTACGCATGTCTTCATTACGGTTGTAGTTGACCTAATACTTTGATAAGTTAACGTAATGTTTTGGTTTGTAAACCTAACGTTACACTCGAAACATCTTGTTATTTTGGCTTGTTTCTTCATTAATTTTGTCCTCCTGAATCTTAAACTCATTATCCCAAATCTCTTAACGACCTTTAATAATATTTCTAAACGTCTTCCCTCAAAACCGCACTCATCCTAAAAACTTATTACAACGATGCTCTCAAATCTAAATTGAACCCGTAATCATAACAAACACGATGCACATATCAACTTTAAGTTAATAAAACCTTGAAACCTCAAGGACATAATTAGACAACAATCGATAATCCTGAAATCCCGCAAAAGTTATTCCCTTGAGTAGTTCTTATGAATTCCATACTCCATCCAAAAGCATCCTGAACGTATCTCCGAGTCTCGTCCTCGTGACAAAACCTTCTCAATTGTCTTGAACCGTTTAAAATACAAACGTTTATCAAATCTGGTGCCCTTTGCCAATGAGCACATGAAATCGTAAATAATGAACTTTTAACAAACTTAAGCATAACAAAACCCCATAATTAAGCTCATTGAGTTTAAACGTTCCAAGTGGCACGTGCAAACATTAAATCGAATCCAAGTCTCCTCATGTCCTTGAAATTAGTCACCTCGTGATTAAATTTCGGGATGAAATTTATTAAAGTAGGGGAGACTGTAACATCCGCCATTTTCCCAAGTTAAAACCCAATCTTTAAGTTCTATTATAAAAATTATAGTAATAATTTTAATGGACCAAATACATTAAATTTTCAATTTATATTGTGAATTATACATTTGTTAATTATCTAAATAATGTGTAATAATTTATGATTCATAAACAATACTTTTCATAAAATTAAAATGTGAATAATTATTTTACAATAAATAACTAAATGGAAAAGTTTTATCAAAATTATTTGGTTATAAAATAACTTTAAATAAACTTATAAGGTTATAATAATAATTATGATAATATTAATAATAATAATATTAGTAGCTCTTTATAAAGTTACTTAAAAATATTTAAAACTTAAATTTAGTAAGTTAAGGGGTTGTTTTGTAATTTTATAAACTTTAAATAGAAGTTCAAGGCATGAAATAATAAGAACCAAAATTTGCAGGGACCATTCGTGTAACAATTCAAAACTCACATCCCCTTCTCCCATTCGTCCGCCCCGATGATTCCGCCGTCGGTCAGGGTGTGACAAAACTCCAACTTTCGAAGACAAAGTCTTCCTTTTTTCCAAAGTTCAACACTTAGAAGAAATCAAGACAATGACTTCCCAAGCATCAAAGCCTGAAGAATAACTAAAAGCCTCAAAAGAAGTAGCCTATTTCGAAGAGTAAGTGGCTTCGAAAGAACTTGTTCTTTCGAAGCCAGTTAACCTTCGAAAGAACTTGTTCTTTCAAAGCCAGTTAACCTTCGAAAGAACCTACTACGAACTAGTGGACATAAGTATGGTCCTTCTAACAGATCCACTGCAACCTCAGAGATACTGCATGTGCTTTCCCATGCTCATGTAGTTGATCATACTTTATTCAACTGTTCAATCCTTATCAGTTAGCACAGTCACCAACTTTAGTTGGTGACAAAAGGTAAGTCATGGACACAGTCACCAACTTTAGTTGGTGACACAAGTTAAGTCATGGACATGTTATGACTATCAAATATTAGATAGTATTTTATCGAAGTTACCTTACCTTTAGCAATGTAGTATATGCTTTAGTCATAGGTTTCTAGCCGGTATCAATGTATATCCGGCTATAGATAGTAGTATATATAGTTTTTTTATTGTAACTCTGTAAACATGCTTGTAAGAGTCTTGTAATATTTTGAGTTGAGAAGTAATATATATTAAGTATCTTGAAAATTATCTTCTTGTGCTTTGATTTCTTAGTATATTATTATCAACTCTTAAGGGATTCTACATCATCAACCGAGTGTGATTCAGTGATTTTGAGAGATAATATTAGTGTTGAGTGACCAAAACTGATCCTGCAATATATATATATATATATTGAAAGAAGTATTTTTTATTGGGTGTGAGTTGACCCGCAACTAGAGGTGCACATCCAACCTAATTTCCCGACCCGACCCCAGCTCAACTCGGTAGCTTCTCAAATTGGGCCAACCTGATTTAACCCCTAGGGTTCAAATCAGTTTGTCCGCTCCACACCCCAACCCGAGTTTAACTCGGCTTCTCTCCAACCCGACACAAAGTTAATTACCATTTGCCATCTTGAAACTGGGGCGGACCCGACCAACCCAGTCAAACCTCATTTGGATTTATTTGATCATAACCCCATTTGATTTTCAATTTTCAACCCTGTTTGTGCACCTCTACCCCCAATTAACAAGGGTGGGTTTGCCTAATAGAAAACATAGTAGATTATCAACTCACGATATTAATGAGGAATGACAGTTCAAAGTCAAATGTTTTGTGCAATAGTGGGGCAAATATAGTATTGACCCCTACCCTTCAGCTTGACTCAGGATCATGAGTCAGTTGGTTCCTGTAGCGTTATGGGAAAGATTAAGGATGTAATAGGCCGGTTGGCAATTCTGATAAATTTGTTCAAAGTGAAGACTTGAAAATGAAGACAGAGATAGTAGCTTTAATGGGTTAAAGTCCAACATGTATATGAGAATAAGGATTACTAAATGTTTGTTTGATTCGATGAGTGGTTTGTTGTCAAATAAAATAAAGTTTGACGTGCATATAGGTGTGCCAATTCACTTTAACTATTATTTCATCATATGTTAATACAACACTAAGATGCTTCGAAAACTCTATGAATCATAGACATATACAAATATATAAATATCATCTTAATAACAAGTTAAAAATATGAAACTCAAGGCTATATGTATGCGTGATTTGATGTTTTGACATCTTGTGCTTAACGTAATATTTTCTTAAGTGTTATACACTCCAAATTTGTACCGTCTCCATTTAATTCACCCATTACTCGACGCGGTTTGAATATATCTAAAAATACCATCATATTATAATTGATTTTTTACTTATCTAGTAATTTAAGACAACTAATTTTTACATTACAAAACAAGTTTGTTAGTTGAAATAAACGAAAGGAAGTATCTTAGTTACTTAATGCATTTTTTTTATATACAACTAACTTAATATTCGATATAATGTCTGAACCAAGCCAAATTAGGGTTCCATTTGACTCCCGCAAATGCGTTGTTGCCTTAATCCACCCACATTCCATAATTCCGCCACATATTTCACTCAATTCAACCATTGTTCCCTATGTTGTGACTTCATTCTTTGAATAATTTAAGTATTAGTAAAAACATTAAATTTATTAATTTTGTAAAAAATAAATGCTAAAGGATTTGTTGTAGGTGGAATTGCCTCCATTGTTGCAGGGTGTTCCACTCACCCCCTCGATCTGAAACTGTATTTCACCACTAGAATAGGATTGTACGAAGATTTAAAGAAAAAAAATGCACTGACGAGAACACCTAAGTCGCAAAATCACCACTGGATTGTTGTGACGGTGAGAATGCAAGCCAACGGAAGGCTTCCGGTGACTCAACGTCGAAACTATAAAGGCGTAAGCGATGCGATCACGACGATGGTGAAGCAAGAGGGGTTACTAGTCTGTAGAGAGGCTCCTCCCTTACGGTGAATCGCGCGATGATCGTCACGACATTGCAATTAGCATCGTATGATCAAATCAAAGAAATGATCATAGAAAACTATGTTATGGATGATAGATTAGGGACACATGTGATGTGACGACGAGTTTGTGCCATCTGTGGTGTGGAATTATATAATTTTACTAAAATTTAAACTTATTGTTTGATAATGTTGAAAAATGTTAAGAGCTCACTATTGGAATAATTATTGATCAAAAAGTTACTATCTACTATATTTTTTATTTTTGTGCTTGATTTGTGTTATGTGAATATACTTGTGTGAATGATGGCAATTGGTTAATAGGGACACATGCAATATATAGATAATTTTTAATTATAAAATCACGAGAATTACATAAGAATTTGGATGAGAGGAAGAAAGGGTAACAATTATACGATGTTTTAAGTGTTACAATTAAGGTAATACGTAATAGTGTTTGTTTGGTTTTTATAGATTTCTAAAGTCTTCCTATCAATAATGGCCGAGTAATCTTCCTATTTTTTTTAATTTGAATATTCTCAACGCATCGTTTTGTTCAGCTTCTCCTCAAATAGAGCAAGCTTCTACATTTTCATTGCCTTTGGGTACCATGATGAACACCATCGATAAAAAAATATTTTTAATTTTAAGCATTCAAAATACTCAATAAACTGAGTAGTGCCCATAATAGACCTGCCATTCCGACTAAATACTTGACTTTAAAGACAACTAGGCTAGCATTCAGTGACCCGTATATTTTGACCAAGTTGACCTAGCTAGTTTCTTTCAATAAAACTGATTATGCATTTAATACATCTTTATATTTTTCTTTAAAAATAACCTCTATATTTTGACCAAGATAAGCCAAGTAAGAAAACATGAAAATGATATCAAACATGAAACAAAATAAATAATATATATCAAAGCCACACCCGTGAAGAGAATGACAAATCTGTTTTGCAATTACATAAGACAACAAACTAATAATTACAATAATGCCTACAATTTCACCCACTTAAGCGAAATCCCAAGAGCAGCATGACAAAAAATAAAAAAAAACTTGCACCACTAAAAATATCAGATCTGGGCTACATGCTACACCTTCAACTAGTAGTTTCAAAATAAATGATACATCGAAGCTCAAGTAAAATTGCATTTTGGTGTCGTTTTGTTAAATAATATTCTTGTGTTTTGACCTTCTACTAAACCAGATATATTATCAATTGATGTGAAGTGATTAGTTAATTATCTGGCTTAGATCCTAGGTGTTGCTGGGATGAAGTGTCAATTGATGATTCCTCCGGTGATTCGGACTCTTTTCGGCTACCACCTTCTTGTTTTTGAGATGATTGACCTTTATTATCAACAGTTTCCAGCTCATTCGCCATTTGGTTTCGTTTTTCTTTTAAAAAGCTGAGTCTGTTGGTTATTTTTGATAGTGCTGAGTTTGTATTAGCTGCCTGTCAAACCACATACATGAAATAAGTTAGATCATGAACTTATTTTAATTTTAAAAAAATAAGATACTTACCTAGACTTAAATTAAGAAACCAAATCAAAACATAATCAACTAATTTATCTACCAAATCAAACTAAATCAAGTAACTAAATCAAACTCAAACAATTAAATAAATAAGTATAGTAATTATCCCCTCTAATATTAGATGTCGACAAGATTAGTGCAACAATCACCCCCTAATCTTGTCTTGCACTGTGCTTCAAAACAAATCTGGTATGTCATTCTCGTTTCGGGTTAGATTAACTTCTTGTAACACCTGATGAATTTTTCAGGCACCGATCCAAGAAGTTTCTTTACAAGCTTCCTGTCTTCTATGGTAATGAGTTGGCATATTTCCCCTGTAAAATCATCAACCGTCTCCCATCCTTCATCTTTAATGCTTCAAAGTCAGATTCAAGAGTACTAATAAGCCTTGCCTCCCTTACTCGTTCCACACCAATATATAGATTCTGCAGTGCAACCCAGATTTTGCTTAGCAGTGGTGTGGCGAGATACCTAGAGAAGAATATCCTCGAGAATCGCCTGAAACAAAAGTGCTACCGCGATGTTGCAAAGAAGACATGTTGCTTTCTTCAATAGTGATTAACGCCTGGTTGTTCAGTTTCTCTGCCATTCACCTGATCGGTTTCTGGGTTAGTTCTACGCTTACAAAGGCTACACCGCTGTGGGCTTTGAACAACCCTTTAATCACTACACTGCCTGCCTGCCAAAAGGACAATGATCAAAAACTCCTGCACCTGCTTTTGGCCTTCTGAACACTGCTGCTGCGCCTGTTTCCTCGATCTTTTCTTGAAGCAACAAGTAATCTGTTATTGATCGCCAACCTGCATATCACTACAACCTGCCTTGTCTGCCCCTTGATCGTTAGAAGAACACCAGTCTGCCGCCCTCTCCTACCTTGTTGCTAGACAACTCTAATACCAATTGTTGGCACATGTCCGATCTTGAAAGCAACAGAAACTCAAAAACAACTCAAGAATATAAAACAACCTAAGTAATATTTATTGATATATCAATGAAGGCACACCTAATTTCAAAGACTTAAACCCTTATATATACTAAATAAACTTGGAGACTAAGTTACTTACATGGACTTAAATTAAGAAATCAAATCAAAATACAATCAACTAATTTATCTACCAAATCAAACTAAATCAGGTAACTAAATCAAACTCAAACAATTAAATAAATAACTATAGTAATTATCCCCTCTAAATATTAGATAATGACAAGATTAGTCCAACAGTGATGACAATTTCGATACAGTTGAGTCACTTTGGGTAACAATCAAGTAAAAAATAGCTGCAAAAGAAACAGATTTAATCGGTTGAAAGTCAATCAAAGGGTATTTTCATAGCATTAAGCCTCCTAGATCATTACCTAGATGATATAGTTTTTGCAAATGATATTTGACACACTATCTTTTGACCAAAAAATTGAATTTTATGGACAAAGTGTTTGGTGAAACAAACCCAATCCCTATTTACTTATGCAAAGTTGTTTCTATTTATCTCTAATTGGTTAAATAGAAAAGCTAGCTAAAAGGAAATAGGTTAAATGAGTAGAAAATCACTCTAAGTGTACTTTTAGTGTATAAAACCTCCCAAATCACTATATCAAAAGATATTGAACTTTTATTGAAATAATACAGCTTTTGCAATGATATTTGACGTGAATTATTTTTTTAATTTGAAATTTGTGGTAAAAAAGTTATTTGGAGAACCAAACTGTACCCAAGTAGTTTCAACATACATAGAAAACTACCTGTTTTGACCTATTACTCATCCATCCAACACCCCTCCCCTTTGCTAATTCAGAAGAAACCAACTGTTACGAGACCATATCATTAAGGGTGCATAGAGGTAACATCATGCAGAGTCTGAAGCCTAGATAAGTATGGAACCAAAGAAAATCTAAAATAGTGTATGTACCTCACCCCTCGAGTTGGATCTTTTGACTGCGGATGAAGTTGACTTGCTCATACTTGGTTCCCCTTTGCGTGTTGAAAGAGAGCGGAAGCTTGAGTGTTTATCCTGCCACAAACAACAAAAATCAGTCAGTTTGTTTTCACATTACATTACATTACATCACATTTGCATATTATTTTATATGATCTCTTGAAATGAAATTACTATATGATTATGTCTCCAAAAGATTTGATCTGAAGAGTATAATATATAGTAATATTGCATATAATACCTTACTCCTACGTGCATTCGAAGCCTCATGATCCTTCTCTTTATCTTTTCTGTACAGAACAAAAACAAGAGTATAATATATAGTAATATTGCAAGCCAAACGAATATCAAAAGGGGACATATGTTATATACTTTTGTTATAAAAGCACGTAAGAACACGCACATGTTGATTTATTGATATATCATCGATAAGTGAACAAATACCATATTATATGCATACGTACTGCATGTTACTTGTTATATGCTTTCACAATTTTTTGCCAGTGAGCTCTAAAATACGTAGTTATCAAAGGAAAATGAAGCTTACACTTTTCCTTGATTTAACTGCATTTCAAGATCATCAACTTTTTGTTGTAAACTTATGACTTCAGCCTCCGCTTGGGAGATATCCTCAAGATCTGCCTTGGTCTTTAGACATTTAAAAGTTAATGGTTTATGCATACGGTGATACGAACACTAAAAAACAAGATGGGTATTCCACAAATGGTAATAATCTAAATCTTTTAAAAAGCTACTTTGGAGGTTGTATGCACTGAAAATAGACTTCAAGTGGCTTTTAATATGTTTGACCGTTATATGTTCATGTGACCCAGTTATAAGTAAATGGGTCGACATTGTTACTGCTAAATTAGTAACATACCTTTTCATCAATGGAGCCCGGTAAGGGTAAGACCTTCTTTGACATAGTTAATCCAGCCTCAAGTACTTTCCTCAGTTCTCTCTCCCGTTGCAACTGTTCCTTTAATGTTGTCACCTGCATGCACATTTAAATTTATCCATATGGGAAGGCAATTTTAGAATTGATACACGTCCAAAGTTGAATGATTCAAGGGATTAAAGTTAAGGATCAGGTTGTGTTTGTTTGGCCCAACTATGTCCCTATTTCTTGAAATTTATAAATAACTATTGTGTTGGATATTATTATAAAAACTATATTGTTGAAATACTATTTTTTATTTTTTTTGAACAAAGCAATTTAAAAGATTGTAAGCATTTAACACAAACTGGGTACCTTTAATACATTTTACCCAAAACATGCAACCAACTTTTTCATGTGTATCAAATTGACCCATTAAAGGCAAATAGCTTCAAATTGCCACATTCATTTACTTGAAGTATGTAAATGAATAATGTAATAGTAGAGGCGGGGTCGTGTTTGGTTGGCCCACTTTTGTCCCTTTTCTTGATATTCTTAACTAATGTATTAATTATTACGACGACTATGTTGTTAAATTACTAGCATACTTTTTTCAAATAAAGCGGCATAAGGGGTTGCAAGCTCATTTCTAACCAAACTATTTAATCATTTGATCCAATAGAGGTAAATATAACCTGACTAAACTGTTTTAAGGTAATGCGATGAGAATGCCTGTTAGAATATTGGGCCAGAAAAACAAAGATAATACTCTTTATTTTGTGGGAACTACCGCAACTTTTTTTATAAATATGAAGAACAAAATACCATATCTTAAACTCTATACAATGACCCTCTTTTATACTACTTTTAACCTTAATAACTATGAAATCACAGCTCAAATACAGCTGGAATTACAACCCATTCACAGCCAATACGTTCAATACTTTCCTAATATTTATCTTAACTAACATATTCTACATGCCAGCTAAATCCACCTTCATCTTTCTTGGTTCACCCGTATACACTCTTGAACATCAAGATTAATTTCTAACAATGCCACCACATTACAATCTATTATGAAGAACATACCTCCTGCTCAAGAGCTAGATGACGAACCCCTAAAGCATCCTTTTTGCTTAACAATTCTTCTTTAAGAATTGAATTGTGTCTTGCCTGTAGTCAGAATGAATTTATATTCATGAAATTAGCATTTTCTACGATTAAGACTTATTTGATGAGATGAAAACGGACATGACATTATTACCTCCTCTTCAACTTTCTTCATCAAATCAGCTTTAAGGCTCTCAAGCCTAAATATTTCATCCCTAAAAACATTGAGACCAAAGTAACAAATAAAGACATGAGAAGAGAATACATCTAAAGCCAGTTTCCACACAAAGATACAAGCAATCAAGATTCAACATAACTATAGAAAATCATGTTATTTGAAATCTATTAGAGGTACCAATGAAAAATGTAACATATCATACTAAAAGATTAAACCCACTAATTTTGTTGCTTATAATAAAGTTCTAATAACTTGAAGAAAACTCATTCATCACAATGTAATTATGTTTATGATTACACTAAACATGCATGTTGTTATCCAATTGGCAAGAAGATTAAAGTGTGAATACTTTAAGGTATGGTATATACTTTATAAAAATACTGCTTTCCACTATGCAGGTGACTGGATCTTCACTTACCTTTCTTCGGCTATCAGGTCGATGCTGTCAATGTTCATTTTCTTCTTTGTCTGCACTCAAGTAATTTTAAATAGTAAATACAAGACAGAAGCAACACCTAGTAGGTATTATATAAGGTATTGGATATAAAACTAATACAGTAACAAATATTTCACATGCATAGATGATATATGTTGTGAAGTTAGACCCCAAAGCCCAGTAACATGTGGTTATGAACCAAATTTAGCATACAATACAATAGAAATATACTGGATTCATATAACCAATGATTGCCAGACTAAT
Source organism: Flaveria trinervia (assembly GCA_025506515.1). Lineage (NCBI taxonomy): Eukaryota > Viridiplantae > Streptophyta > Magnoliopsida > Asterales > Asteraceae > Flaveria > Flaveria trinervia. The sequence goes on from CM046443.1 coordinate 682,144, forward strand.
AAGTGTGTTAAGCTAACCTTGTTGGCATGCTGATAGCTGCCTCCATCCTCACTACTATGTGATACGCCCTCAGATGAGTAATCACCATCCTCATAGTCATCATCTTCGTAAGCATCATCATCACTAAGCTCTTCACTTTCACTTCCACTCTCATCTGAGTCAGAGTATAGATCAGATAACATGTCTCCTTCCTGCAAACAATTACTTTATTCATTTAAAATCAAAAGCAAACGGATAAGATTATCTCAATTAGTCCAAAAGCTGAAGTAGAGGCCGGCACTTTAGCACTTCTTAAATACACCCAGTGTGTTTTAATGGAATAAACTGGTTGTCATCTTAAAATTTCCAAATGCTTTTAAAAGCCTAGAAATTTAAGCAACACTGCAGCAGGATTCTCATCAGTTACCACAGATTCTGGTTTCCTGGCTGCTATAAAGGTAACAAATGCTGTGACGGTAATATCACAATGTACTTTCCTAACCCTATACATCGCCAACAATCATTCTCCTCCCACAACGATTCGAGACTTCTCTTCTTGTGGTTCTGAGTGTGACGATTTCAGTTCTTCTACAACGATTACACTTCTTAATCAATTCTTCTACAACGGTACTTTTCTTATTCATCGTATTCTGTATTCTTATGTGTCTACTGTTGATGAGTAATAAACTGATGATAACTGATACTGCAGTCCTTTAAAAGAGCATAAGAATTTGACAAACATGTACTAAAACACAGCATACTCAGATAAAAAAGAAACTAATTTATAATATTTGACACGTATGAATATTTCATAAAAAGTTAGGACAAAGGAATTTTACCCCGAATATATTGTCATATTCCTCTAGCAGGGTGATTATGATGGCTTGAGCATGATTAGCTGCTGCAGCTGCTTGCATAAGTTGAGCAGACCCGTCACCACTCATATTGAACTCATTGTCAAGCTCAACTTCACCAGCCAAAAGGGGTCTAAGAAGTAATGGTGACATACAAGCAGCGACCGCAGAAACACTCATGCGGTTCACATCCTTATTCTCAGCAACAGCTTCCATTGTCATCAAAATTCTGTCCACATCAGTAGCGAATAGAGATATAAGTTGGAGTAAAGCGTTAAAATGAACTTAATGGCAGAGAATAATATGTGTGGAGCAGATGGGGTGGATAACAGGCCAAAACTGGTAATTTTCTTACTAACTGGGTTGGGTTGACCTGTTAGAGATAATAACCAATTTGACTTTTTTTTTACTTTTAAGCTAATTCTATTAACTTACTTGTTTGTGTTAAAATATATCCCAAATCAACCAATCATACTTAAGTAAATGGGTTAAGATTGACACCTTTGCAACAAACGGCGATTTGGTTCAGGAAAGGTGTCGCATATAGCTGCACGCATACAATTGACCCTTGATCCCCGATCAGTTCCTAACCATAAGTCATAAATTCATTAGGATGAAAATGGAATAAGGCATAGCACAAGGAAATATACAAAATCAAAGACTGCAGAAAACTGTTGCAATGTTATTATTTAATAAGCATTCAGATATCATAAGAATTAAGGAGATCTAAATTGCCCTAAGGAAACCCAGTTTCAAGTATATTGGGTGAACTTTATAGGGTCTTGAGGCAGGAAAGAAAGCATTTATTGGAATAAAATAAAGTTGTATACATGTACCAGTTTGGTGTAGTTATGAGGTAAACAGAAACACAGAAAAGGAAAGTCTGTAGTATTTCAAGTTCTTTGGAAAAAAAAGGAAAATTAGAAAGACTCTACGGAGTGGTACTGTGTAATTGTTTTCTTTAATTGTAAAATAACAATAGTAATGATCATATAATTACACAAAGAAAGGAAGTATTCTAAAATTATGGCAGAGTTAAGATTATATTTGTTTCGCTTCATTTTAAAAGAACATCAGTGAGCGAAAGACATGCCAATCTGGCTCTACTGGTATACTTTGTGTTTGATTTGTAAAAACACTACAAGAAACGTACGATATGCTTGTAGCAAAGCTTTGCAGCAAGAAGCTGGAACTGGGGATGATGGTAACTCCCGAAGAACATACTGAAAACAGTAATGTGAATCAAACAAACAAAAACTAAATATATAAAAATAAAAAAATGCTCAGCATACATGACCAATTTTTTATTTAAGGAATACCTTGATACAGTCTCCAATAACATGTCCATCCTCATCTGCAGTGAACTCTGTTTTTCCTGTTAACCAAATCATATAGATCATTCACTATTAGAGAAGTTCTGGAAAGATTTACGCTTCCTAAATTGTAGTAGTCATTAACCATCATAATGCTTCACGTTATATAAATCTGATCATAACATCCACGATTTAAGCCAAATATAATTGACAACTAGTAGCATCACAGTCATATATTTACTTGAACTCAACCTCCCATATTTTTAAATTTAACATGCCATTAATATTTTCTCCATTTCAGGTCAAAGCTAAAAAAAATTAGAGTTAATTTCAATTTTGCTCCTTAAGGTTCAAAAAAAGTAACAATTTTCCTCCGAAAGATTAAAAACATCAACTTACCTTCAAAAGTTTCATAAGTTGCTTCAATTTCAGTCCAACCTCGGGGAGCAAAAATAACTATTTTTCTCCAAAAGATTAAAAACATCACATGGAAATTTGATTCATTTTGAGGGATATTATATGCACATGAATTCAAATCCTACTCTTGATGTGTGAGTGTGTGCGCGTGTGAGTGTATTAACATGTGATTATTTGAATCTTGGCCTTTCATCTTTTTTAATCTAAGGGGCCTCTGGTTCTCGAGTTTGTGTGCACAAAGCATCCAAAGTTACACACCTTGTTCATAGTCTCGAATCCGGCGTTCAACAAGTTCAACATCTGCAGCCTGTCGCAAGATTCCTTCTACTTTAATTCCTGGGACATTATTTTCATTTGATCATATACAAAACATAAAAGTTACATAAATTAAAAAGATTAAATCTACGGAGACCATGAAAGTTCACGAAACTCTACCAATATCTTTCAAAAGAGAGAGATAAAAAGAGAAAGAGTAACTATGAGTAGAGACGATGTGCATTAATTCACATACTTGTTCTATAACTTACATATCATAGTGAGTTTGATTATAAGTTTTATGGAAGCTTAAAATTTGTCCATTATTACAAATACTACTACTAGAAGGAAGTAAATATAAATGTTCTTATATAAATATCTACAACAATGTGAGCCTGTCTTAGAGATATACCTTGAAAACCAACTAACAAAAGGAAAAGATGGATCAAGTAGAATATATGTAGCAAACATGACTGCTACCTTTAATCCAATACTCATGCTTGATGGAAAATAAGCTCAGAAATTGCAAATAACAAATACTTAGCATTTTAGACTGAACATATTTGGGGACTCTATTAACATGCACAAGAATCTATAGGAAGATTTTACCATACATCCATAGCCACCGAGACATTACAGGCTAAATATATGAATCTATTAAAAACAAGACACAAAATTTCAATTTTATTATATATATGTGGCTTACTAATATATAGATTTCATGACTCATCACCAGATATTAGTTTTGTACCTCTCTTAAGACCTTAAATGCGCCTCTTACAGAGGAAACATTAGAATTCACTCCAATTCATCCTCAATCTAACCAAACTGTGAATTCATAGGTTTCATATTTTCTTTATTTTCAAGTGCTAAATGGTATGTTGTCTTCTTTATGTTGGTATCATCATCTCATTAATTGATCATAGTACATACCATTTTTTTGTCAGATGGACTGCTGACTAATTCTATCAATGGTCATGCATCTTCATGTTATATTTAGCATAAAATGTATGATAATAATTCAAATTTGTGTCATATTCGTTAAATAAATGAGTCAGAATCTTACCATGCTCTTCTACGTATCTAAGGGCTTTCTCCAAGAATGACGGAGTCCCATCTATATCTTCCAATGCAAGTAAGACCGGTCGACCAAGGACATGAGATTTTGGAGATGAGTGATCTTTTGTTGCTGGAATAATAGAAACAAACAAAATTAATAGTCTAATAGAAACTATTTGGAAACGTTCTGTTAATGAAAAAATACGATACACACACATCGACACCAAAAGAATGAAGTAAAGTTTAAAATCACATCCAATGTCTTGTGGCTGCTTCTATAGGACAATATAGTCAGTCTTCTTTTGGATAGTGACTAGATGTTGCACGATAGGGGGATTTGGGTCATAGGTTTAAAAGGGTCAAAAAAAGTTGCGCAGGGTTGGGTTAACCCACAAAACACTAACGGTAAGTTATTCATTCTTAATAAGCAGCTGACACATTGATGATGATTACAAAAGCAATAGTATTTTAATAAGATCTAAGTTACAGATAAGAATGGTTTAGGATGTGGTATTTAAAAGTACCCTTGGACAATTTTCAACCTGTTTGACCGTCTAAGAAATGATGATCCAAGTCAACCCATCCATAGATAAATGGGTCGAAATTGCCACATCTAATATTCTAATAACAACATATATAAAAAAGCCTAACATTTTATTTTGACATATAACTATGATAAGGAGATGCTTCAATAGTTCATAAGAACCATCAGAATTCTCACCCTTCTCACTTTTTGCACTCCCAGTTTGTCCAATCCCGGTGCTAGCAGTTGCAGGCGCATTTTCTAAAGCTTCCTCTAGTGCAGTCTTCCATTCATATAAGTCATCTGAAGTTTCAGCCTATAATAATAGCAGCCAATAAGCAGCAGTAGGCACAAGCAATAAGCCAATCAAAACCAAAAACAGAGAAAAAAGGAAAAAGAAAGCTGTCAACTTCTCACTGGCTAATAATCTATTATTTAAGCAGCGAACTGGAGTGGTAAACAGTGGCTAATGTAATACGGCACAAGATGGTGTGCTTTTTATCTATCAACTACTAGTTATGGAATCTCATACAATCTATATATCGAGTTATTACAGCTTATATATACTTTTGGATTTTAATAAAGTGGCCCTGATAAGGGGTGACTGGATGATATGATAATAGTATAATTATATTTGGATCCTTGATTATTTGTTACTGTAATTAGACTGATTTGTTTCCTAGTCTAACTGTAATAGACTAATAGTTGGAGCCCAAGTATTATCTAGCCTATATATCTTTATTTTACAACACAACTTTCCGTTTTCTTTTCCATGTCAAGGTACCTTTGTTAATATAAAAAACATGGCGGAGTGAACATCACTTTTGGTGATGTTCAAATCAGCTCACATAGATGTACATCTCTTGTAACCATATATTAATCGATTAATTTACAGCCGATGGCCTCCTGGCCTAGTGGCACCTGGTATTTATCCCATCAAATTGGTGCGGGTTCAAATTCCACAACATTGGGCAACAGGTATATTTTAGAGAGGGGGAGGGTCGAAGGGGTTTGTCGTTCAGGATAAATATCAATATACAAAATCTATGTTCAGTATTATAAGGGTATGGTAAGACAAGCACCTTGAGAGTAAATGATCTCCCATCACGACCATCAGGGAATAACACAGTTAAGAGCTTCTTATCAGCTTTCACAACCACACTGAAATTTACATAAATAATCACTGTTACGCAGAGAAAGTTAATAATTCTAAAATGCTAATTATGAACAGATAGCTAAGTTTGTGGAGGGAGGGACTTGGAAAGCAATCCAACCTGCCTGAGCTGTTGAGGTCTATGCCACCAAGGGTTAAATTTGCCTCACCCCCCTTTTCAGAACTAGCATTCTGTTTCAATAAGTAAAGTTATACATGAAAATTAAGCCCCAACATTTAAATTAAATTTGAAAGCAAATAGATGAAAAGTGAGGGCTATTTTATGTGTGGGATCCTACTAAATGTTTTGATCATATATTTTTCCTGTTTTATGGAACAGATAAAGCAGCTGAGATCTATAAATATATAGCTCAAATTTAAACAGCTAATAAAACTATAACAAAGTAACACAGCCTAAGACTTCACTTTAAAGAAGACAGCTAACATCAAACTTTGGAACTACATATTAGTGCTAAACTTGATTTATGAAAGATACAAGTGTTTATACATAAAGTGTCATACAACTGCACCTAAATGAATGGATAAGTGTACAGTCATCACAAAAAGTGAGGTTAAATATGGTGATGTAACACATACGCATACACATATATATCCTTGTCACTGTAATTAAATAATCGGCACATCTACTTATTTATAAGGAGGTGTATAAAGCAACTGTTAATATCACGTAAAATATTAACAGAAGCATGTGAATTTCCATAAAAATGGAAGCAAGGCAACTTTTTAAGATATGTAACTTACCGGATCACTTCGGAAGAAGACCAATGAGGTTTCTGTCAGAATAAACCATCTTTTCTTCCATGAGGTCCAGCCAATCCCTACATGAGTGTAAATTAGAATGTGGATACATCAATACATAGATGTTAAATAAACAATGATAAGATTCAGCTCTGTGATAAATAAAAAAATGTTAGGTGAACATGAACAAAACATTTTAAAGCTCAAAATTAATTTCCTCTGGCCAGTTGTGTTACTTCAATATTTGACTAAAAATGCTGTTTAAGTATACAATATAACGAGGTAGAAAATCACAACAATGGTGGGTCGGGTTAGGTTAGCTAGCATGTCAAAACAGGTTATGAACCGAAACGGGTCGCTTTGGGGGGGGGGGGGAATGGTGAGAGGGGGTGGAGGTGACAGCGGTGTTATTGAAGGTGATAGGAGTTCCCAAATCAACACATTTAACAAACAAAAATTACCCAAAACAACCCGTCTAACAAAAAATAGAAACTACCCAGATCAACTCATTAATTGAAGAATGGGTCGTGATTAACAGGTGTAATCACTACGTTTTGCCTAATTTACTCTTTAAAGTTGTGAGGCCAAATAGACAATTCTTAAATCTGCATTTCTTACCTTGGTTTTATGCAAGCTGTGAGTAAGACAATTTTCATACTAGAAAGAAACCAACCGAAAACTGTTACGCATTAAATGACGAAGAAAATTCACCTTTTGATGACAGAAACAATGGTCCGCTCTTGTAAACCTGCAAATGATTTGCTTATAATAACTCTTTACCTCAAATTTAGGCTGAAAACTATTGCATAGCATAACCCCAAAAAACAAGTCATGTTTGTGATATAAGAGGCAGCCATGTCTATTTTGCAACAAACCCATTATCCCATACTGGTTGTACGTAAAATTCTCTTCTTTTATATATATAAATATGTAATCGCAACATCTTTTTGTTTTAAAAAATAATGTAGATCATGCATCCTTAATTATTAACATGAGCTACAAGATTATGAGCTCTATGTAAAATAGAGCACACAACCTTTCCTCGATCCCAGAGATATTAACAAAACGAGAAGCTGCTCGCCTGCTTAATTATTCATAATTTTTTTAAAAAATTGGCGACCCAGTGGCAAAGTCTTTACATCTAAGAGCAATATTAATGGAAGCTATCAGGTTTTATAAAGGGCAAGTAAAATATATATGGGGTGTAGTTTAGGAGTATGAATAGGATTGAATGGATATGGGCTTGCTAAATGCACCCTTCTATTGTTAAATGTACCCATGCTTATTGATTTTGGCCCTATACACCCACATAAGAGACATGATATGCCTGTTCATCATGTTATACGTGCATATAGGTCCAATTCAACTTTTATACACCCGCATAGTACTTTTAAAACATCGTATAATAGGGGAGGTGCATCGAGTATAATAATAAGTGAGGTGCGTTTAACACAACACTTAACATATTACGCCATATTTGTTTAACGAATAGAACCAATTAGAAAAAGGACGTTAAAAATAATAATCGAATTGGAAGTTGTTTCTAAGAGGATCAAACCTTGTTGCCACTGCGAGGGCTTTGCCTCTCCAATGACTGATTTGCACCAGACGGAGGAGGCAAGTTACCACCACCGTCATCTCCCTAGAACAAAACATACCAGATTATCAACACAGAAGCTTTTCATTAGTCCCACAGATATCACAACGTCAGTCTAAATCACAAATTCCATTAAGTAATCGAATCGTATATCATAATTGGATATAAAATGAACTTCGAATCAAACCTGCGGAGGAGAAACGTCAGCCTTGGTTTTGGAATCATTGTTGTTTTTCCATTCACCGTCTTTTCTGGAAGTAGAATTGCTTGACGTCAAATCATCGTTGTTCTTCGGAGCAACATTGTTGTCTTTCTGATCAGCATTACCGTTCTTCGCATCAGATACGTTGTTTTTATTCGCGGAATTGTTGTTCTTCGTATCAACACTGTTTTTGGGATCAGAACTATTGTTTTTGGGATTAGGCATCATTCAATCCGAATTCGCATACGATGAAATCAACAACTGATCATTCAAATCAATTCCAGAACCTGCATTTGTTAATCAAACAATGAAATCAAAATCAGTGAATGTATTTGTGAATCAGAACAATGAAATCACAATCGATCCTAAAAAACTATATATTCAGAACCATAATAATATGACTAATAATAATAATAATAATAATAAAAGAAATATCATAAGCGGATCAAAATCATTTACATTTGTTAAAGAAATTGAAAAGTTTACAAGAAACATGCGAATTCGTTTGAAGCATGAGGAATTTTTTTAGGGTAACTTATTTTTTGATTTATGTTTTGTCCTAACAGAAATCCGATGATCACGCAAAGACGTTACCTTCTAATCATTCCTTGCCTTTCTTTTGGGTTCATTGCTATTTTTCCATATAATTCGCAAAATTTTGTCTTTTGTCCAATATAATTTTTAATAGTTTTTGACGTAAAAGAAACTAATTTTCTATGACTCTCTTCTCTCACGTGTCGTTGGATATACACCTCTAGGCATCACATCAATTTCCTAGTCATACATACACTAACGTATTTTTTTATGTATAGCGCTTAAAATTTTCATATACATATAAGACTAAAAATATACGAGGGACAACTGGTCCCCCAACCCAAAGCCTAGGTCCGTCTCTAAACGTTTATAGATATGTAAATTATTGTGTTGGTTGTCATATAAAAGCATATAAAGTGTATACAGGGGTGGATACATAAAATTTTGGTAGGGGAGTGGGGGTAAAAAATGGATTGATATAAAATGAGCCAGGTCAACAAAAACAACAGTTATGGTAAAATAATATTAGAACCACTAAATGTAATTAAAAATATATAATTGGTTAAATGTTGTAGAAAAAAAGTACATATAACAGTTGCCCTTTATGTTTTTTATGTCTTGAATATGATTGATTACATCTTTATTAATAATAGAGACAAGATATTGTTCTACACCACATATTACACAAAACAAATTATATAAACCAGAACTCATGATAGAAAAATATCAAAAAACAAAAATTAATACATAGGATAATAGCAAATAATAAAAAATAATGTAATCAAACATTTAAACAATCTGATGTAAACAAACAATTAAATAACGTTTAATTTGATGTAACCAGAATATAAACTATTTAAAAAAATAAACCAATTGTAAGAATAAGTTGCAAATCCCAAGACACTTCATATTTGTGCACTGTAGAGTCCAGATTATATACAAGTAACCCCATCATATTTAAAAATTATTAAATGGGCTCTCACTTTGTAAAGAAAGCCCCAATTCTAGTTATTTATGAGTTAATGATTAAAATTTTCTTAGTTTGTTCATTGTATTGGGCCTTGTAGGGGGCCTCCCCCTCTAAATCTCTAATTACTCATTGGATCCGCCCCTGACTCTATGTCATTTGTTGTCTTAAAAAGATCCTGTATGTATAAAGTGACATATCTAATGATATATGATGACATGTACTAGCAATAGTATAAGCCTACACTATTATATGGGGATTGAGTAGTTATGTCTAATATTAAAACTTCATCTCAATAAGGTTTTTTGATGATGTTCATGATGAAATACGATCACAACATTGGCATTCAATGTTAGGTTGTCCTCAAGTTTTAGGGTATGTCAATAAAAAATGGTTTAACTTTATATATCAACCAATGTACAAAGAAAGAATCAAAATAAGAATTGAAAACAGACTTGTCTAGAGAAAAGACATAAATGAAATACTAAACTAATATAACTCAAATACGTTAATCCCTAGTCCACGAAGATGTAAAAAAATATATAAGCAGACTGATCGTATACAAAGATGAACACCATATGAAGATGTTATATGCAATATAATGATGACAAGAACTTGTTCTCTCATTGATAATGAACAAGATGCATGAAGATGTGCAAGATGATGTCCTCAACGTCATGATGATCATATGTTAGACGTTGAGCAAATGATGACCAAAGGGGTAATAACCCATGTCAGATGAAGAAGATCTACTTGTGACTCTCTTGACTGAAACAGTTTAAGTCAGCAAGTATACGATTGGCAAGAACTCTATGATGGGTAGCCAAGTTAAACCCAACCAACATAGCTACATTAATGAGCTAAATATGATTAAGTCCAAAGTGCATCAACATACAACATCTACGCTAAGCCCAAGCTGCATCAGTCCAACGAATGAACTCAACTGCTACAAACTCAACAACACTTTAAAGATCGCATAAAATACATGCAACTCAATATAAAATTAATACAACCACTTAGAAATTCTTTAGATAAATCATATACTTGACATTGAATTGGAAATAGAAGTATATTTCAATGGGTTTGTACGTGTAATTGTGTTGTTACTTCTAATAGTTCAATGCTTGGAATACATACTATGAGACATAGACCATCCCACGTCTAAAAATATATATTTGTATCTGATCTTGTTATACACGAATGGCCACTTAAATTTTTTGAATGTACATTTGAGAAATTTGTTCCGTATCATGGAGAAATGATGTTTATAAATATTCTTCGTTTCTTTTATACGAATTCTAAATAATGAATATGAAACCCATAAGTAATAATGGCATAAATTTTGAACTTACCGAAAACAAAGTAAAGGTGTTAATAGCAAACATGTTTTATAGTTTAAGCCAGAATCACAACTTTACTAAAGGGACACACAAAGGGTTTCATTCCGCGTATTTTAGTGTTTTCTACTTTTATATTTATATATTATAATTATAATTATAATTTGGTTCATAAAAAATAGTATTTTAGTTATGAATCTATGATGTTAGATTTAAGACCAATATTTCTACAAAGTTCTATAAGTTGGCGCTAAGGAGTCAAAGTGAAGTTTAGTGTAACACAAAAGCTTTTATTTAACCTTATTTTTGGTGTTAAGTATTTTACGCTTAACTTGGACACAATTTTAACACACCTTAGTATTATTAGATAAAAAGTCTTCATTTAAAGTATTTGAGAAAAGAGTTAAAATTGATTTAGATTAAAAGAAGAATCAGATAAGACTAAACCTAAGGTTTATTATTCAATACTAAAAAAATTCAAAAAAATATGCATACTACAAATGCTCGTCTTAGATAGGGGTGGACCCTAGTGCTAGATACGGCGGTCAAGTGACCTAAAGTATTATTTTAGTGTTATTTAGTGTTAGATGCTCGTTTTTTATGTGTGATATATAAAAAAATGACATGTGTTATAATACATATCATAGAATAATTTCGATAAAATAGCATATAATTTTTGAAGTTTAAAGGTTGATATTAATCTTTTGAATTTGAATCGAGAATAATACACATATGTATGTATTTTACTATTTTTGGCATTTTTATACCGAAACATATGATAGGTAAAAATAAAACATAACAATATTATATAGTGTGAAAAAACAATATATGCACATTATGTAACATATTTTAGAAAGTCTATTCAAAGTACATATAATTTGACTCTAAGTATAGCCTAATATTCTTATCAATATTATGAATTATAGCATCCCAAACCAAAGCGAGTATGCAAAATTTTATCATTGTTTATTGATTATATCTGTTTTATATACATCTGTTCCTATTATATAGTAATATACTATTTTAGTTAAAAAATAGATACATTTATAATTTTGTAATACAACGTCTCTTGATAAAAATCCAAAGAAAGGTCCTTGCAAGTGAGAATCCTATGACAAAATGCGTTCAAGTCCTTCAACCCTAACATGCATATTTTTTAATTGGATATTTCGAATATTTTGATAAAAGATATCATGGTTTTCCATAATTCCAACACCATTTTCCATAATTCCAAAACCATACAAAATAACACATATTTTACCAAATATTACTATAGTACAATGCCCATATGTCTTGGTATGCAATTACGTTATTACCCTTCATTTAATCTTGTATTTTCATATAAATAGCATTTTTAAATTATTATATTTATTGTGATTTATTCATCAGTGTCCTGAATAAAGAAATGCCTTTACTTTTACTTCTACTTTTGTTTGCTCATGTGGGTGGTTTGCCTTGGTCTCTAAGTCAAAAAGACTAGAACATGTCCAATTATTGTGATATTAATTAATGGGTTTGCATGTGACATTTCATCAAATGTATGGTTGGCTATGAAAAATTTCCTTAAAGTATACTATTTTTTCGTTACAGCCCCTCTAATTTCAAAATGACAACTAGATGGATATGTCAATGTCAGTACATACGTAAGAATAAACATGCTAGCCTGAGAACCTACATCGAGACTAACCTGAGAACCAGCAATAAGACTAACTTGAGGGTGCATGACTAAACTGTATTAGTTCGCTCTAGGTCTATAATCTAAAATATGTTTTGAATTCAGTCTAGGTTAGATCGACCATATGCCAGAATAAACACGTAGATCCAAACTTGCTTTGAAATTTAATTAGAATACAATTTCTAAATCAACTATAAATGTGGTGTGCCTCACTTAATGAAGACCAGATGGTGATAAGTTCATTGTTGAAAGGGTGTATACATAAATATTGTAATAATATTATAAACCACAGGAGAAATAATTAAGAGATTTCACATCTCTTTATATCTTTTATGTACTTTTCAAAACGAACCCCATATGTTTGAACATTAAAATACTAGTTGTAAAATAATAAAATAAACAAGAAAAAGACGCTTTTCACCCATCTCACTTGCATTCATACGTTATAAATACCTCTTTGCCCCATTCCTAGCCTCAACAAGTATATATCTCATAAAAACACATACATTCGTATTTTTTTTTGTTGTTTATTTTACTAGAAAAACAGTTGTTTACCATCAAAACATTGCATTTCATTCAAAAATCCATATTGTGCATTCTTTCATTAGTGATTATTGGAAAGATGGTGAAGAAAGATCAAAAGATTCAACACAAGCCGTTATCACCCTCGCTACAGTCACTACCACGGTCACCATCACAATCAATCAACAAAGAGAAGTACAAAGGAGTGCGAATGAGGAGTTGGGGTTCATGGGTTTCAGAGATTCGAGCACCAAATCAAAAATCTCGTATATGGTTAGGATCTTACTCAACTCCCGAAGCAGCAGCTAGAGCCTATGATGCGGCCCTCCTATGCGTTAAAGGCCCCATTGCAAATCTAAATTTTCCACCCAACCAATATGATCAAGACTCTATCACCACCGCCGCCATGTCTCCCAAGTCCATCAAAAGGGTGGCGGCTGTTGCTGCCACCGCCACCACAACTTCTCCACCACCATCCCCTTCTTGTTCAACGCCACTCTCCTCATTTTCTCCATCTCAATCATCTTCGTCTAATGAGACAAGCCAAAGATTCGCGTTAGAAAGTAATCCTCTTGATGGCACCTTAATGTCCATGGTTGCACCATGGTGCAACTTTGATTCGCCAAGGTACAATGATATGATGCTAAATGAGTCACCCTTCAATCCTTTAGATGAAGAAGGTGATGAAATCCGTATTTGGAGCTTCTACTAGATCATGTTTTTTTTTCTTCTATTTTAATTGTTTTTTGGACCAATTTTACTAACATTTAACTAAATTAATTTATTTATTTCTAGCCAGATTTATTTATACATGTATATGTAAAGGGATGTAGATCTCATGGAGGGAATCCCATGTGAGTTCGTCCCCGACATTCAAATTTAAGTTTTTGTAATGATCTCATATTTGATTATTCATTTTATTTCTGTGTCTCGTTACATGTATGTATGTCTCATTGTTTTATATGTTACTATGTGCGGGTGTGTGTGTATATATATATATATATATATATATATATATATATATATATATATATTGATTCATCACAGACGCTAACTTATTAGGGGAGAAAAATAACAAACTTAAGTCGGTTAGTTTTGTGACAAATAGTTGTATCATTTAAATTTATTCTTCTTATAAATACATTATCCGCCTATTCTCATTGGGGAAAAGTGGAAAACATGTCATTCTCAAGGGGATTCGAAAACTACGGAGGCTTGGCACAAACAAACGTGTGCTTATTGGAAACACAAAATATGTTCACATACATGAAAAATCATTAAATTAATTTCTTCGTATACGATTTTAATTTTTAATCATTTACCTACATATGTCTTTGTTATGTGTAGGCTTTATAACACGAACAAGATTTACACAAGCATAGGTTATACATATTAAAGAATTTGTGCATTTTTTGTTATAAAATTTTAGAATACACAAACAGACATTATTTTTCTATTATTTTTTATTTCAAAATAATTAAGTTTGGAAAAATGAGTATGCTATGTGATATGATATGGCATGACAAAATTTGATTGTTATGTTTATGATATAGTGTGATGTGTATAGTATGGGCACCCTACTCACCCTTACAAATTTTCTTTAAGCTTACTCCCCGTTTCTAATGTGATACAACCTTATAAGAAAATGGGTGTTACACTAGCAATTATTTTTAACATATAAAAAAGAATGTCATGAAGGAGTAAATTTATGATGACATTAAAACTATATTAACATTGGATCATAGAAATTATTAATTTTTTAAATTGAGTCTAGTGTTGTAAAAGTCGCTAGGCGCTAGTCTGGCGCGAGTATGGGGACTAGAGATTAATCGGATTTTTTTAAAATCCCTAAACCCTATTTTTATGTAAATGTTTACTCACTAAAATTAAAATAATAGTTCACTTATTTAAGAAAAGAATTCAAAATAATTACCAATGTGACATTTGACCCGTTTTGATTTGTAAACCGAACCCGATTGGGTGATTATCAATGAAACAATCATGTTTTCGCTTTTATTGCTAGTTTAATGATTGTATGAAACCGTTTGACGTTTACTAAATTTCTCGATTTATTTAATAAGTTTCACGAACTTAATTAAATGTAGGATATATATATAATAAAATAACAATAATAACAATAATAAGAATAACAACAATAATAATAATAACAAAAAAAAATAAAGTCATAATGTAACATGTACAAATTCAATTTTTATAAATATAAATGGTTATAAGATTTAGTTATTTTAAACCAACTTTTGTTAAAAATTGGGGGTTAAAAGATTAAACCTTAAAACAAAATTAAGCAAGAATTAGAAATCAGTCCAAACATCAGGGACCATTGTGTAAATTTAATTCAAACACCCAACCCCCCCCCCACCGTTCCCCGTCCCCATCCCCGGTCGCCGCCGGCGACCTCTCCGGCGAACCCAAAACCACCAAAACCGAACCAATTAAACCCAATCCGACCCCCCCTGCACTGTCGCCCATCCCCTTCGAACTCGGGTACGCCAAGTGATTTGAAATTGACCATTCTTGCACGTCGCCCCCCCCCCCCCCCCGACCACCGAACCATACCCTGCAAAATCCGCTCGAATTGGGTACATGTAACATCAATTAATTGACCATACCGCGTCCCCTAAGCCTATCGAACCACACCCGGGGCCCCATTCCTTTCCAAAGCCTCGAATTGATCGAAACCCGGACCCCCCCCGAAGCTTAGAAATCGAGGTAGCCGTTGGACCTCATCCTCAACCAATTGAACCCTATAAATTGAGGGCAAACGCTCCTTTGCACTCGCCTAAGCTCCCTGCACGACCAATTTCATCACACACGCACAAAAACTTCGAATTTGATCCCCTCTCGGTCGCGGCTCAAGCTCGAACTCGATCACCATCCAACCAAAACCATTTCGGGTAATTAAATACATAGACATGCTCGTTTTTGGGTAGGGAACAAAAGCCCTAACCTTAATCTGAACGAAAAGTTCGAATCGAGGTTCAATTCGGGTGATTTTCATTCTAGGTTTTTGGGTTGATTTGGGGATTCTTAAAAATGTGTTTAAGTAGCATTTAAATCTGATAAATTACCACTAACAGGCGCTTAGCCTGGTGGTAAACACACACTATGCAACCTGGAGGTCGCGGGTTCAAACCCGGGCACCTCCATATTTTTCCCTTCTTTAATTTATTCAAGTTTTTAAATGTTTTAAGAAACTCTTAAAAATCAAATAAAATTCTTATAAATTTTTTAAAAAAAAAGACTTCTGAAATTTATTACTAATTTTTGAAAATATAAAGTTTATAAAACTATTGTTTGATAAATGTAAGATTTGGATATTATAAACATTATAAAAGAAATCAAAAAAAAAATTATTTAACAAAACCCCAAATTTCACTCGAACCTCTAAACCCATTTCTGATTCACAAATTCGTTATGGTCTTAACTCTCGAGACACCTTTTCCTTAGGTTTACCGTGAGGATTTTCATAGGTGTCTAATCTATTTAAATCAATTTCGATTCATCAATCCATGTGAGTATTCATAGCCCATTTTCTATTATTTCATATTTGGGGAAATCATGTGACACAATATTCAATCATGTTGTTATTCTATCGTTATTCATTTTAAATTCAATTCAAAACAGGTTATGTTATTCTTGCTATTATGTGTGCATACTTTGATAAACGGGACAACAGTTTGAACCCTAATACAATCAATCAATCTTGGTATCAATGGTAGATCTACTGGTTTTGGATAACCCACCCCACATGAATAGTCGAGTGGTGATTGTGCCGGAGGCAAATAGTCAATCTATGGTGTATGTGTGCAAGTCTATTATATGCAAAATGACAAGTCAAGGGGTTTAAATCGTGTCGGTTTATCTATATGCTATGCTATTGCCTTATAAGTCTTAACATTACCTTGTGAATTGGATTATTTCTCAAGCAAACAATCAATCTCTATGTATATCAAACTGTGATTACTCACCAGCTAACTCGTTAGCTGACTTTATTTTTCTCACATGATTTCAGGACATGCTGCATAGTTGGATTATCTGCAAGCTTACAATTAGGACTTTTGGACTTAGCTAAAAATGGATATCTTTTGTGACTGAAACTTTGTATTTGCATATGTTAAACTGTGCTGTTTTGTAATATGATTTTAATACTATTTACCCTTTTAGACGACCATGTGTTATGAACAATCAATCATTCCCTCGTCCGCTCCGATGATTCCGCCGTCGGTCGGGGTGTGACAGATTGGTATCAGAGCCATGGTTATAGGGAATTAGGTTATTAGAAATGGAATGACCTAGACTATAACTAAGCACCTCACGCATGAGTCCTCTCATGTAATCTTACATGTTTAGATATGAAAATTATGTGCTTTACCTCTTGATGATATGTTGTTAAGTAATAATTGTGCCTTATGTATGTAATTGACCCTTAATCCAGACTGATATACATATAAACCGTAAGTTAAGCCTAAGGCGTTGTGTGCCTAATCTAAGTGTTTTCAAAACTCCAAAACTCGATTGTTATTGATGGTTTTCTAATCCCGTCAAAGTCAATGTCCCATAACTGGAATCATGTAATGCTGGAAGAGTTGGATACGTATCTCGGGATGTTCTGTCTAGGCAAGGTATTCGTATAAATCCAAATCAACCGATGGATCTGTCTACCTTACCTGGGAACCCTCGTGATGAGTATCTGCTTATAGGTACGCATGTCTTCAATAAGGTTGTGTTGGACATAACACTTTGATCAGTCAACGTATACGTTTCGGTTTGCGGACCAAACGTTTACACTCGGAACATCTCATTGTTATTATTCGATTTTCTAAACACTGCTTTCACGATACATGTAACCCAATTCTCACCAAATCTCATAATAAACTTTCAGAATGTCTTCCCGTTCATTACGATCAAGGCCAAGGAACCCCAATCGCAAGATTGCCTCTATGGTGGCACGAGAAGTTGCTGCAGTCGTTCCGACTCTCTTGGCGCACTTAAATCAAGCCACCACTCCCACTCCAAGCATCGTCGTCCCCGAACCTCCTCGAACATGCACCTACAAAGACTTCAACTCTTGCAACCCCTCTAAATTTAATGGAACCGAAGGAGCTACTGGGTTACTACAGTGGTTCGAAAGCATCGAGAACACCTTCCTTAACAGCGAATGCCCTGAAAACCTCAAGGTCCGGTATGCCACAAGTGTTCTCCAGAAACGCGCACTCACTTGGTGGAACGGGGAGAAAAGAACTCGTGGCCCTGAAACTGCTCTAGCACTAACTTGGGCTGAAGTTAAGGAGCTCATGATTAGGGAGTTCTGCCCAAGAAATGAAGTCCGGAAACTGGAAGCTGAATTCTGGGAGTTAACCCAAGACAGTGGCGAGAACCTAGCATACACTAACCGATTTCACGAATTGAGCCTTCTTGTACCGCACCTTGCTACCCCTACCTCCCGAGCCATCGAGAAATACATTGGGGGACTACCCATACAGATTCAGGATACGGTGTTAGGAAGGAATCCTTCGACGCTAGAAGATGCGATTAGACTGGCTGCACAGTTAACCGATAATCATGTGAAAGCTGGTTCTTTAACCAAGAAAGGGTCGAAGAAGAATGCCGATAAACTTCCTACCGAAACCGTCAAAACCGACCAACCCGAGTCTTCCAAGAGCAAGAAGAGGAAGGCTAGATCTCAAAACTTTGCTGTAATTACCCCCGCTGTGCCAATTAATCAAGTCCCTCCAACTCGTCAACCAGTAGTAAACAACCAATCGTTGATGAAGAAGCCATACGCTGGATCCTTCCCGCAGTGTAACAACTGCAAGTATCACCATCCCACTAACGTTCAGTGTCGTCAATGCACAAACTGTGGCCGTTTTGGTCACACGTTCAATCTGTGCAAGAATACTGCAAGGGTTCCAGTTACGACACCGACCGTTCAGCATACCCCGGCAATCACGCAAGCAAGAGCATGCTACCAATGCGGGGATCCTAATCACTTCCGCAACCAATGTCCGAAGCTCCTCAAGGCCGTCCCTGTAGCTCAAGGTCGAGCATTCAACATCAACGCTCAACAAGCTCAAGCTAGCAACGACGTGGTGAACGGTATGTTCCAAATTAATAATCAATACGCTTCGATTCTGTTTGACACCGGTGCCGATAAAAGCTTTGTATCCTTAGACTTTGAGCCCTTACTTGCTAGTGCCCGAACCAAGCTAGACAACCCCTTTACGGTAGAGATAGCTGACGGAAAACCCGTTATCATAAATTCTGTCATTCCCAACTGTACGTTGAATCTAAGCGAGCACGATTTCCTTATCGATCTTATACCCATGCAACTGGGTAGTTTCGATGTCATAGTAGGCATGGACTGGTTATCAAGAAATCATGCCGAAGTGGTTTGTTACGAGAAGATCATTCGTATTCCTCTTCCGACCGGAAGCATACTACAAATCTTCGGGGAGAAGCCTTCCAAAGGGATTAGACTCATGTCATGCACGAAAGCTCAGAAGTACCTCCGTAAACACTATGTGGCGTTCCTAGCACACATTATGAAGACGGACGTAAAATCAAAGGGAATTGCTGATATTCCAATCATTCGGGAATTTCCTGAAGTCTTCCCTGATGACCTAACTGGATTACCCCCTGTTCGCCAAGTCGAATTCCGGATTGACCTTGTACCTGGGGCTACACCTGTGGCGAAATCACCTTATCGTCTTGCACCTTCCGAAATGCAAGAACTTGCTAGCCAATTGCAAGAACTGTCAGACAAAGGATTCATTCGCCCGAGCTCATCACCATGGGGAGCTCCAGTCTTATTCGTGAAGAAAAAGGATGGTTCTTTTCGCATGTGTATCGATTATCGGGAACTCAACAAACTCACGATCAAGAACGGTACCCATTGCCCCGAATCGACGATCTATTTGATCAAC
The DNA here is from genome assembly GCA_025506515.1 of Flaveria trinervia. Taxonomy (NCBI): domain Eukaryota; kingdom Viridiplantae; phylum Streptophyta; class Magnoliopsida; order Asterales; family Asteraceae; genus Flaveria; species Flaveria trinervia. The sequence goes on from CM046443.1 coordinate 702,234, forward strand.
TTCAGGGTGCCTTGTACTTCTCAAAGATCGATCTTCGTTCTGGTTACCACCAACTCCGTGTGCACGATGATGACATTCCAAAAACCGCTTTTCGTACAAGATATGGCCACTACGAGTTTACAGTTATGCCTTTCGGGTTAACCAATGCACCGGCAGTATTCATGGATTTGATGAATCGCGTGTGTAGGCCATATCTAGATAAATTCGTGATCGTATTCATCGACGACATCTTAATATACTCCAAATCCAAATCCGATCACGAGAACCACCTTCGTCTAATACTCGAACTTCTGAGGAAAGAGAAACTCTACGCCAAATTTTCAAAGTGCGAATTCTGGCTTAATAAGGTTCAATTTCTTGGTCACGTAGTAAACAGCAAGGGGATTCACGTCGATCCCGCGAAGATCGAGGCAGTAAAGAATTGGGGAGAACCTAAAACACCTACAGAGATTCGTTCATTCCTTGGTTTAGCCGGATATTACCGACGTTTTATTCCTAACTTCTCGAAGATTGCTGCGCCACTCACCGCTTTGACCCACAAGGATAAGTCTTTTTCTTGGGGGCCCGATCAAGAAAAAGCATTTCAAACCCTCAAGCAAGGGCTGTGTGAGGCACCGATCCTAACACTTCCTGATGGAAACGACGACTTTGTTGTCTATTGTGACGCTTCAAAACAAGGTCTAGGTTGTGTTCTCATGCAACGAGGTAAAGTTATAGCTTATGCTTCAAGACAACTGAAGATTCATGAGAAAAATTATACGACGCACGATCTTGAATTGGGTGCTGTGGTATTCGCACTCAAAATCTGGAGACACTATCTCTATGGCACTAAATGTGTTGTATTCACCGATCATAAGAGTCTCCAGTACATCTTCAACCAGAAGGAGCTTAACATGAGGCAACGACGTTGGGTCGAACTACTTAACGACTATGACTGTGAGATTCGTTACCACCCCGGTAAAGCTAATGTCGTAGCCGATGCATTAAGTCGTAAGGGCCAAGTTATGCTTCAAAGCGTCACCATTCAAACCGACCTCCTGACCCGTATACTTGAAGCTCAACACGAATCAGTAACCAAGGGCAACATGTATGAGGAAATGTCATGCGGTGCTGAACTCCAGTTGGAAACCAAGTCGGACGGACTACTGTATTTTCTAGATCGAATTTGGGTTCCGAATCGCGATAACCTTCGAGAAACCATCATGGATGAGGCTCATAAGGCTCGTTATTCTATTCATCCGGGATCGGATAAGATGTTCATGAATCTTCGGAACCAATATTGGTGGCCTGGCATGAAGAAGGATATAGCCTTGTATGTATCTAAATGCCTCACATGTTCCAAAGTCAAAGCCGAGCATCAACGTCCCTCTGGATTGCTCGTACAACCCGAGGTTCCATTATGGAAATGGGAAAGCATATCCATGGATTTCATCACCAAGCTGCCTCGTACCGTTAGTGGTCACGATAGTATCTGGGTTATCGTTGATCGATTGACTAAGTCAGCTCATTTCATACCAATTCGTGAGGACTACCGAGTCGAGAAATTGGCTCGTATTTACATCAATGAAATAGTCAGTCGGCATGGTGTACCTTTAGATATCATCTCTGATCGCGATGGTCGCTTCATCTCTCGCTTCTGGAAAAGTCTCCAATCAGCCCTCGGAACTCAATTGAATCTTAGCACAGCCTATCACCCGCAAACCGATGGTCAGACTGAAAGAACGATACAAACCCTCGAGGATATGCTCCGGCTTGTGTCATCGATTTCAGTGGATCGTGGGATTCTCATCTTCCATTGATTGAATTCTCTTACAATAACAGTTATCACACCAGCATCCAGATGGCACCATTTGAGGCCTTGTATGGCCGAAAATGTCGATCTCCCATCTGTTGGTCTGAAGTTGGTGAATCACAAATTATTGGACCGGAATTGATACAAGAAACAACCGACAAAATTCATAAGATCCGTGATAACTTGATCGCTGCTAGAAATCGTCAAAAGCATTATGCTGATAAAAGACGTAAGCCCATGGAATACAAAGTCGGCGAACTCGTACTTCTTAAGGTGTCACCCTGGAAGGGAGTGATCCGTTTTGGAAAGAAAGGGAAACTAGCGCCTCGTTATGTGGGTCCTTTCAAAGTTCTCGAGCGTATTGGGCAGGTTGCTTACAAGCTAGAACTACCTCAAGAACTTAGCAATGTTCATCCTACGTTTCACGTGTCCAACCTCAAGAAATGTCTTGCCGATGAAAACCTCCACATTCCACTCGATGAGGTTCGCATAGATGAATCCATGCACTTTATCGAGAAGCCTGTGGAAATTATGGATCGAGAAGTCAAAACACTCAAGCGTAGCCGGATACCCATTGTTAAGGTCCGCTGGGAATCTAAACGTGGCCCAGAGTTTACCTGGGAACGTGAAGACCAAATGAAATTGAAGTACCCTCAACTATTCGCATCAGCCTCCTCGTGATTTAATTTCGGGACGAAATTTCCTAAAGCAGGGGAGACTGTGACATTTGACCCGTTTTGATTTGTAAACCGAACCCGATTGGGTGATTATCAATGAAACAATCATGTTTTCGCTTTTATTGCTAGTTTAATGATTGTATGAAACCGTTTGACGTTTACTAAATTTCTCGATTTATTTAATAAGTTTCACGAACTTAATTAAATGTAGGATATAATATAATAATAATAACAATAATAACAATAATAAGAATAACAACAATAATAAATAACAAAAAAAAATAAGTCATAATGTAACATGTACAAATTCAATTTTTATAAATAAATGGTTATAAGATTTAGTTATTTTAAACCAACTTTTGTTAAAAATTGGGGGTTAAAAGATTAAACCTTAAAACAAAATTAAGCAAGAATTAGAAATCAGTCCAAACATCAGGGACCATTGTGTAAATTTAATTCAAACACCCACCCCCCCCCCCCTTCCCCGTCCCCATCCCCGGTCGCCGCCGGCGACCTCTCCGGCGAACCCAAAACCACAAAACCGAACCAATTAAACCCAATCCGACCCCCCCTGCACTGTCGCCCATCCCCTTCGAACTCGGGTACGCCAAGTGATTTGAAATTGACCATTCTTGCACGTCGCCCCCCCCCCCCCCCCCCGACCACCGAACCATACCCTGCAAAATCCGCTCGAATTGGGTACATGTAACATCAATTAATTGACCATACCGCGTCCCCTAAGCCTATCGAACCACACCCGGGGCCCCATTCCTTTCCAAAGCCTCGAATTGATCGAAACCCGGACCCCCCCCGAAGCTTAGAAATCGAGGTAGCCGTTGGACCTCATCCTCAACCAATTGAACCCTATAAATTGAGGGCAAACGCTCCTTTGCACTCGCCTAAGCTCCCTGCACGACCAATTTCATCACACACGCACAAAAACTTCGAATTTGATCCCCTCTCGGTCGCGGCTCAAGCTCGAACTCGATCACCATCCAACCAAAACCATTTCGGTAATTAAATACATAGACATGCTCGTTTTTGGGTAGGGAACAAAAGCCCTAACCTTAATCTGAACGAAAAGTTCGAATCGAGGTTCAATTCGGGTGATTTTCATTCTAGGGTTTTTGGGTTGATTTGGGGATTCTTAAAAATGTGTTTAAGTAGCATTTAAATCTGATAAATTACCACTAACAGGCGCTTAGCCTGGTGGTAAACACACACTATGCAACCTGGAGGTCGCGGGTTCAAACCCGGGCACCTCCATATTTTTCCCTTCTTTAATTTATTCAAGTTTTTAAATTTTTAAGAAATTCTTAAAAATCAAATAAAATTCTTATAAATTTTTTAAAAAAAAAGACTTCTGAATTTATTACTAATTTTTGAAAATATAAAGTTTATAAAACTATTGTTTGATAAATGTAAGATTTGGATATTATAAACATTATAAAAGAAATCAAAAAAAAAAATTATTTAACAAAACCCCAAATTTCACTCGAACCTCTAAACCCATTTCTGATTCACAAATTCGTTATGGTCTTAACTCTCGAGACACCTTTTCCTTAGGTTTACCGTGAGGATTTTCATAGGTGTCTAATCTGTTTAAATCAATTTCGATTCATCAATCCATGTGAGTATTCATAGCCCATTTTCTATTATTTCATATTTGGGGAAATCATGTGACACAATATTCAATCATGTTGTTATTCTATCGTTATTCATTTTAAATTCAATTCAAAACAGGTTATGTTATTCTTGCTATTATGTGTGCATACTTTGATAAACGGGACAACAGTTTGAACCCTAATACAATCAATCAATCTTGGTATCAATGGTAGATCTACTGGTTTTGGATAACCCACCCCATGAATAGTCGAGTGGTGATTGTGCCGGAGGCAAATAGTCAATCTATGGTGTATGTGTGCAAGTCTATTATATGCAAAATGACAAGTCAAGGGGTTTAAATCGTGTCGGTTTATCTATATGCTATGCTATTGCCTTATAAGTCTTAACATTACCTTGTGAATTGGATTATTTCTCAAGCAAACAATCAATCTCTATGTATATCAAACTGTGATTACTCACCAGCTAACTCGTTAGCTAACTTTATTTTTCTCACATGATTTCAGGACATGCTGCATAGTTGGATTATCTGCAAGCTTACAATTAGGACTTTTGGACTTAGCTAAAAATGGATATCTTTTGTGACTGAAACTTTGTATTTGCATATGTTAAACTGTGCTGTTTTGTAATATGATTTTAATACTATTTACCCCTTTTAGACGACCATGTGTTATGAACAATCAATCATTCCCTCGTCCGCTCCGATGATTCCGCCGTCGGTCGGGGTGTGACAACCAATAGGTTTATTTTGTTAAATCTTTGAGCTTATTTATTTAACTAAACACTTAACACATATTTCATTAATCTATTAACATTCCGTAATTATCTCTATAATTTTTTAGAAGAATACCTTAAACAATACTTGCACTTGCTACATGAGAAAGACTTTTTAAAAAGATTTCAATTGATGATGTATGGATATTTTCAAGAGATGAAGACAAACACATCTATAATATATAATGTGTTGTACTTTCTAATGAAATCATATTTGTCAAATTTCTTATAATGCGATTGCAATTTGTTTTATGTGACCTGACGTCCTAGACCAAAATTTCCAGTATTGAGTTGAGATATACACGTCTATTCGAAAACTAAAAAAACGACCCTCAAGAAAAAATTCCAGGTCCGCCTCTAAGTTTGACCAAGTATCCGCCTTCGATTTTCCCCACCAAACCAAGCCCCCTCTTATATTTTTCAAGGTCTTGTGCAAATCAATAAAGGATAAATTACCACTAGGGTTGGTGTTTTAGTGACAGCCTCTAGGAGTATTGTTTTTTTAATGAGGGTAGTTTAGAAGTAAGAGTAACATAAATTTGTCATTCTAAGAACTAAATAAAGAATGAAATGATTGATGAAATTGTTGTCAGATTTCAAGGCGACACTATACGCTTACAAGCAGGAATCATAGCATTACTAGTTTTCTTCTCGCTATTAAACATTCTTTCAATTAGTGAAAAGTCCTCTCTTTTTTTTCAAGTTTTATGAAAATCTCAAACAACTGCTTTAGAATTCCCTACACTTTTTTATTTCTATATACTAAAAACCATTTAAAAATTTCTTCACAGGGTGAGCAGACCAATTTGATTCAGGTCAAAGCAGGTTCTAGCCAAATGAACTCGCATTAATCTGAGCTCAGTTTACATTGAAAAAACATCTATGCTCCTAAAGCCCGCTACTGATGATTGGTCGTATGTGGCATTGAATACAACAGCGGCACAAACACAATGAAGGCATGGCGGGTGGTGGCAGGGATTGAGATGCTTTTAGTAGTAGCGATTGTGAATTGCATGCCACCAATAGCGGAGGCACAGCAGGTGGCGCCGGCCGCTATTGTGGCGGCTACTGTGGTGCCGGCTTGGACAGTGAATTGTATGTCACCTCCGATGATCGTCCAAAAGAATACCATGATTACTTCTGAATTTTTTTTAAAAGATTAAAACTATATAATCATTTACCGAAACATATAAACCAAAATTCAATGAACGATTTATGACACAACCATAAGAACGACCCTATTCCACACAGATGACGAGCACCTCATGTTTGAACAAAAGAAAGCCGAGCATCTCAAGAATCTCGAAAACGTCCTACTAGACACGCTATCTTCCCGCCTTGAAGGAAGATTCCCTTGAAGACTACCGACGATTAGTATTCGTGGATGTCAATGGGGATGTAAGGTGGTTCACTAAAAATTAGTTAACAAGGAACAAGTACTTTGATCTATCAAGTCAAAACAGCCATACCTGAACGTCAATAGTGAATATAAGAATGAATTGTGAAAACCGTGATAACAGTTAAGCTAAGAGAAAATATGAAGAACGTCGCGTGTGTGGAATGAAAGCCGAGGTAGATGTGTCTGAAGATTTAATAACCAACAAAGCATTAGACTTGGTGGATGGGTTGTTCATATAATGTACATATCAATGCATGAAATGTAAAAAGTGTAAGAGACCATATTTGAAGATGTTGATCTTTGCATTGTGAAAGATTTAGGTGTTGCAGTTCAATAGATCGTCAATGGTGAAGATGATACTTTTGTATATATGTTCAACAGATAATATGTATACAGGATGCATCAACCAACAAAGCATATCACAAACAGTAGATGTACAACCAACAAAGCATATCACAAACAACAATGTACAACAGATTTATCATCAGCAACAGATAAACTCACCCTGATATTAAGACATAACAGTACTGCCTTCAGAGTACGAACGATATACACCAGATTATTGAATCACTCATGCGTCACGCAGAATCCTCCGTTAAAGCTGAGCAAAAGCAACTACAAAAAGTGAGCATAGATTACGAGCAGGAAGGTACATTTCTTAAGATTTATAGACAACGACTAATGCATCAAGATGATTACAAAAATATTAATTTTAATTGTAGTTTAAATCTCTCGAGTAAAGCAATTTAGGAGGTGTATCCCCTCAAATAAGGTTTCGAGCTTCTTTTAACCTGTTTGGCATGTTCCCTTTGTAGCTATTATTTATTTGACCCATTTGTAATTAAAATATGACCCTCACCGAATGGTCGCTTTGCACACTTGAAAGTTTGGGCTCACAGTTCACAAGCTACTCTAAGAAGCTCATCAACTAGGAGCATGGAAAAGACGTTAGAAGAGTTCTAAATTACACAAAGTAGTAATAACTATGGTGCATCCAAAACATGTCAAATGTTAGAGGTGTCTGGATTTGTGGAATTACAAAGTATGATGCGTCTGAAAAGATTGCTACAAAAGCTATTTATGAGAAAGGTAATCAAGTTTACCTCAAGCTTCTAGAAGGAGGACAGTGTTCTTTTAAGTAGTGCCTTTAACTATCATGACAGGGCATGACACATGGTTGAGCAGTAGTTACTTACACTTCCCAAAAACATCCTGCATTTAGAAAAATTGCTAGTTATGCTTGGTAAAATAAATCTCTAATTTCTCATTAGTTAGCTATTTGACTGCTAGTCAGATATCCAAAATCCCCTTAAGCTGGAGCCTGGAGGAACCATGTGGATAAAAACAATGTTATAACACCTTGTAGTGGTTACAAATTGACAGAAAGATATATTGCAGTTGAATCTAACCTCAAAGAAAATTATTGCGGTTATTAGGGATAGTGGGAGTAATTTTTTCCTATGAAAAATGTTTCCCTGTTGTAAGGGTCGGAATCCTTTTGTTAGCTTCAATGACAGACCTTATTAGTCCCCCTCTCCCTCGCTTCTCTTCCAGTAACAGGTCAAAACGGTTTATTTTTTGCATAAATCAAAGCCCAGAACACTTTTGTGTAGAAGTTTTGATCTTTATATAAACAATTAGTGTGCCAAATATAATTACAATTTACAATATATATATATATATATATATATATCTCATTTCTCGAATAATATGGTTAGAAGGCCTTATGCATTTAAAAATACACACCGGCAACTTTTCACTCATTTTATCTGTTTCCTTTTGTAGTCATTTTTTTTACTCAATGGACTGTTAAAGATTAAACATAACTCATATCAACCCTAAACTTCCACCTCTAATATTCTCAAGAAACAAGCGTGGTATTGTTCTATTATAGGACATCAACTCCTCTGTGCCTCTTATGACATGCTACAGCAGGCCAATAATTAATCTGTTTCCTTCATTTATTACGCCAGTCACATATATTGTTTCTAATAATTTATACAGCTTAACAACAGAATTAATAGCCTTTTGCCATGGACAATGACGTGAAATTACAAGCATATATATCACTTGTGCATCATAGCTGTAAATGAAGGAAGTTAATCAGGCTATTATAAATAAGCAATAAAACGTATTCTATCTGCCAATAAAACCTACATCATGATCCAAATGCAGTACTCCTGGCTACATATACTGAGCTACTCATTTTAGATTAAATATGTATGAATAAACAAATATATGTAATATCCAGTTTTGAGGCATAGGCAATATATTTTTATTAAGTTTCATTGTATCCTGCACTTCACTTGCATGTATCTGTTACTGCTTATGTGTTTAGTATGATAAAGAATACTGAAGTAAGCTGTCTTCCAAAAAATGTAGGTGAAACACATAAACATTTGTACACAGGCATGAAATGACAAACAGAGGGGTCAACTTTAGCTTGCAGCTAATCAAGAATAACAAGTCACCAGGGAAATGTAGAAAAGGAATTGAACTAACAACATTCTGTGATCTCAGATATTTATAATGAAAAACTAATTTCACCATGGGCAAAAAAAGCTTATATGAGCATGGTCGAGGATGCTAATATAACAGGTTAACAATCTAAATATATAAGATCCAGTAGGCAGGCGATAATGTCACCTCTTGATGGGACCAAAAGAGCGGCATCCCATTACAAGCAAATCAGCATGCAATTCCTCAACAGCTTCACATATTTTCTCCTTAGGATCCCCAATCAGTATTTGAGTTTTGACTTCAGCCTGGAAGTTAATTGTTAATATATATATATGTATGGATGAATCTAAAATCAGCAAAATCAAACAATATCTCTGGAACGAAAAAAGACAAGTTGCAAACCAACCAACTAACTTATGAATTACAGGTCATCAAGAAACCACAGTTTTAGCATAAAACGAGTGAATGAACAGATCTTGAAAATCCATAATCAGAAATACAGATGAGTTAGATAAGTTTGACCAGCATGAACAGATCTTGAAAGAAGCTTGTTAGTCAGTACAGATACTATACCAAATCAGGAAATCACGCAAACACTAAAAAGAAATCATAACAAAAAGCACGGCATCACTCAACTGAAAAACTTTGATTTTGAAAAAAGCAACTATATGCACGAGTAGAACTGAGAAACCTGACATTGTTATCAGCGCAGATGTTCATAGCATGAGTGATGATGGCGTCAGTGATCCGCCGCTGGTGCGCCTCGATCGCCGCAGTAAACGCCGGCACCTCCACATCACCTGATTTTCCACATCATCAGAAATTAAAAGAAAAAAATCAATCGAATCTAGTAAAGAAAACATCAAGAGAAAAGAAGAAAAAAGAAAGGAGATGGTAGTAACTTGGACCACCGAAGGGGATGGAGCCGGGGTTGAGACCGACGGCGATGGAGGGCGGTGACTGAACGTGAAGGATGACGAGAGATCCGTCTGGGCGAAGCTTCACGTTATCCAGTGCCCACTTCAAACCCTTCATGCTCTCCTCGCTCGCATCAACGGCCACCAGCACGCACCCGAGGTTTTCAGGCATCCTTTTCTCTAAGACACTCAAAACTCTCAAAACTCTCAAAACTCTCAAAACTCTCAAAACTCTCAACTCTCAACTCCACACGGATTTGGTCTTCAGATATGCCAGACTGGATATCACTGGCGGTGTACTTCGCAAACTCATCGTTCAATCTACTTAAAGCTTTTACACTTTACAGTCTTCGTGTTATGTTTGACTACCAAGTGAAAAACTAAATTAATTCTTATTGACTTTTTATTTTACTGGAAGTGGTTTTTAATATTTTGTTTTTTTATAGTATTTTCATAAAACTTTATTATCTTGTCTTCGAAACTAAAATTAAAAAAAAAAAACAAATAAATAAATTTTGCGTGACTGCTTGTATAGACCGGTCTAACAAAAAAATTACACTAAAAAATTAAAAAAAACAAAAGTTACAATTGTAGTCTTAAAAGGTTTTAAAACGTGTTAAAATTAAGTATAAGCTGAAATCTTAAACATATTAAGTTTTTTTTATTTATAAATATAAGGTTATTGTGTAAATAATTGTATTGTAAAGGGTAATATAAACAATGTTTTAAATACAATCTTACTTATCTTATGCATTAATAAAATAATTATTATTAATTTTATGAATCTTTAAAAATACACATCTTATATGCAACGTCTTAAAATATGAATATAAAGAGTATTTAACTATTTTGTAAAGTTAAGATAAATGTTTCTTTAGTCTTACTATTAAATTAAATTAAAGAGTAATTATCATTTGCATTCCTAATGTTTGTTCATTTTAACCATTTGCATTCTTGCGGTTTCAAAATTATCATCCGGCCCCTGACGTTCTTAAAATAAAATAGTATCATATATAGTACACATATTCGCTGTTTTTTTTACTTTTCATGTTGAATTAAGATGAAAAGTTGTCTTGACACGCAATCTCGGTTACAAATAAAAAACCAATATCCAAATTTGTTACTTGTAATTGCTATTTGTTACTTGTTTTCGTTTGTATTTGTTCAAACCATATAAACCATCTATTCAGTTAATTTTTAAACTTTAGTGTAACAACCAAAAATTAAAGTTTGAAAAAAAGGCCAGTTTTAATGATAAATGAATAGTTGATTTACTTAAGCATCAAACGACACTTGTGCGGATCAAGAGATTTGGAGATTTGAAACATGGAAGGTGTTCTTGAGAAATTGACAAATGTTTTACAAAAGCTTTGGAGATTTGAAAGACAAAAAGAAAATATCTCGGACATCATAAATTACGAAAAAAATCAAATCATGTCCATAAATATCTTCGAGCATCTTAGCATATAAATTTAAACTAGTATTAAACCCCTTCGTATTATGCTGGTGGCGTTAACATGACCAAATAATATTAACATCACACCACTGTTACTAACCACATCATCAGAAAAAATCCACACTATAAAAAATTGAAAAAAAAAATATAAAACAAAACGAAAAGTAGACTTAAAAAGTTGAATAACGCATAGAAAAGTAAAACATTTAAAATAATAACTAAGTCGATCTAGGACCCACACGTTATGATTGGGCCGTTAAACTAATAAAAACAGGCGTAAACTTTGCACCACACGCGCACATTACGACGTGTTAATTCGGAAAATTTAGACCGATACGTAAAACGAAATATTTGTAATTGAGGATCAAAGTTGAACGTAAAAATTTGTAGTGGTTAAATTGTAAAATATGTGAATAATTTCTTAGTTTATAAAAATTTATTTCTTTGGAAATTACATTTAGAAAAATATTCTCCTTATTGATTTATTAAAAACTTATTTCTAATCTCAAAAAACTAAACAATATCATTAGCTGTTAAAATAATTATTTAATAAGAAATAAAAGTAAGAAAATTAGAATTAGAATGTTTAGAATTGTGTCAAATATTTACCAAAAATATTTTTTAATATAATTAATAGATTATAACTATTGTTATGTATACATGATATTATATCAACTTTTAAGATGCTCAGTGAAGTTATTTTTAAAGATGAGATTCTTACATATTTTCTATTCTTAAGATCTTAAATTAGACTACGCGTAGTGATTTAACTAATTTTATGAATTAAAACGGGATGCCATGTAGGCGAAAATGAATTTACTTAAATCATCTTTAAATCAAGAGTAATAGTTTTAACTAATTGAAATTATTACTCAATTAGTTTTTATTTAATAAACAATAAACTTGAGTTTTTTTTTTTCAAAAGAAAATTGTTGAAAAAATTATTTATCAATCTATTATTTAGAAAATATTTACCAAAATAATGTTAAAATAATTTAATCTTAATTTACAAAAAAAAACAAATAAAGGAAAGGAAAAGTCTACAGCAAAACAAAATGCCTTTCATCACCGACTATTAATAAGCCAACAATATATTTGTCATCGTCTCTAAATCTCCGATATTCGTACAGATTGGGACCTAAGCGGTATGATAAATCAGAAGATATTTCAAGTTCTCAATCACCATCGACGATTCACAACTATAGCTTGAGCTTGTTCATCAAGGATTCAGTAGTAGAATTTGGGTTTAGAATGCATCGTTAATTTCTATTGAAGTAACTTAAATTGATTTGCTTGGTGAAATACATTGATCAGATGTCCAAATTAAACAAATATATATAGATGAATCAAAAATCCCAAAAACAAGAATCACATTGAAGCCCGTAAATTTATATAATGTATTGGTTGGCCATCACAAAGCCGAAGAAGAAGATGGCCCCTTATGAACAGAGATTGCTTCCTTGTTCAAAACTATTAATTGCTTGCATGATGCATCCTTATTCCCGTTAAAGAAGACGATCAAAACAAGTGGGGTTGCAGTGTCGAAAGCGTATTTATGTTTTGTTTACAGTTTTCACCGGTGTTATAACCTTGGGCCTACTTTCATTATTGAGTAGTGGGTTTGACGTGATAACGCTTTTCACATAATCACTCTTGGCGTCCCATTTAGCTCTCACTATGTAGAGTTACATATTAAAAAATTTAGGAAGAAAAAATACGTAAATATCCTTTAAAGATCATATAAAATATTTATATTATAAAGAAAATAAATAAATAAAAAACAATATGTATTAGCATGAACATGTTAACAAACATTTTTTACTAAGCTATTTTTAAAGGGTGATGTTAAACGTAACATGTTTTGTTATTTTTACATGTTACACCCATCAAGTTTTAAATTATTTATTGGTTTCCTTTTAACTTTTTAGTTAACATATAATCTCCATCCTTAATATGTTTACTAAACCTTTTTGTGGGTTTTTACTTTACAATACGTATTTTGCATTTATCAACTAATATTTTTTTATATATCTTCTAGAGACATAACTTTTGAAGGATGTATCATCGAATTTCAATAGATTTTTTTGATAATTAGTTAAACACGTAAATAAAAAAGGCTTAAGTTAAATTAACTTTAGTGGATTCAAACTTTTCTATTTAGCTACTTGAAATAGTTTTTTTTTTATTTTTATTAAAAAAATTGTTAATCAATTATCTATCCATATAATTTTGAACTCTTAGCTACATTGAATTTTTAGTTTTTGGGTTTTGGCTACCAAATTTTTATGGTTTTTATATTTGGCTAGTTTTTATTTTTCAAGTTATTTTAGTAATTAGAAATTATTCTAAATACCTATTAATTAAATTTGTATCATAAAATATGTGAAACTTGTGTTAATTAATTTGCCATGTTTGTTAAGTTTATTATATTATATCGTCATTTTTATATTATGTTGGCTTGATGCCTTCGAGTTTGAAGTTGGAGTGATACTTGTTACTATACTTTTTGTATTTTGGTTTTCATATTCAAGTTTATGATACAATTATTTGCGCAACGCGTGCAAAATAGTAGTAAACAATGCAGGACCAAAATTAGATAACAATATACATGTATAAAGAGCATTTATACATTTTTAACAAACGTATTTTGTTTTTAAAAAATCTTTTTTTACCTTTAAAGAAACATGTTTGATTTTCTTGAGTAGGGTATGAGAATTAAGAGGATATGACTAGTAGGGACTTTTTGATGCAGCTGACTCAGTAATATCTAACTGAGTAAAAAGCTGACTCATTTAAAAGTTCTGACTGAGTCTGCATCTGACTGAAACTTGTCTGTTGATAGTGTCTAACTAACTCAACTGAATTTACCAAATCCCCATAACGCTTTGGTCATTTAACTTATCAGTTTCAAAAAATCATCTGAATTTACCAAACGCTTAAGCAACCAAATTTTTTATTATACAATTTTATATTAAAGAAGTACATCCAAACACCAAATAACATACACACTATACTTATTTACATTTTATTTATATTAAATAATGAAATGTATTGGCTAAAAGCAAAAAACCACCGCCACAAACAAAAACCAAAAAACCAAGTTACCATAGTCACCTACATCTCCGCCTCTTTCTCTTTGTTCTTCATGTTTGCCTTCATCTTCTCCACTGTTGCCTTGTATGGAGCCACCACCTCCCGCAGCTGTTACTTCGGCCACCGTTCTACCACCAACCGCCTCTCAACAACTTCCTCTGAAACCTTTCTCTCAACCTCGTTCTTCAGCGTCTCCATCTCCACCTCTCTCTCAGATCTGTACACGTCTCCTCGTCCTTTCTTCGTCGCCGGCGACGACCAGTCCTCCACCGTGTCACTGTCGTCGTAGAACTTCTTCGATTTGGAGTTAGCTTCTTCGTAATCAGAGTCAGCGTCACCGGAGTGGACGTCGGTGATGAGAAGGGTAGCGCCCTTTTCTTGGTCAGTTTGGTCAGATTTTTTAATTCAGGGTCTGGGTCAGAACCCACGGACCCGGTCAGAACACAATATAGTCATATCAAACGCACTAACCGACTGACCGAGTCAGCCAGTCAGCCGGGTTCAGCCAAAATCAAACTAAGGGGCTGTTTGATTGCGCTGACTGAGTAAGATCTGACTGAGTAAGAAGCTAACCCAGTAAGAGGTTTTGACTGAGTCTGCATCTGACTGAAACTTGATGTTTGATTTATTAATATCTGACTGACCCAGTAAGAGGCTACATACCCTATACATACCCATATACATACCCATCTACATACACATATACATACCCATATACATACCCATATACATACACATATACATACCCATATACATACACATCTACATACCCATCTACATACACATCTACATACCCATATACATACCCATATACATACACATATACATACCCATCTACATACACATCTACATACCCATATACATATCCATATACATACACATCTACATACCCATATACATACACATATACATACCCATCTACATACCCATATACATACCCATATACATACACATATACATACACATATACATACCCATCTACATAACATCTACATACCCATATTATACCTATATACATACACATCTACATACCCATATACATACACATATACATACCCATATACATACACATATACATACCCATATACATACACATCTACATACCCATCTACATACACATCTACATACCCATATACATACCCATATACATACACATTTACATACCCATCTACATACACATCTACATACCCATATACATACCTATATACATACACATCTACATACCCATATACATACACATATACATACCCATATACATACCCATATACATACCCATATACATACACATATACATACCCATCTACATACACATCTACATACCCATATACATACACATATACATACCCATCTACATACACATCTACATACCCATATACATACACATATACATAAAGGAATGATGATTACCATAGGTTAGGGCTCGCGAACTTGATTACCGCTCAGTTAGGGCCGATCGAGAGCGCGAGGCTCGGTTAGGGCTCGATCGGGAGGGGATGAAGCTGACCGAGGGGAGGGGAGGTTGGCCGACCGAGAGCTCAGGGGGAGGGGAGGTGACCGACCGAGAGCTCAGGGGGAGGGGAGGTGACCGACCGAGAGCGCGGGGGAGGGGAGGAGCGCGACCGAGAGCGCAGGGAGGGGGGAGGAGCGCGACCGATCAGGTGGGGTGGGAGAGTAGCCTGGGTCAGCAATGTGTTTTTCAAAGTTTGGGTCAGACATACATGACCCGGTCAGCAGCTACAATCGCGTATCAAACTGGCTGACCCGCTGACCGAGTCAGCCAGTCAGTCGAGTCAGCCAGTCAGTCGGGTCAGCCCGATCAGAACAAAACAAACAGGCCCTAAGAATGATTTAGTAAATATTTTAATTTTGAAGTGGGGAATATAATTTTTTTTAAAGGGATTGTTTTAAGAATGGGGTATGACAAGTAAGACAAAATAAGATGTGTAACCCACCCTTTTAAAATTGTACATCTTTGTTGTAACAAACATAGTTGTTGTTTTTTCTTTTTTCACACTTGTGTCGTTTAGACGAATATATTTCCGGACAAATGAGTGTTTCTAGAATAATTATTGTGTAGAAAATGCTTTTTTTTTTAAAAACATTTTTCATGATAATAAATGATTAATTTACCTATTTGGTCAATTATTGTGATTTACTTTTGTTTTTAGAATTCAGTTTTCTTATGATCGGTACATTAATCCAGTCTCTGTTGTAAGATCTGATTTTGCTGGCTGTTAAAAAAACCTATAATCTGTGTAAAAGTAAAAAATCAGCGTTTAATAAATAATTTAAATATGATTTTTATAAATGATAACAAATCTGAATGCATAAAATACTTTAATATAAAATTTTATGATAGCATATTAGCATTGATACAATATTTGACAGTGTCCAATCCCAAATTAAAATAACAAAGATTAAAGCAACATATAAATTATTTGAAATTATATTTATTCAATCAATATTACAATGAGATAATTTAGAAGATGAACTTAACCTAATTTTTTAATTATCACACGCTATTTAATTATTTAAATCTTTTATTTATATCCATGACATATGTTGCCTATTGTGTACATGTTCACTAGCCGACATAAAACATAAACAGGTCATTGTTTTGTTGGCTCGCGACTTGAAACATGTAATCCTTTGAAACATTTTTGCTCGTTAAATGTGTTAAACTAGGAGTTCATACCGCCCTTCATCTCGGGTAAGACTACGCATCGTGGTCGTTATACGTATATAAAATGTTACATAGATACGTAAAACCCGATAAATTATATAATTGATTTAAAAGCTATTAGTAATATATTAAAAGAAATGAAAAAGAAACCAAAAAATAAAATATTTAAGTTTCATTAACATAATAAAAGAAAGTAAAAAAAAAGAACTTGCAAACAAAATAAAAAATCTATTATTTAAAATGCAGTTGAAGGACATGAACATGGGTTAAACGTAAGAAATGAGAGATATACTACCACTACACCAAATGATTCCATTTGTTAATAAGCAAAAATCAAAAACAAAAATAAAAAAGTTGACACGTGGACAGTAACAATATGTTACTGTATACACTAATCTTGTAAATGTTAGTATTAGATTTTCTTTTATATGAGAATGGTATTTTTTATATATTAAAACTACTTTTTTGTAAGGTGCTAAAGCAGCAAGAGGATAATTACGAATAATAAAAACATCCACAACTTAAAATTACGGCAAAATTTTCTACTCAAGAGAAAAATAGATTTTTTACATCTAATTTTACGCTTCGTCTTGTAACTTTTAATTATAATTATACATTTTCTATCTTGTCGTTGGATGTTTCGGTGACTAGGCGTTGGAGCACCATGTTCTTTTGTACAAGGGTGGTAGACGTTATTTTAACTTGTAGCTAGTGTTAATAAGCTCACACACGAAACAACTTATGATTGATATTTCAAACACATATTGTTTACTAATAAGTCATAGGCAGCTGATTTTAACATGAAGAATCTATATAGCTTTCTATATACAACATATATCTTTAGAACTAAAAAAAGAATAAAAAATGTATTTCCTTGAATGGAGTAGGAGCAAGTACTATTTTATAGGTGAGATTAATATGAATTACGTCAATACATCTCGATCATTCGTGTCTATTAAATTAGTCATATGATCGTTCTAGCTTAGGTTAGAAAACAACACTCAAATGTAGCTAGTATATATTATGTATATATAACCTGGCTAGTAGTCCATGGTACAGTCAGTAGGCTTAAAATGCACCTTTTGGTTATCCAAATCAATGGCGACCATCACATTTCTTTGAAACAAATTTCCAAAGAAACCCACACCATCATCATATGCATAAACATCCAAGCAAGACACCCCCTTTCCAAACTCCGTAAACAAGTTCCCCATCGAACCGCAATGTGACCGTAACGTAACCTCCATCGAACCGCAATGTGACCGTGGGAACGCGCTCCAACTTCAAATCCTTGTAGCAAACAAAACCAGTGTTCCCTCGTGGGTCTTCCACCGTCTCACCACCAATGGCTTCCTTCGTATTAGGCGCAAAGCGGTTGTACATATCCGTAGGCAGATAAGTCAACGAACCCTCAATGTTTATGATCATGTTACCATATTCCACGTGATCGAGATTGTTCGAAAACAATGATGATTGATTTTTTAAGAACGACGAGCTCTTGTTACCCACCCACCAACACGTCGATCATATTAACGTAGTAGAAAGTCTTTGAATATTCGAAATCTTTCTTTACGAGGGAAGTTAACACCACATTTGGCCCCGACACGTTAACGCTATCCCCAAAATGAATTTTGCTTGTTAGATTATTTGAGGCGTCGTGGATATTATACGGGGGCAAACAATATGAAAACTTTCGCCTAGTCACCGATTTTATTTGGTTGACTAGCGAAGTTGAATCGCCCCCAAGAGCAAACACACCACCTAACTTCTCCTCTCCTGATTTATACTCGTTAACACACCCGAACAAAACATGTTCCACGGGAGTGGGCCCGAACCAAAAGATGTCTGTAGCAAGGACGCCTTTCATCACGGTCCCACTCTGATACGAAGAGTAGTTGTAGTGACAAATGTTTTGTGTGTCACATGGCTGAGTTTGGTCTGCTAGAGACTTGCAAGCTTTTGAATGACATAATTGTGTTTGATAAGTGGATGAATAGACGAAAAGAGGTGAATTCGCTTGCTTGTAACACGTCTTACAGGGTTGGCATGGGACCCATGTAAAGTCGGTTAACATTGTAACACTCCCAAAAACTTGTACAGGGGGTGTCCCGATTTGAATTTTCATTATGTAGTCTCCGGATGGATTGTTAAAGACATCCGCATCCATCTTTGAAGCAGACCACCCCGGGCTTTTTGCCATTTTCAAAAGGCGAAAAGCCCGAGACGTTGACCGATGAAAAGCCGGTCGGTTTGTGACAGGGTTGGGTTATATAGAGGGGTAGTGGAGAGTCTCTATGAAAAATATCAACACTAAAACCACCATTATGTTGGGTGGGTTTAGAGAGGGAAACAGAAATGGATAGAAAAAGAGTAACAAGAATGAGCATTATGTTCATGACTAAGATGATTGTGTTTTGATTCAAAGGGGAATATTTTATCGGAATTTATAATGTGAAGCTAGAAGAATTGAGTTTGAAAGTATGCCTTTGATTTAAAAATTAAATTAAATTAAATTAAATGGTTGAATACATTAGTTATTGAGGTAATAAAGGAAGGGAAATTTTATATACAATTAAACAATCAATTAGAGGTAATAAGCATAAATATATAGAATCAATTTCTGATTGCGATGGAAGAATGGATATTTGGTTATCCATTTTGTGTTTAAATCATGAGAAAATGCAACAACATTAACTTAAAGTTTGCTTTTGATTTTTATGTGACGATACTAATTATTATTTGTGGCGTCACATATGTTAATACATCGTTTGATTTTATGCATAGTGCCACAGTGGATTCAAATTAGGCTTGCTTATGGTATATATAGAAAAATTCAAAAATAGTTCTCAAGTATGTATCTCCATCTCCTGAGGCGTACAAAATCGGGTTTTGTTGGAACTAGTTTGGAGCAAAACCATTGTTTGCAACTAATACATTTGAGTGCTTTTTGGTGAGAAACCAGGTTATATGAGAGTGTTTTTATGTTTTTTGAGCTTTATTTTGATTTTTTAAGTGTCTTAACCAATTAATACATCGCACACCATTTTATACTAACTTAGGGAGTAAAATATTGCATACAAATCCCCAAACAATTAAGAATGATTATATTATAAATCCTACGTATAAATGGATAGAAATCAAATTAACGGATCGGAACCGCTTTGACAAGATAAGTAGAACCCGGTTTGAAATTGGTGGCGCGTCAAGACCTTGTTGATACCGGTTCGAGTTCGGTAGCCCGGTTCAGCTGTAGAATCAGTTATTTATTTATTTATTTTTTTCACACCTCTGATTAAAATTTCAAATAGTCCTGATTGGGCTGAATGTGTTTACATATTGGGCTTTTATAAGAACTGACTATGCTTATTGGGCTTTAACAAAAGTAACTAGGTGACGTGACATGGTTGACGCCTTGACGGGAAAGCAATTTTCGGTCTTAAATTTAAACTTACTCTGTATAAATATAAATATAATGATATAATTTCGACTGGATCTGATTCCAAATTAAAACACTAAAGATTTAAATGAATACTAAACAATAATTTGAAATATAATAACTGGAGACTGGAGTAGAAACTAGAAATAGACATATATTTGTCTACCAAATAGTGAAGATATAAATGTGATTACATTTAAATATAAAATCTTCAATAATGAATAATGATTGATAAATATGTAATGAAACCACTAACCATCATACTAATTAATTCTATAATGTTTAATTATATGATAAATAATCAATTCCATTCTAACATAACCTCAAATCCTCTCTAGTTCTGCCTTGCTTGTTATACGTTTAGTATACTTTGTGATCATAGTGTTGAGGAACAGACCCATAATAGTGTTGTGGGGTGAACATTCAAATAGGATTTTAGTTGGGAAAGGGTATAGTAATTAATCAACTCAAAAGAAAACAAAAAAACATACCAGGTAAACATATAATAATCACAAACATGGTTTTACTTTACGTTATACCTACATATACATGACATGCACTTATTTAGGCTTGCTATGGTCAGCTATTACATGACATGTCATGGTGTTAACCGTCTATGTTATCTATTTTAAAAGGTCGGTTTCATTAGACCGGCCTTCGTGGTCTAATTTTATTTTTGTTTTTAACTTCCTAACTATTTGTTAACTTCTACTATTGTATATAGCATCAAAGATAGTTTTATTTCTGTTTTAGTATTTAAATAAGAATACAAAAATGTATGTTTCACATAATCACGTTATTTTTTCTTACAAGAACTTGAAATAAATGGTATAAATACTAACATGTATGCTTTCAGAAGACTGAACCTATGGCCCACTAAACTTGCACCAAGTTTTAGTGTTTATTTCTGATACACTAAAAATCAATATTTAAAATAAACAAGTTATGCTATAAGTCTTTCAACGTATCTTTACGCAACAAATATAGTTATTTTGCTAATAACTGCATTTCTTAAAACTAAATGACAAAATTAAAAAAATTTAAATATAGAGTCAGTCACTTAGGACTTAGGAGGACTAGCACCAAAAAAAAACATCGTCATTAATTTGATAAAAAAAAATGGGTAGTTCGTAATAAGGAGGAGAAATACTAAAATTATGATCATTTCATTGCATAATATAAAAGGGAATAAAAAACAAAAATTAGCGAGAATATATAATTTTATTTAATACTCATAGTCTCGTACGCATTACATAACTTGGTGCATTGTGCAATCAGTAGGCTTAAAAGATACCTTGTGATTCACCAAATCGAACCCCACCATAAAATTTCTTTGCAATAAATTCCCAAATATAGCCAAATCAACCGAAGGTAGAATAGTCAAACAAGTCACCCCCTTTTCAACTTCCAAAAACATATTCACCGGCGGCAACTCAACGTCAGCTCCGGTGAACCGGAATGTCACCGTCGGGACACTCTCCAAGTTCAAATCCTTGTAGCAAAGCTCGAGGATCCCTTGTGGGTCCCGCGCTATATCACCACCAATGGCATTTGTTAGACTCGAGGTCAGCTCATTATAGAATTCCTTAGGGAGAAAAGTCAGCGTGGTGCCCGAGTCTATAATAATGTTACCTTCGTCAACCCCAACTTTTGAAAACGATTGCTGCTTGTATGACAAGTTATTGTACCCGACCGACACGTTTTCCAATGTAACATAGTAGTAAGTTGAAGGATATTTCTTTACTAGAGGAGTTGAAACAACATTCGGCCCCGAGACGTTAACCTCTTCACCAAACTTAATTTTGCTTGTTTGATTTGAGGTGTCGTCCATCTGCGAGATCAAACAATACGAAAACTTTCCCCGAATCGCTGAATTTAATTGGTTGATTATCGAAAGTGGGCCCCCGCCAAGGCCGATAATCCCGGTTACATTCTCGTTAAACGTGTCGTTATTATCATGACCGCACCCAAACACAACATTGTTAAAAGGCCATGTTGGGCCGAACCAAAAGGTGTCCATGGCAAGATCACCTATTGAGTATGACCTGTCCCCATACGACATTTTGTACTGACAAATATTTTTCGAGTCACAATGAAATTGGTCTGAGGAAAAGGCTTTACACGCTTTCGACTGGCATGATTGTGCTTCATAAGTAGATGAAGAAGTCGGTACGAGAAAAGGTGGGCCCACTTGCTTGTAACAACTATTACAAGGTTGACATTGGGCCCATGTTAGATCGAAACCGGTGTCAGCAATTCCAAAAACTTGTACAGGCGGGGTGCCTATTTGAATCTTCATATATATTCTCCTGGAACCCCAAAAACCTCCGCATCTATCTTTGAAGCAAACCCCGCCCTTTTTGAAAGGCGAAAAACCCGGGACATAGACCGAGCAAGAGCTCTTTGTAGACGGTCGGTTAGCGAAAAGGTTGGGTTGTATAGAGGTGATAGTGGAGAGTCTCTATGTATAAGATCAATGGTGAAACCACCTTCATGTTCGATAGCTTTAGGGAGACCAACCGAGATGCTTATCAAGAGAGTAAGAAAAGCGAGAGTGTTCATCATTATGATGATCAAAGTATGAATGTTTGATCAAAATTTATAGGGTGAAATGAAAACAATATTGACTTTGAAATTATGTTAATTCATTTGGAAGGTCAAAGGTTAATTAGATTACTTTTCAAGGTAATGAAGGAAGGAATTTTTTTAAACGTCTAAATAATTTGCTCCGCAATTGTTTGCTTAAATAAAATAAAATAACCGTGGATATACCTTGCTTAACGTTTTGGTTCTAAGAACGATTTATATTCCAATTATAATCAATTTCTATCACATTCCTTTCTTAAGTTCAACATTTCTTAAACATGTTTTTATAATTTGGTTATTGATTTTGGTTTCAGTTACAAGAAAATGAGAACTAAATAAATATAATTTAGGAGTATGTATCGCATCAAAATGATGCAAAATGATGCACATGATGATGATGAATTTTTTTATTTTAACGACAAATGTTATTATAAAAAATAATAAATGTTTTTTAAATTGTGTCTATTTATGTGTTTTCTAGTAATTGAAATCGCACATCAATTTTCTCGTAAAAACTCATAACTGGAAAAAAAACACTCATTGTCCCACCCTAACATTCTTGGCTGCCTCACCATAATAACTTAAAACGGTTTTATTTTTAATTTATTACCATACTTTTTATTTGTGGTGTCAAAGTTTAATACAACTTATAAAACAATTTGATTTTATGTACGTATGTATGTATTTTTGTACTAGTGGGTGTGACCGCGCGTTATATAGCGAGAGTTATAAAAACTAAAAGATTTAATTATGATAATTTGTACGTTAATACTAGCCACCTAAAAAAACATGTGCAAAATGAGCTTTATTGTAAGTTGATTAAAAGAAAAAGTTGACATAACTCGAACACTTAATTATAAAACTTAAGAATGTGACATCCGGTAAATTTCCGTTACCAAACTCCGTTAGTTCCGTTAAGTCTTGCATACACGTGTCGTGAACACACACTAATTGTCGTTTAACGTTGGTGACCTAATAATAATGAATAATGTTAAATTAATGATAATCTAATTGATTATGTGATTATTGTGTTATGTTTATGTGTTTGCATGTTTTAAATGTTAATTAGAAAATTAATCGCGTAACGCGGAAACGTGCCTATTTATTCGTATGTCTTGTGTTTTTATAAAGATAAAATATATAATGATTTTCATTAGTTTATATCTTTATATTATTAAGTTAAAAGCACTTTACAAAGAGTTTAAAGCCTAGCTTTTATAAAATACAAATTACAAGGGCTTAAAGGGTAAATATGGAAATTAAAATTAAACAAAACAATCCCAAACCCTAGCCCACCCCAAATCGACCGCGACTTCACCCTCACACCCTCTCCCTTGCGATTTCGACCTAGAACAAGCATCAAAGCATCAATTGGTTCGATTACAAGGCATACAACACGTTGGAATCATCAATTGCAAGTTAACACACGTTTAAAGGTTAGATTTTTCAAGTTTTTGTGGGTTGTTCATGATGGCCGAACCTAAATTCGTGAATGGGTGTTTATGGAGTCGAAATTGATGTTAATTGATGATGTTAGTATGTTAGTTGGATTGAATACATGTTGTTTAACGTTGATTATGTATGAATTGTATGTTTCTAGTGGATTGATCATGAACTTTGGTTTTATGCAAACCCTAATTTGAATTAGCATGATATGTGAAGTTGATGATTGTTTGATAAATGTATGATGATTTGTAGGCTGTATGAATGTTAGGATATGTTGATTTTGCAAGAAATTAATGAATTGAAGTTGGTGTTCATAGCTTACTAATAATAGTAACTTTATTTTGCATGTAATGTTGAATTATTGATGAATTGATGTTATGGATGTGTTCATGGTGATGATTAGATGTTAGATTGTTGTTGTGATCATTGGGAATTCAAGAACACATGTTATAGTTCATACATTACTAAAGATAGTAACTTTTTAGGATATGAATTGATGAGTTATGATGTTTGGATGTTGTTGATCATGCTTAGATGTTGATATGAACTTGAATTGGTATATTATTAATGAATTCATGAATGCATTGGATGTTTGATAGATTTTGGGATGTGCTTTCCCAAAAGGGAAACTTTATTTGCACAAAGTTTGATGGATGATAGTTTGAACATGTTTGGGATGTTAGGAGCATGTTAGTAAGTTCATGGATGAATCCTAATGTGATAGAACATGATAAATTAGTGTATAGGATGCTTGGATAATCATGGGTGATGTTTGGACTTTGATGATCATGTATGATGTTGATGTTGGTTAGTAGTTAGGACATCATGTTTGGGACTAGAAATGATTGTTGTGATGTTTGTTGAATGCAATGAACATGGTTAATGAATATGATTATGATCATCATACACGCGTGCGAATCTGAGGCCCCTACTTGGTAGGATTGGCAGGGTTTAGGATGTGAAGTCGTGAGTGGCTTCACATGGCATGTGGTGCGTGATTTGATCTTTGTGTGGCATGTTAGTTGTGGTATAACTAGTGGACATGTTAATGTTCTAGATTCGCATGACTTGTATGACATTTGGTTGTATGATGATCTAAGTGATGTACCTGGATAATATAGCATACATATGATCTATTTGAATGTTAACCATGTATGATATATGTGTATGATTACTTGAATGGTTTACAACACATAAAGTCACCAACGGGTCAAACGGGTCAACTGGGTCAAACGTGTCTGTTCTCTGAAATCTTGAGTCCTTGGTTGTAGTGTACTTAGGGTTTCACATGTTCTTTGTTTACACGTACTCATGTACTTATATGATCTAGGTAACCTCTGAAGGTTGTCTATCCATTCTGTTTGTCAAGTAAAACTCTAAGTGTCTATCACGCGTATCAGGTGAGTTCATGTCCTACTCTTTATTTAATCTCTTTTGGGGGAGATAGCATACTGGTAAATCATAAACGCTTTATATATTCAAGTTGTGTATAATATTAATATAGTGTTGATAACATGGAAAAGTCCTCATACTTTCAAATTGTTAATATTGGATAGCGGGGAAATTTGGGTAGTACTACTGGGTCTGACGAGCCCCACCTGTGTGACTCGAGGTCAACTGGGTGCAAGTTGTCCTATTGAACATTGTCATGACCTGTTAAGTCGTGACAGGAGGCAACAACGTAACACAGTCAGCTTCAATTGTAAAATCACTATGGATTAATATTTATTGTTAATGGACTAGCTATCTGTTACAATGACTACTTTTATATCTATGTTGTTAAACTGTTTATGTTTGATTATCACTCTTGAACTCACCAACCATTGTGTTGACATTTTAGTATGCTATTCTCAGATCATTAGCTTGCTTGCCATAGAAACACTACATGGTTCACTTGCATTCTAAGACTCGGTCTTCAAGACATTTTTAGTATTTTAATGATTAATGTTTACTCTTTTGGGTTGGCACATGTTTTGCCATAGTATACACTTTTATTTCTTTGGGTTGTTTTACAAAATGCTTCCGCACAGTTTAACATTTGTACTTTGGTTGATTTTATTTAAATTATGGCATATAGAGTCGTTCTGAGTAACTATTGACTGTGATCCTGGTTTGTTCACACGCCTCGCGGTAAAACCCCGCAAGTGGATTTTGAGGGTGTGACAAAGAAGTTCTATGTGATTAAATGTAAAGTTGACATAACTCGAAGGTTTAAATATATATTTAAAAAAAATTCAGGTGATTAAATGTAAATTTGACATAACTCGAATACTTACATATAAAAGAAATTTTTGGTGACTAAAAATAAATTTGACATAATTTGAAAGCTTAAATACAAAATTTTAAAAAGACAAATGATTAGGTACCAATTTGAAAAAAAAACAAAGAGAGTGAAATTGTTGTGGTTAGTTTCAAAAATCTTTAGAGGTTTAAATGTAAAATTATAAAAATATAAAATAAACTAGGGTTTTTAGTAGTTTGAAAATAAAAAAAAAATTTATTATGATAACATTGAGAAAACTTACACTTTCGCTACTTGTAATTTTTTCTATTTGTTATATAGTGATACATCGAGTGTTATCGAGCCTCTTTTTCAACCTGTATTAAACATTGATATATTTGCGTATTATTATTATAGCAATATAAATATTTGGTGATTATATACTTAAGTGTTTAATCAAATAATACTTAATATTAATTTAAAATATTATAAAAATAAACCTTCAAATAAATATATACATACATACATACACACACCGGCACCCACACACACACACACACACATACACACACACATATATATATATATATATATATATATATATATATAATATATATATATATTATATATATATATATATATATATATATATATATATATATATAAGAACTATTAGAAACTATTGTACATAACACTTATATTTTATGTTTATAAAAATATATTAGGTGTCTTAAATGTAAAATTACAATTGTTATCAAATCAAATGATTTATATAATAGTATACATGATTATTATTTATATATTTATATAATAGCATATATATTATAATAGCATATATATATATACATGATTATTATAAAAGTATTTAGTAGTTATATAGTTAACTATTTAAATAATTATACAAGAATTGGTAATTATATAATTAAATATTCAAATAAGATAATGTTTATTAATAAATTTAACTATTGTTTAATAATGTATTAATTAGAAAAAAATTTATTAATTGAGGGGAAAAATAGGAATAATTACATATAACACTTAATGTATTAATTAGAAAAGATTATTAATTGAGGAGAAAAACAATATTGTATATAAAACTTGTATCTAATGATTAATAAGTTGTATTAGGTGTTTTAATTTTTTAATAATATTACACTTGTATTATAAGACCACCACTCAACGTTTGGAGTTCTAGAGGACGTGGCATGAAGTAATCATGGACGGGAAGGCACTCTTGGTTACAGTGCATGAGAGGATAGTTTTCATCACTCCGCCTCTATAAACTAACATCTGCACATGAATATATCAATATACGTATTCATATTAAATCATGAGTAAATTACCATTTGCATCCTTGACGTTTGTCCATTTTAACCACTTGCATCCCTATAGTTTCAAATTCTCGATTTCCCCCCTAACGTTTCATTTTTGTCACCGTTTGAATCCAAATGACTAACTCCGTTAAATTGTTCAGTTAACTTTTTATAGAAATGATTAAGTTGCCCTTAAGATTAAAAAATCAAAAAAACTTAATGGGACCACCCACATCTTCTTATTCTTCTCTAACCCCCAAACACACATACTCTTTTTTTCTCTATCTTCTCTTCATCACCCACCACCATCAACACCACCACCACCACCATCACCACCACAACCTCCCCCTCGCCACCACCATAGGAAATCGTCTGATAAACCCACACCACCATCATTGCCCCTCATCAGCATAGTAGCAACCCATTAGGTCAAGCCACAACATCACACTGCCCCTCACCACCACCATAGCAACCCACCACCATAGCCTTCTCACCACCATTGTAGCAATCTATCGAGTCAACCCACACCACCACCACCGTCCTTCACCACCAACATAGCAACCCACCACCGTAGCCCATCACCACCATCGTAGCAACCCATTAGGTCCACCCACACTACCACCACCGCCCCTCACCACCACGACCACAACCATCGTTATTTGCAATAGTCGATCAAGAGCTAATCGTTGATACACCGCTTCGTAAGAGGAAGATTCATTTTTCTTGATTCGTTTGGGATCGTGGAGTAGGTTCATCGAGGCTTTACAAACTCACCGCCCCTCACCACCACGACCACAACCACCGTTATTTGCGAGAGTCGATCAAGATCTAATCGTTGATACACCGGTTCGTAAGAGGAAGATTCATTTTTCTTGATCCGCCTGGGATCGTGGAGTAGGTTAATCGAGGCTTTACAAACTCATACTATTATTGGTTGATTGCAAAGAAATAGGGCTTTGGTATGCCTGTGAATGTTGAATTACATTCAAGCAAAACGGGTCAAGCTTTCGATACATCTTTAGATGTAGGTTTAGGGT
Source organism: Flaveria trinervia (assembly GCA_025506515.1). NCBI lineage: Eukaryota > Viridiplantae > Streptophyta > Magnoliopsida > Asterales > Asteraceae > Flaveria > Flaveria trinervia. The sequence goes on from CM046443.1 coordinate 731,147, forward strand.
TTCTATTAAATCAGAAACACCGGAGTTACCGTCGGAGTTGTCTTCGGTTTAGGGTTTCTATTGATACATCTTTAGACCGGGGGATTTTCTGGCTACGATGGTGGTGATAGTGGTTGCGGTTATGGTGATTAGATTTTAAGGGTTGCGGTGTTGATGGGTGGCTACGCTGGTGGTGATGGGGACTGTGGCGGTAGTGATAGGGCTGCGATGGTAGTGATGGGAATATTGTGGTGGTGATAGTGGTTGCGGTGGTGGTGATGGGTTGTTGCGGTGGTGGTGGTGATAGGTAGTTGTCATGGTGAGGACCAAGTGGTTGTTGTGTTAGTGATGGGGGTGGTTGTGGTGATGGTGATTTGAAGAAGATGATGTTGATGAATAAGGGTAATTTCGTCATTTTAATAATAATTTTAACAGAAACGTATAATTTAAACAGTGTTAGTCATTTGAACTCAAATGAAGATAAAAATGAAACGTATAGACTCAAATAAAGATAACATGAAACGTTGGGGGTCAGATGGTAATTTTGAAACTGCAGGGATGCAAGTGATTAAAATAAACAAACGTCAGAGATGCAAATAGTAATTTACTTTTAAATCATATATACATATAATTGTGCTAAAATATGTATAATGAGGTCCATGACCAATTGGCCAACTCCTATTGAAATGAATCAAAATTGTGCATATTACATACTATGAAAAATGCAACTCCTATCAGCAGTTTTTTTTTTTTTTTTTTTTTTTTTGAAATTTACCACACAGGTTTGAAGGTTTTCCGTTTTAACTTCTCAGCACAACCTTTTGTATATAACGACATTTGGGCTTCCCTTACCGCCGTCATCATCCCCTCTGCACCGCCACTGTCTTCCGTTACACCACCGGCCCCCGCCTCCGGTGGCACTTCAGGTGGAGGATTTCCGTTTTTAGCCGTGTGGGTGGCCGTGGCGCTTCTGGTTTCGATTCAGCTTGCCTGCCTTTGGTGGTGGTGGTGCGTCTGGTTTGCAGATCTCAACCCAGTGGGTTTATGGTTGTGGTTGCTATGGCGCTAGCGCCGATGTGGTCGCCTGCAACGCTGCCGCCCATTATCGGTTGAGATCCGCAACCAGTGTCAGTGATGGCGGCGGTGCCTTCTACCGCCGCCGCCTAGCGTCTCGTACCATTGGTGTCGTCGCCGATGGTGGCAATTTCACATTTAGGTGGTCGCTGACACACAACATGCAGGTGGTGGTTGGGCTGGTGTCTATGTCGAAGCTGGTGCGGCCTGCCGCGTTGTAACGTTGGCTCCGCCACCGATGAGTGATTACAACGACCTTCTGTTTCCGGTTACATCGCGGCGGTGGGTTCGCCGACTCTGCGTATATCGTTGCTCTTTGTCCTGGCCAACCGACTTGGACACTGTTGTGGTTCCAGTGGTTCGATGTTAACGGTAGTTGTTTCTTGAACTCGGTTTCATTATGTTTCTTCCTTTGTTAGGGTCTCTGTTACACAACTTTGACTGCCTCAGTTTATATTGTTTTATGTGATTAGTGCTTGTGACATGAACCCTGGGTTATTAGTAAGTTGACTTCATCTTTAGTTTTAAATTAATTAATAAAACATATATAAACCAAACTAAAATTCTAATTTTTGCGTATTCATATGATTAAGAATATATTTATATTTAGTTGTAAAGATTAAAACTATTGAGATAAATCAGTTACCCTATGAGTTTGGATAAGAATAACTATCTTGCTTCGAAACATAAAAAACGTTTATTTACCTTTGAAAATTCAGAACAAATGTTATTTTAGTTTAAAGGTTATAAGTTGTTTCTTATTGTAAAAATATAAAACTTATAGTCAAAGATTGATACAAAATATAAAACTTTAAATTAAAATTGAAGGTTTTAAACTTTTAAAGGAAAAGTTTTGTTTTTATCAAACCTCATAGACGAACACCAAGTTTAACTGTATAATTTAGTAATTCAATTGTTATGATTAATTATTAACCAAGTGAAATTTTGACAACTCATATATTTAATGACAAAATCAAATAAATAAAAAATCTACATGGTTTTGGGCCGGAATAAAAGAAAACGTGGATGCAATCGAAAACAATTTGCAATATTTTTACAATCATGATTTTCACTCATTCCATTGAATTTTGAAACTGCAAATAAGTTTTCGATTACCAAATAGAACCAGATTAAAAGTTACCTTCGATGGAGTCCTAAAAGCAGATGCTGCCTGCCGAGATGGAGGATTATGAAAATGGTGAGTTACATACTTTACTGATTTTGTGAGTTTGAGAGATTGATTGGAAGGTCTGGGTTTAGAGGAGAACCCTCGCTTAGAAGAGAAAGAAGAAGATTTCAGTGAAGGAGAAGAAAAGTCGGTAGGCATCTCCGATTATCCAGAGAAAGGAACGAAGGTATGCAAGAAGATCATATTGAGAGGCGATGGGCATTTTAGGGTTTTTTGGTGAGTAATGGAGAAGAAGGAAAGAGGAAAATAGACAAAGCATCTCCAGTTATCCAATGGGTCAAAGCCGGATCAAAAGATCCGCCTGTTGTATCATCCGGCCTAAATTTCTAGGCGGGAAGATGAGACAAGAACTAGTGTAGAATCAGGACACGTGTCCTAACAAATCTTGGTTTATTATTAGATTAGAGTTAATTAATATAGAGTTAATTAATAGATTAGAGTTAATAGATATACCAATAATCCTAGAAAGAACACCGACCGACGTACGAGTCAAAAAGCACTACTAGAAAATATGGGGTTTTGCTACACCACTCTTTGTGTCGCAAATTGCTACGCATTTACAACAAGATTGCAAAGCAAACGAAATTTCTTAAGTTTCTTACGAATTTTGCAACGAAATTACAACACAACAATAAATCGTAACGGTTTCATCATAAAAGTGTAGCAAAACTTAATTTACTTAAATATATCAATATATAAACAATAGTAACTAAAAATACAAATACGTATTAATAAAAATATTTATATATTGTGACACATTTGTTACGCATAGTAAAAAATATAAGTTTCGTTGCTAATGTGCCACATATGTATCAGAAATTGAATTAGTTTTATATAACTTACGACGCATTTACAACGAAGATATAATTAAATCACAAAATAGCAGATAACTCGGAAATGTAAATATTTAAATGTTGTTGCTATCCATTTGCTACACAATATTTATTTTTGTTTATATATTAACTAAATTATACATGGCAAATTAAGTGGTTTAATTTTTTACATTTTTGTCTAACATAAGTTTATTTATATAAGAAAATCAATAATAGTTAACAATATATAGTAATAATATATAAATAAAAACAACTAACTTTTTATCGGCCGCGCACTACGGCGGTATCATACATGGCGTGATATAGTATAGGCTAACAATCACCCAGATTTGTCTCTAGACTAAATTCATGTTTAACCATAAACTAACTCGAATTTATATCGGTAAACAAAATCGTATCATACGAAACATAGACCAAGTAAAAGCGGGCATAAAAAAGCACGTAAATTACAATCTTCCCAACTCGTTTTCAAAACTAAATTTATGTTGAAACATAAAGTAACTCAAGTTATACCGATGAATGAAAACGTTCTATATTTGACCCGATTCATTTCTAAATAAAAATTACGTCAAAATGTATGTGAACGTTGAACTGTAGACGATTATCTCAAAGTGTGAAATAAAAATATGCATAATAATATTTTATATTTGACCTAACATGTATTTAAAAATAGAACCTAAAAGAAATATAAAATTGTGTTAGAGTAAATCGAAAACTTTAAAAGCTTAAAAGGGTTAAAACGTGTTAAATTTGATCTGTTAGATTTGAATTCTTCAATAAACAATTATTATCATTATATTATAATTATTATTATTATTATTATCTAATTATTATTATTATTAATTATATTATAACTGTTGAATACAAGTTCAATCAATGTAAGAGTAATATAATAATCATTGACAATGTTATATAAACAATAGATAAACATATATACATGTACATATGGTAAGATATATAGATACTATACACAAAAACATGTGTAATATTACGTGTATATGTATATGTCTTATTGTATTTGTATGTGTATGCGAGTATCAAAGTTGTGTATGTGTGTGTATCGTGTATGTGTGTTGTTTATCCATGTGTTTTGGGTATACATGCACGAAAACATATGTTGTAGCAAAACTTAATTATGTATAATGGTGTTGGGTGAAAGATCGAACAAAAAAAATATTTGAATTACGAAAAATGAAAAATAACTTACGTTTGTGGGAGTTGCGTACCAAATGTGAAGAAAATTGCTACACATTAATATTTTTTCCACCGATATACTAAGATCATACATATTCACAGTTAGATTCACACAAATTTTCCCCATAACTTTTCCCTAGCCGTTATACACATCAAAAGAGAACATTAAGCTGTTAGACATGATGAATTCCTAAAAAAAACATACTCAAAATAGTCAGTATAATGTTGGTGAGTTTATAAGTTTATCTTACATAAAATATTATTGATGCATCAAATACAACCAAACCTTACTTAATAATCAGATCAATCATACTGTCATAACATAATTCATAAATCAGATAATATAGCATCACAACACTCATCCTGTTGGTGTAGGAAATTATTTCCTAAGTAGCGCTACCTATATTATCAAACGGTTCCACATCCGAATTAATGGTTGTAACATAAATGACATTATAACTCAAAAATTACATCAATCATAAAATCAATAGTATTTTTTCCCCCAAAAGTTTATAAAAATAAAAATGGGGCTATGAATCTCGCCTTTACTCCAAGAAATCACCTATAAACAAAATATTTATAGTTTAGAAAACATAAATATTTTCTTCAAAAATTTTAGTACCTCAAATATTATCAAAATTGATACAATAAGCAGGTAATGAAATAAAACATAATATACTCAGATTTCATATTTTAATTATTTACAATTTATTTTTTATAATTTTCATAATATTCCAATAAATTATTAAAAATACCTTCTGGTTTCTAAAAATTCCAAAATTTGATCAGAATATTTGACACAATATTTATAACTCTTAAAAATTCTCCAAATCTTAAATCATAGCAGAGTCAATTTTCATGATTTTTATCATTTTACTAATATTTAGTAAAAATATCAGAATATGTCCAAAAATTCCTATTTTCGTACAGAATGTTATTTTCAGCTTTTCATATTTTCTGAAATTTTCTCATAATTTATTGCAAAGTTAAAGTAATTTTCCTGATTTTTATGTGACAGAAACTTTAAAAATTCATAACTTATTCATAACTTCAAGCTAGGTCATGAAACTTTTTCTGTAATTCCTATAATTTATAAAATTTAACATATAATTTTCTCAATATCATCCCAGGTTCAGTTCTTCCAGCATAAATTTTTCCTTCAAATACTAAATTAATTCATATAATTATTTTATCTATAGGAATGGTATCAAAGTCTGAAGAATTATAATTCCTAATATTCTAAACATGACTCCAATGTTTGTTCCCACAATCATAGTCTATAACATGATAAACTGAATTTAACAAGTTGCACATAAGATTTTAATCCTTAATTGATAATTTTTTATATAAATTTCGATTTATCAGGTTTCATTTTGTTTATTTCAGATTCTAAAAACCTTCTTACTGAATTTTTAAATAAATTTGATATGTTTATAGGATTCATAAAGATCTTAGATGTAAAATCATAAGAGTTAATCATATGTTTGTGTAGAGATTAATGAAGAGGCTGATGCAACCTAAACATCTTTAGTCTTTCCTGCATGCTGCACAAGTGCATTGAAGTGGAATGCTTCGGAAGTTTCACATGTGCAACTAAAACACTCTAAGTAACATGATTTATCTGATGTACTGTTCCATAAAGCTGGACAAAGTCTTCCGAAGCTTCAAGTTCATGAAGACAGATTTCTTCCGAACACTTTTAGTAACATGCTTTATCTGATGTACTGTTCCATAAAGCTGGACACCTTTCTGCTGTAACTCTACAAGTCACCAACTAACATGGTTTGGTGAAAAAGTCCATGCTTTTGGTAACTGTACATTGAGGTCTTGAGTCTGTAACTTTCTACTTTATGTATTTTAACCTTTTTGTAATAGATAAGGATGTGAGCTATGGCATGTCATAGTCACTAGTCAAAAGGCAATCCGCCTTTTGACACTACAATTGATTTTGTGTGTGTCTAGTCAATTGTATCCAGCTGGCTTTCAAAGTATAGCCGGCTGTAGGATGTTGTATAAGTATCTCATGTTCTTGTATCTTTCGAATATGCTTTTGTAACACTTGTAATAGAACATAGAGAAGACAATATACTGCATTCTTGAAAACCAAACACTTGTGTTCCTTGTGTTCTGTCTCATATATTACTTGTGTTCTTAGTGTCACCACTTGGTTAATCCAGTTTACTGTTTGATCTAAGTTTAGTTTATCTCCTCTTTGTGTTGTTATGTTGTAACTCTTCACCTTCAACGATCCTACATTTGGTATCAGAGCATTCTAGGCTCTTGATATAAGATCTCACCATCTTTAGATCCCGCACACACACAAATACTAAACTTTTCAAATAGCAGTCATTTCCAAAACTGATATGGAAACTAGAACCATGAACAAGTCCCCACTGATCACTCTTGATGATTTTGACACCTGGTGTTTAAGAATGGAAGGTTTCATCAGGTCTCTTGATTTAAGAATGTGGGAGTCTATTGAGAATGGACCTTTCATACCCAGCACACCTTCTGCTACTGGTGCTGGTATGATCCCCAAAGATGTGGCTAACTACTCTGATAAGATAGGAAGAGAGTAGAGATAGACAGAAAAGCCATGACAGCTCTTCAAACTGCCCTTCCAAACTCTGTGTACAGAGGTTTCAAGAAGTGCAAAACAGCCAAGCAGTTGTGGGATGCACAGAAACTGATGTATGAGGGTTCTTCTGAAGCCAAGGAGAACAAGAAGGATCTCCTGAAGCAGCAGTTTGAAAACTTCATCATCAAACAGATGAAACCATGACTCAGCAGTACTTCAGGTATGTTGAGATTGTGGATACCCTAGTGGATGGAGGAGTTTCTCTTGAAAACAGAGACATTGTAAGGAAGTTCATGTCCTCACTTCCTAGGCAGTGGACACACTACTGTGTGGTGATCAAGAGAACTGAAAATCTCAAACTCTTACTCTGACAGAGTTAATGGGATTCTCAGTGGATATCAGATGGAGATGAACATGCAAGGTTCATCTGGAAACTCCAACAATCAAATGGGTTCAGCCCTACATGTGGTTGAAAGAGATAGCATAGAACCCAAACATCATCTCTTATGCTATCCTGACAACTCACCCAAGGGTCCTTTCATCACCTTCCCAGAGACACCAAAGGAGAACTACACTCAAGGAAGCCCATTCCAAGAGACAAGCTCTTCTCAAGCTTGTGTGTCTTCTGATGAAAGCTGTGGCAACTCTCTTTTCACTCTTGAAGACCTGGACTGTATCCATTCAAATGATCTAGAATACATGGAAATAGTCCAGCAGATGGCTCTTCTCACTCACAGAGCCAAGAAGTTCTACAAGAGGACTGGAAGGAAGTTTCCAAACAATAGAACCAGTGGAAAGTTGGACTGGACAAAGGCAAAGTCAAATGTTACAACTGTAACCTGATGGGCCACTTTGCCAAAGAGTGTAAGGCACCTAGAACAAATGGTGGCCAAACACAATCCAGACCAAACTACACTGACAAAGCTCTCCATAATGAGAAGTCAAAGCAGCAAGCTGTTGTTGCTGTTGAAGAAGGAGTCTTTGACTGGAGCTTTCAGGTTGAAGATGCCTCTCCAAACCAAGCACTGATGGCAGATCATGATGAAGCCAAGGTATTGGAACATCTTTGTAATCCTGAATGCATTGCTAAAGTTAACAGGTACAGGTCCTATAACTTGGAATTGAGATCTGATATTGAGTCCTTAAACATTTTAAAATCTGATTTTAGAAAGTCTGAAAATGATTATAAGCTGAAAATAGAAGACTTAGAGAAAACCATTTCAGTTTTAAAACATGAACACATAGATTTTAGGACTCAAATTAAAGACCTCATAACCAAGTTAACTGAGTGCCAGGCTGAGCTTGTGATCAGCAAAGCCAGGGCAGAAAAGAGTGTTCTTGAAGAAGAGACCTTCAAGAACATAATATCCTCATCCCTGCACAACAAAGTGTGCTATTAGAACAGACAGGGACTGGGATCCAATGAGATAGCTCCTCCACACACCATCTTGTCAGTAAGATCACCTAGGTGTGGAACTTGTGAAGATGAGCTTCCTCTCATAGATCCTATGAGTGAGGAGGATGAAGAAGAGATAGTGAAGAATCCCTCTACAAAGAGTGAAGATGAGGGTTCCAAGAAGGGCCACTATCCTTCTAAGGAGAAAGTGAAGACTGTGATGACCAAGTCCATGAGAAAGAACTTGATCAGAAAGAGCAAAAGAAAGACAAGGTAGACTCAAGAGATCAAGGCTACTTTCGACTCTAAGCAGAAACAAGTTTTTATTTCTGCAGGGTTTAAAGTGGTAGGGACTGAAGACATCAACCAAAACTCTGCTAAGAGTTCTGGTTCTTGCTTAACTCATCTCAGCAGCAAGAAGAAGACCGATCTGCTGTGTACCACTGCTGCACAGCCTGGTCCATCAAACTCCAAGCATAGTTCTCAGCCCAAAAGGACTGTCTCGGCATCTGCAAAGATGAAGGTGGAGAAGGGAAGTGACCAAAGACAGTTTTACTCTCAAGACAAGGCTCTTATGAAGAAGAAGATGAATTGTGTTATGTGTGACAGCACCACTCACATTGCAAAGGATTGTCCCTTCAATCCTAAAGGTACTGTCCATATGGCCAAAACAAAGGCTTCAAAGAGTTCTAAGAAGATTCAAGCTTCGGAAGGAAAACCAGTTTCCTTCGGAAGTTCCAAATCTAACAAGAAGGGAAGTGGAAAATTCTCTTCGGAAGAATATTTGGTCTCGAAAGAAAGGAGTTCTTCGAAAGCAGAAGGTCTGCTGCAGTGTTTGCAGAATCTTCCGAAGGTTCAGTCATCAAAACTTCTGAAGCTCCAAAAGCTTCTAAAGTTTTGAAGGTCAAGTCCAAGACTCCAAAGGTGGTGTGGATGTCTAAGAAAGACCAAGTGACTGAGATTTCTCCATCAAAAACAGCTCAAGATCCTCTTAGTACAACCATACGATCTATTACTGTTAAATTACCTTCTGCAAATGAGCCCAAGACAAGCAAGGCTTGGGTTTCCAGATGTAACTAATCATTCTCTTTTGTGCAGGGACAGCTGAAGACAGACAGAAATGTCTGGATCATAGACAGTGGCTGCTCCAGGCACATGACTGGTAATAGGTCACTACTCCAGAACTTTGAAAGGATTGATGGAGGATATGTTGCTTTTGAGGAGATGAAGGTGGTTACATTTCTGGTAGGGGCAAGGTCACAAATGGTAAGCTCAGCATAGAAAAGGTAAACTTTGTAAAGGAGCTTGGATACAATCTTCTGAGTGTATCTCAATTTTGTGATCAGAGTCATAACATGCTCTTTACTGAGTATGAGTGCATTGTTCTTAAGCCTGGTGTGGTCATTCCTCATGAGCATATCCTGCTTAGAGCCCCAAGGAAAGGAAACATGTACAAAATGGATTTGCAAGAAACCTTTCCCTCTGGAGAAGTTTCATGCTTTCTGTCTAAAGCCAATAGTGATAAGTCTTTCCTATGGAATAAAAGAATGTGCCATGTAAACTTTAAGAACATGAATAAGTTATTAAGCATGACTTGGTAACTGGAATGCCAAAGAAAGAGTTTACAAGTGATGCCCACTGTGTTGCATGCCTGAAAGGGAAGCAACATAAGGTATCTCACAAGCCTAAGGAAAAGAACTCAATCACTACTCCCTACACTTGTTACATATGGATCTCTTTGGCCCCACCAGTGTAATGAGTTTAGGAAGGACCTTATACTGTCTAGTGATCACTGATGACTTTGCAAGATTCACTTGGGTTTTCTTCCTTAGAACTAAAGATGAGACTCCTGAGATTCTGAATAATTTCATCTTAAAGATTGAGAATCAATCTGATCACAATGTCAAGATCATAAGATGTGATCAAGGAACCAAATTTAAGAACCATATCCTTGACACATTCTATGATGAAAATGGTATTACAAGATGATTTAGTGCTCCCAAGACTCCTCAGCAAAATGGTGTTGCTGAGAGGAAACAGGACACTGATTGAAGCTGCAAGAACCATGTTGTCTGACTCTAACTGCCCATCACCTTCTGGGCAGAGGTAGTCAACACTGTCTGCTATGTGCAGAACAGAGTTTTAGTAGTTAAGACTCATGGCAAGACTCCTTATGAACTTTGGCACAAAAGGAGACCTTTCATTGGTTTTCTCAGATCATTTGGATGTCCTTGCACCATCTTGAATACAAAGATCAAATTGCCAAGTTTGCTGAGAAATAAGATGATGGACACTTTATTGGATACTCTTCCCAAGCTAAGGTTTATAGAGTGTACAATCTCAAAACTAGAATTGTTGAGGAGTCAGCCAATGTGACTTTCAATGAACACACACCTTGTGTTACTGGTTCTGGTCAAGATTGGTTATTTGATCTTGATTTGGTTACTAACTGTTTTAACAAATCTTGTGAGAATGTCTCAGGATCTGCAGAAAATTTCAATACAGATAATCCTGATCCAAGATTTAAGCTAGGAAGATCTTCAAGACATATATCTTCAGCTCCAGTTGGAACCACTTCTGCAAATGAGGTTTCTATCAGCCCTACAATGACAAACTCAGCTGATACATCTGGTATGCCTTAAAATTCCAGCTCAGAGGCTCTACAACCAGATAAGAACACCTCAACTGTGGAAGACAACAATGGTGATGGTGACAGTGACCAAGAATTTCTTGATGCCACTAACCACACCACAGATAAGAATATCAATGATGTCACACACTGCTTGGATCAAGTTTCACTTGAAAAGTGTGCCGATATGGTGGGAGAAACATCTATGCCAGATCTAAATTTCTCAAATTTAGATCTTTCTCAACAACTTACTGTGATCCCTCAGCTTAGGATCCACAAGTCTCACCCTACCACAAACATCATTGGAGATGTTATCTCAGGGGTAAAGACAAGAGGACAAACCCATAAAGCAAATGTTTGTCTTCACTCTTGTTTTCTATCCCAGATAGAGCCAAAGAAAGTTGATGAAGCTCTAAAGGATGGAAGTTGGGTTGAAGCTATGCAACAAGAGCTGCTTCAATTCAAAAGGCAGAAAGTTTGGAACCTTTGTCCTCTTCCTTCTGGGAAGACTACCATTGGAACCAAATGGGTGTTTAGGAACAAGAAAAATGATATAGGCATCATCATCAAGAACAAAGCTAGACTGGTTGTTCAAGGATACACACAAGAAGAAGGGATTGACTACACTGATGTCTTTGCTCCAGTGGCAAGATTAGAAGCTGTTAGGATATTCCTGGCATTTGCTGCATCCAAGAACTTCAAGGTTTTTCAACTTGATGTGAAGTGTGCCTTTTTTATGGAGTGATAGATGAAGAGGTTTATGTCAAATAGCCACCTGGTTTTGTAGATCCTGATCATCCTGATCATGTCTAAAAGCTTGACAAAGCTCTCTATGGGCTGCATCATGCACCCAGGAAGTGGTATGAGACACTGTCTGAGTATCTCTGTAAACATGGATATAGGAGGGGTACTATAGATGGAACTCTCTTCATCAAAGGACAAGGGAAAGACATATTGCTAGTTCAAGTATATGTGGATGACATTATCTTTGGTTTAACTAATCCAAAGCTCTGCAAAGACTTTGAGAAGCTGATGAAAGACAGATTTGAAATGAGTGCCATGGGGGAACTCAATTTCTTTCTGGGAATTCAAGTGAAGCAAGTTGAAGATGGCATCTTCATAAGTCAGTCAAAGTATGTTCAGGACATACTCAAGAGGTTTAATATGACTGACTGTAAGATTGCTAAGACACCATAGCCAGAAATCACTTTCTTGGTCCTGGTCTTGAGGGGGAGTATGTAGATGAGGATTTATACAGGGCTATTATTGGGTCTCTTATGTATCTTACTGCTAGCAGGCCTGATATCATGTTTGCTATATGTATTTGTGCAAGATATCAAGCCAACCCTAAGATGTATCACCTTATCACTGTCAAGAGGATCCTAAGATACCTCAAGGGTGCATCAACACTTGGCCTATGGTATCCCAAGAATTCTGACTTCAATCTGTATGCCTATACAGATAGTGATTATGGTGGTTGCAACATGACTGCAAAGTCTACATCTGGGGGATGTCAATTTCTTGGTGGAAGGGTTGTCTCATGGCAATACAAGAAACAATCCCGTGTCTCTGCATCAACTGCTGAAGCTGAATACATTGTTGTTGCAAGCTGCTGTGCTTAGGTACATTGGATTCAAAATCAGATGCTGGACTATGGGTTAAACTTCAAGAAGACTCCCATTCACATAGACAACAACAGTGCTATCTCAATCACGGAGAACCCTGTGCAGCACTCAAGGACAAAGCACATCAATATCAGGTATCATTTAATAGAGATAACTATGAAAAGAGATTAATTAAACTAGTCAAGGTTCACACAGATGAACAATATGCTGATCTGTTTACAAAGGCTTTTGATGAACATATATTTAAATATCTTATATCAGCTATTGGGATGATAAACCTTGAGTAAGCTTTTCTTAAAACTAATTCTTATTATTTCTTAAAATATGTGTATCCTAAGTTGTCTAGCTCATCACTTTCATAAGCTCATGTTTTCTTTGGATGAAAATTCCCTTTTGAAGACTTTTCTTAGATCTTTGAAATTTCTGATACTTCGGAAGTTATGTTTTAACTTCGGAAGTAAATCATGCCTTCAAATTAAATAACTGTATAAGAAGTTTACCTTGGGAAGAGTTTTCAAAATTTATCTTCCGAAGCTTAAATATTTGTCTCAGACACTTACTAAATTTTAAGGACCGTTTACTTCCGAAGCAAAATTAACTCTCAGAAGCTTTGTCTGTTTACACAAAAAACACTCAAGCTTTAATTTTTCTTTTGAAGCAAACTTTTCAAATCTCTCAGGAAATTCTTCCAAAGTCATTTTAGCTTCGGAAGCTTTTTAATTAAAACTTCCGAAGATAATTAACCTTCGGAAGCTTTTTGACTTCCAAGAAAACTACTTTTTGAGCAAAAAGTAAACTACTTTTTCAGAGGTGGGACCGGCATCCGGATTTCAAAGTTTATCCTCTTTCATTAAACTTTATCTGAAATCTCTCTCTACATATAAACCCAACGGTTTCCCCCTCTTTCTATCATCTGTTCTTCCTCTAAACCTAAAAACCCAAATTTCTCTCTGAAATTTCTTTCTTTCTTCTTCCTTCGTCCTTAAGCTAATTCAAAATGGCCAACCCTGCTCACAGAAATGATCCCAACTTTACCATGCAGCTACACAGACAACACAATCAAATTGCTCTGTTACGCTCTGAGAAAGATCCTCATTTCTCAGAGGTTTGTCGTTTCTTGTCTCTATCGAACTACTTCACCTCCCTCACCATTGATCCTCCACTCTATGAGGATCAGTTGCTTGAATTCTGGAAGACCTGCCAAGAGGTCATTATGGATGGGGAGAAGGCACTGTCTGCCACAGTGTAGGGGAGAACAATCTTCATCACTCCGGCCATCATCAACAGACATCTTCAGCTGGATGATGAAGAAGGTGAGGTGTTTTTTCCAAAGGAAGCTGTTAATCATTCCCTTGAGCAGATGGGATATGAGGGAGATTTCTCTGTAAAGACCTTCTGGAAAGAGAAGGTCTCATCCCAATGGAGATTCCTGCTCCATGTGGTCATCCACAGCTTATCAAACAAGCATGGTGGATGGGACCGGATTCCTGAAGATCTCTCCTTCATAGTCCATGGAATGGTTCAAGGGGTCAAATTCAAGTACTCTCAGTTTGTTTATACAAATTTGCTTGCTAATTTAAACTCCTTAGAATATTACATGTTTCCTAGATATGTCCAGTACATTCTTAACTGTGAACTGGGCTCACAGTTAAGGGAAACAGGTAACATTCTTAAATTGGGACAGATGAAGCCCAATATCTTTAAAATATTGAGAAAGTCCACTGTTGGATTCTCTGGGATAGAATAGCCCTAGTCCCAAAAATGTTAGAGCTCATTGCTCAAGGTGACAACCTAGCAGCACAAGCTAGTGTTGAACCCACACCTGCTACTTCTGAACCACCCACACAACCTCAAATCTCCATCACCTACCAAAGAAAATACAAACGAACCCCTACTCAGACTATTTAGTCTGTGGAGGTTACCATACACTCACCCATACAGGAAGAAGTGGACACTGGAGCTCCCATTTCTCCTGAGGAGCAGACCACTCCCATCTCTTCAAGAATCAGTGCTGAGGTTCCTCATGCTCAGCCTGATGAGCCCATTAGCCCTACTGCCTTAAGCCATCACTCTGAGTCTCAACACTCAAGTGATCAACCTTCAGGGGACAATTACCATCCCCAGCCTATAGATCTTAACCAACCCATTCCCAACCTTGACTTCTATACTGATGAAGATATAGGTTTCAGTGAGTATAATGAATCTCTCTTCTTTCCCTCTACTCAAAGAGAGATGAGTACTACTGAGTCTCTCTACATATATCCCACATCAGTCACCTACAACTTAGGTGGACACTACTGAACCTGTTCAGATGTCCATATGGAAGAGGCTCTCACTTCTGAAAGTGACTACATCATTAAGACCTCAACCATGGCAACTCAGCCCACTGACATCTCAACTGAGACTGCCAGTGAGCAGAGAAAATCCAGTAGCCAAGAACTTAGAACTGGTCATGAGAGAAAGGACTATGGTCCAATCTTCTCCACCCCCAGTGATTCTTCTGATGAAGATAAGGGGGATCTGAGACTAAAAGTGCAAAAACTGTCTAAAACATGCACTTACCTAGTCTCAAAGGTCAGTCACCTTGAATCTCAGGTGACTACCTTACAAAACAGGATCAATGATCAGCAACTTGAGATTTCATATCTTAAGGAAAAACTAGCTGGGAGACCCTTAAGGAGAGCTCAACCAGGAACACAAGAACCTATGGATGTGATTGACCTATCCTCCAGCTCACCTCTGCAAGTGGGTGATGCTACCAAAAAGGGAGAGAAAGTCATTCCAGCCACAGAACCTGGGAGTTCCTCCGAGAGAATAGACATTGAGGACTCACCATCCTCACTTGCAACTGTGTATTCTCAGCAACCTCCTCTAGTTCACATTGATGTGGACTACACAGACTCCTTCATACAAAGTCTATTTGAGGATGGGATACCAAGGGCAATGTCACCTTCATCATCCTTTAATCATATTATTGGGTGGAGGTATGACAACAACAGGAAAGCCCTCATTATCATAAGAGTTCAAGGATAGCAAGAAGTCTTTAATTTTCAGAACTTGGACTACTATGAAGGTCTGGATCTAGTCAACATGCCACTTGTCAACCCAAGCCAATCAAGACAAGCTGACAGACTAGCTAAAAGAATCCAAGACAGGATCATTGCAGAGTTCAGCCTAAGAAGGAGACTAAGGCAATCAGGCAATGTCATCGGTCAACTAGATGTTGAGGCAGACCCTAAGATTAGCTTCATAGGGGAAACCTGACTGAAGGCCCAGTGACAGAACTTGAGAGCCCTGTCTCATCATATCTAACTGCTGCAGAGATCCATACCCTTCTGAGAAACCTGCTGGTGAAGGTGTTCTCAACCTCTCTCTGGCCTGAGCTCAGATGTTGCAACGAGCAATGAAGGCCAAAGCTCTCTCCACCCTGACTCACAAAGGTCTAAGAGTGAAAAAGGAAAAAAAAAAGATGACATCTGAGGAGATTGAGGAGGAGGAGGAGAGAGGAAAAGAAGGCTAAATGGAGAAAGTTCCTCTACTGAGTCTCCAAGACTCATGGAATCTACAATCAGGGTTGCCCCCAGACTAGATACTCAGAATGATGAATTAAGGGCAGTCAGGATCAACTATCTGCAGACTAGGAACTATGACATAGATAATATCATTTCTCTCCCCTTGGATGAATTGAATGAGCTGGTTGATTTGGAAAGGTCAAGAGAGAAGAAGGAGGCAAAAGATGCAGAACTCATAGCACAAGTCAAAGAAGAGAGAAGAAGAAAAAGACTGTACAAAGGTATGCCTACCCTCTCACCAGTTCAAGAAAGTCCTGAACAAGAGGATGTGGTTCAACAAAAACCTCAGGTAGATAAAGAAGAAGACAGAATCAAGATGATTAACTACCTGAGTGCCACAGGCCTTTATTAGGCAGATGCACTCCTTTCCTTACCTTATGACTATATTGAGTTTGAGTACTTAAAACAACTTGAGCTTGAGTTAGTCAAGGAAAAAAAGACAACAAAGAAGAAGCTGAGGGAAGAAGCTGCAAAGTCAAGAGCCATCATCCAAAAGAGCATGAAGAAGTCTGATGATAGGCAAGGATGATGAGCTTCTTGAAGCTGTATGGATTCTCCGAAGGATACTTGGACCCATGTCTCGATCCACTATGGATGAGCATATCAGGGTAATCAAGCAGAAGAATAAGAGTGGAGAGCTCACTGAGTTACACTTCACTCCAAGTCAGGCCCCACCTGAAGTGGAGGTTAAGGTTGAACAAACAAACACAACACAACCTGGACCTCCTGCTAATGCTTAGCAAGCTTCATCTTCTGATCCAAAGCAGGGTCAACCTCCTTCTCCATCTGAACCTGAGAGAGAGGAAGTCCTAACTGAGAAAGACAGTGAAGATCAATCTAGTGTTGCAGGCCAGTTTTCTCAATTAAAATTGGAAAGAGAAGGAAAAGGATGGCTTCTAAACCAAAGTCTAAGAAGAATAAGAAGCCTGAATCCCCTTCTGAACCTCAGGATGAATCAGAACAACCTGAGGATGTGCAGTCAGAGGAAGCTCAATCAACTCCAACTTCAGTAGCTCCTCTAGCATCAGGAAGACCCATCTTGTCTTGGACATACATCACAAATCCAGAAAGGTGGCATGTTATTAGAGATGAAGGCATTGAAGACATTTATACATGGCAAGATATGTTTCAGTTCCCTCTGCATGATCTCTTTGACATGAGAAGACACTTTGACAACCTGAAGGAACCTGATCATCTTATGAGAAAGGAATGGTGATCATCCTAATGAGGACTGTTAATATCTGAAGTTTTCTAAATGTTTTGGTAGCATCAACCTAGGGGAGTTTGTAGAGATTAATGAAGAGGCTGATGCAACCTAAACATCTTTAGTCTTTCCTGCATGCTGCACAAGTGCATTGAAGTGGAATGCTTCGGAAGTTTCACATGTGCAACTAAAACACTCTAAGTGTGAAATCTTCCGAAGCCAAGACCAACATCTTCCGAAGCCAAAGATGAAGTCTTCCGAAGCCTTAGAGACAAAGTCTTCCGAAGCTTCAAGTTCACGAAGACAGATTTCTTCCGAAGACTTTTAGTAACATGCTTTATCTAATGTACTATTCCATAAAGCTGGACACCTTTCGTTGTAACTCTGCAAGTCACCAACTAACATGGTTTGGTGAAAAGGTCCATGCTTTTGGTAACTGTACATTGAGGTCTTGAGTCTGTAACTTTCTACTTTATGTACTTTATCTTTTTTGTAATAGATAAGGATGTGAGCTATGGCATGTCATAGTCACTAGTCAAAAGGCAATCTGTCTTTTGACTCTACAATTGATTTTATGTGTGTCTAGTCAATTGTATCCAGCTGGCTTTCAAAGTATAGCCGGCTGTAGGATGTTGTATAAGTATCTCATGTTCTTGTATCTTTCGAATATGCTTTTGTAACACTTGTAATAGAACATAGAGAAGGCAATATACTGCATTCTTGAAAACCAAACACTTGTGTTCCTTGTGTTCTGTCTCATATATTACTTGTGTTCTTAGTGTCACCACTTGGTTAATCCAGTTTACTGTTTGATCTAAGTTTAGTTTATCTCCTCTTTGTGTTGTTATGTTGTAACTCTTCACCCTTCAACGATCCTGCAGTTTGTTTAAACATATGTATAATCTTTGTAATCTTGATTTAGACATGGTTTAGAGAGTGAAACCTTGATTTTGACAGAAGGAGAGGGTGAAAAGAAGATGTTGATAGCTTCTTTCTTCCTTGATGAATCGATTAAGATGAGCTTGAATCTTCAAAGTCTTGTTTATTTGCAACCGAGAACTTAGAAAGAAGGAGTGGTAGTATAGAGGTGACCGTGAGTAGGGATGATAATAGTACTTGTTTTAAAATATGGTGACCGAGAGGATTGAGATGATGTGGTGTAAAGATGATGGTGATCTTCGGGTATGGGGTGTCCGAAAGTTTTAAGGGTGATGTTGGTTTGTGTGTGATTTGTTTGAAGGATGATCGAGAGTGATATTGTGACCGGATATATGGTTGTGGTTAAGGGACCAAAGATGGTGTTTTACATAAGTTTTCATTAATGAGAAGTAATTATTATGGCTATACTAGCCTTGGTGAGTAAGTCATGTATGTGTCAAGTTCTCCAAGCATTAGTGGCAAGGTGGCGGCCACATATGGAGGTTGAGGTGTCCTTGGCCGATTAGGGTGTTAAAGATCATGCTTAATCGGATGGTTAATGGCTTTAAGGATTCGAGATTATCCTTAAATGGTGCTTAGTTTTGAGGTTTTGGTGTATAAGATTTATTTTAGTTTTGTTTTGATGTCAAGTTTCTTTTATGTTAACTTGCATTGTGGTGTTTGGTTGGGTTGTGTTTTTGTATCATTTGGTAGAATAATTTGATGTTACAAAGTTGTAGTATTTGCTCACATAGTTTTTGGTATCTAAAATTTATGGATATGGATACATGCATACGTAAAAAGTTGTGCATGCATGCGATGTGCAACACATATATATTCACATAAACATATAATACACGTATGTATTTAATCAAAAGATGGCACATGCATACGTATGACATGTATGTAAACATGCATACGTATAATTTTAACATATAAGTGCACATAATAATTCATAACTTATATATAATATATATTAATTTTACTCGTAAACTATTTTTGCCTAACCTTATTTTTAGGGTCGTCACAACAAATATATACACACACTAACATTGGGACACTTTACATAAATCCTACATCAGCCGTGTACAAGAGAGATTCTTGATTTATAAGTAATGTTTGATCTTTAATATCATCAATGCGTTTTAAGCGTATTGGCTATGGATGAAAGTAGAACTCCACGGTTAAGCGTGCTCAGGTGGCAGCATATCCAGGGAAGGTGATCTCCCTATAAAGTTTTCATCCGGACAACCAAAAGCAACACATGAGCTCCTCGTGAGCGAAACGAAAATATTGGTGGTATGAGGGGTCGGGTGTTACAAAATGGTATCAAAGCCACTCATGTGTCGTTCGGGATGGTGGGGCAAACCTTACCGGGTATGGTGAGTTCTGGGGCTCATTAAGAACGATAAGTCCAAAGGGGGGGTGATTGTGACACCCTACATAAATCCCACATCGGCCGTGTATAAGAGAGAATCCTGATTTATAAGTAATGTCTGGTCTCTAATATCATCAATGCGTTTTAAACGTACTGGTTGTGTACTAGAGGAGATATCCACAGTTAAACGTGCTCATGTGACAATAATCCATTGATGGGTGACCTTCCTAGGAAGTTTTTACCCGGGTAACCAAAAGCAATCCGTAAGCTCCTCGTAAATGATCTAACAATATTGGTGGTATTAGGGGCCAGACGTTACAAAACACAAACCATACGCACCAACATCAAATTATAAACATGTGTGACAGATCTAAAAAAAAACTTCAAAGATAATTTTATACAACAAATTCATGTATGTTAAACAAAAAACATTAAAAATAAAGTTAAACAAATACTAGTTGTTTCTACTTTAACACTTATTACATTAAGAATACTCTATTTTTATGTAGAAAAATAAAATAGGTAAGGAATCAAGTTTTAGAGAAGTCTTTTTTGAAACCCACCTCACAAAAGAATTCAAAGTAAGATTTTAGGTAGGAGAGCTTGAAATTGAAATTAATAACTTGGAGGGGATGGATTTTTGTAGAGCTCGAGTTGAAAAAATACAAGTATGTTATGTTTATCATTTTTGTACAACTATCATACTAACATTACTATAGTACATACCATTCATGTTGTTTCGATAAATTTTAGGGGAATACTTGAAAGATATGAAGGAGTTGTACGGGTTCAAATTCACTAAGGATGATACTATGATTTGAAAGTCTGTGCAAGCTAGAGAGTGTTCGACCCGTGTATTCAGGATAAGGTCTACGTATATAAACTACCTAATGACTAGGATCCATTCTTATCTTTCAGGGTGGACCATCTCAAGATAAGGTATAATTATTTTGATCCATCACACTACCTGATTATATATAATCATTTAAATAACAAGTATATATCTTGAAAAAATAAAACAACATTTGTATATTAGTGTTAACTAAATTTTGTATGTATGTGCGTTTGTATCAACCAAAGTAACATTTTCCCCTTAGATTTCAGTTTCCCTTCTAATAGTTGACCTGTATTGATTTTTTAGAAATTGACCAGAGGTGTTTAGTTAAAGTTATTCAATTATTGGTTTGAAATATAAACATAGAGAAGCTTCACATCTAAGTGATTTTCTTGCTTGAATTTTTTGCTGCGAGGACACGGGTTGAAATGCAATCTGATATGCTTTGACTTTGTAGAATCACATCCAAACTTCTACATTGTTAGTTTGTTACTACTAACTAAACCTTAGGTGAATCTTGGGAAGGCAAAAATTAATGTAAAAAATGTAAGAATGTTACGAATTGAATATTGTTTTGTAATATGTTCGCATTCAATTATGACACTTATACATATAATTTGACCCCTTATGTTTCATTGTTAGAAGGCTTGATTTGATTCAAAATGTCTATTGTTATATACTAATTCCTAGATATGTTTCTATTCTTATTTTAGATCCTAGCTATAGAAAATCAAATTCAAGACTTTGAGGTTCGATTTGAAGCTCTTGAAGCTCGAATTCAAGCTCAACGTGAAGTTGATAGGAAAGCATTCGAGGACACACTACAAGCTAAACATAAAGCTAATAAGAAAAGCAAGGAGGACGAGAGGCAAATTTGAAGTTTTCTTCCTCTCACTAAATTTTGGTTTTAATGCATGTTTTTTTTAATTTGGGTTATTGCATGTGGATTACCTGGATGTTCTATGTGAATACGTTTGTAGATTTTTTTAGTATTTTTTATTTTATCTAATATTATTTTAAAACTAATGGTGTAGCAAAAACTTCTCAAACAGTTACAAATAAAAAATAAATAATTACCTAGTTGTGTAGCAAATGTGTGATAGATAGAAAAATCATAATTGTATAAAACATAATTTAAAAAATAATATGAGGCTTCACAAATGTGTCACAAATGGTATAAATATCTTGTGTCACAAATACGTCGCAAAACTGTAAAAATATGCAACGTAGCAAAGACGTCGTAAATTTAAATTGTCGTAAATGTGTAGCAAACTCAATAATTAAATTTTTTAAAGTAAATATATAATTACAATAATATTCAAGGGCAGGTGTAGTAAAAATGTAGCAAATTTCTAACGCCAATATTGCGTCGCAGATTCGTCACAACATGTGTAGCACATGAGCCGCAAATGATTTTGCGACGGGGTTTTTTGCTATGTAGGATACGCGTCACAGTTGTGTCGTAAATGTCCGTTTGCTACGCATTTGCAATACGTATGTGCGTAGCAAATCACCTAGTTTTCTAGTAGTGAACGGGTCCACACCCACATAAACAATCGTAACAACCACTACACCAAACGACATATTTCTTTAACCATTTCAGACAGACAATAAATAAAACCAAAAAATAAATAAAATAAAACATAACATCAAGATTTACATGGCTCTATGCTATAAGTATATGGTTATTTTAGCAACCGACTTATTATTATTAGACTATATATAATAACTAAACATTTTGTAAAGTCATTTTAAAATATATTTTTAAATAAAGTAAAAGAAAAAAAATCTTGAAAACTGAAAAAAATCTTAAAAACTTTAAAAAAATGTTCAATTTAAAAAATATATCTAAAAATTTAAAGATATCATCCCTAAAAGAATAAAAAAAAACTTTACAAGATATAGATAGCCAACTAAAAAAAGTTTTTTAAGTAGGCAACTAAATTAGAAGTGAGAAACAATAAAGTTTTTAAAACTACACCATTTTAATAAATATTTTTCAAAATACATCATTTTGATAAATATATAAGTTTTCAAACTACACCGGATAACAAAATCATACATTTGCTAAGTTTAGGAAAAAATTCATGCATTGCTATAGATATTCCTCTCCATGCTTGATGTATTCTTATGCCATACAAGGCTAGAAAAGTTGACTATTATACATTTATAAATAATATCGCATCTTGTAAGTTTTTCTAGGCTTCTAGCAATGATCACAAAGGTTAACTTTTATTGTAAATTAAGATATCGTAAGAAAAGGAGGTGCATATCAAAATGTATTATAAAAGTATACATATCTTTTAAAAACCCGTCACATTTTGTTATGATTTATGATAGAGTAATTAAGCGTTAAGATTTATATACTCGACATTGTTAATTAATGGATATTACCTTTACACTATGAAATTGTTGTTTGTATTTTATATGTAGACTCATGATACTTTTGGATTTGTATGCTACGTTCATACACTAATCGTTAATACATAGGCCATGCATGTGTAAGACAAAGGGCATGCTAAGGGCCATAATATATCAAAGAAAGATAGTTAAAGAACAAAGACAAAAGTAATGCGTAAGAATGAAACTAAAGTTGCAAATATGATATGATAAACACAATGATGAAACCATTCCAAGATAAAGTTGTGTGATGTAGTGATGTACGTAGCACCACCGTGTATGTATGCACACACACTAGATGTTGAATCATGGCAACCATTATTAAAGACATCCAATATATACTTATGTGAAGTACTTTCTGTTTTGATGTATGTCTATTTGATGATGACCAACGAAGGTGGTGGACTATTCTTGTGTTTTTTCACTTTGTCAAGTTTAGTAGGATTTCCTTTACACCGTGTATCCGATGCACATGATCTAACAATGCAAGGTTCTGGTGCCTAAATGACTATCATCACATGATTTGAAGACATGTTTATGAGTAAAGAAAGATCATGATAGATGAATTAAATATTTTAACATTCGTTGTACAACATAAGTTATAACACTGTAACGCTAACTTGCTGTGACGATACGAATTGTTGTGGACCACTAATTTTATAACACGGGTGAATTAACATAAGAAACACATGTTAACATTGTTCCCTAGTCAATAAAGGTAAAATATATAAGTTAGAAAATGATGGGATGGAAATATAAACACAAGCTTTGCGTAGTACGGTATGCAGCTTAGAATGAAATGTTTACTGTGTTTGATTAAATTATAAGAAAGAAACTATTTTGGGAGATTATTCAAAGAATGTTTGAATATAAGATACTATATTTGTTTTATGACTAACTACTTATACGGACACATGAATATTTGACGAGTTCTTACTAGACAGGGAAGAAGTTAGAAGATCAAGCATTTCATTGGTGTGAACCTGATAGATGAATTATGCAAATGCTTGCTAAACTTTGTTAACTCATGTTTAGACTTAATTACATAGTAAATTTTTTATTAGTCATTTATAATAATCATCAAATAATATCTAACAACCAATTTATTTATAGAGGGACCTGTATTATTGATAATAATGCTAAAGAGCAGGATTTATCTGCATTTTCCGGCGGATGAACATTAAATAAAAACGTATATCATAATAATCACATCTTAATGATAACTATGCGATTTGATAAAATATAACATTAAATGAGAATCTAAAAAGAAAAGGAAAGAAAAGTATTATGGTAACAATATTAACCTAAAATGAAAAATATTTAGAATCTATATTATAATAAATTAATAATCAATTAAGAATGTAATCAAATCAAACTAATTCATAAAACCTAAAAACGTCACGTACACATGTATCAATTGACCGTTCGTGGTTGGATAAAAAATAAGTTAATATTAATTACTTAACTACCTATAACTGGTATGGATAAGTAAGACCGTTACCATAAAAAAATCAGTGAAATGTGTAAAGCTTTAAATCTAAGAACTTGAAACATGAAACTAAAATACTAAAAACAAATATTTTTGGGTTTTTATTTAAGTGGAAAGAGAAATTAAATGAAAATAATTAAGAAAACAACAAACTTGATTATGAGTTTTGGAACCTATGAAAAAAAAGTCAACCACTTTCAAAATTCAAGTTCCAAGATTCACACTTGGTTTTAAAAGAATTGATTAAGAATCATATAGACATGATTTAGCAAAATTGTTTTATTAAAGTGATAATTATGAAAACAAACTTTTAAGACTTGCTCGTTCACACAATTACCAACTTATTTATGCAAAAAATTCACATACATAACAAAATGCTCACGATACAAGAAAACCGAATGAGAATAAAAGCACACAAATACTTGAACATAAACAATTTTTTTAACTTTAAACAAACGTAAAATTATATTCTTGTGTCAAGAGAACATAACCCAATTCATCAATTCAAATTAAACCTAGTGCTTCACTTACAAGAACTATCCTCTTGAAAGTGATTACAAAGAATTAGTCGCTCATTGGCATGATTGGATCTTCAATGCTTGATTGGATGTTGTCAATGTTTGATTCGGGTGAAACCATGGTGAAAAGAACTCCTAAAATCACTTTGAAAACCTCTAAAATTCGTAGGGGAGAAGTCCCTCCGAAACCCTAATGATTGGGGTAAATAGAGAAGAAAATCCTTAAAATCCGGAGGTTGTTACACTAGTACAAAAAGAAGTAAATGGGATGGGTAAAATGGTCATAACGGGTGGTTTTTAGCCCGACCCATATGGCTACACATCTTATGATATTTTATCATATGGGGTGGTCGCATAAGGGCGGTTTTTTGAACCTCCCCCTTATGTACATCAATAAGGAGCGGTTTTTTGAACTCTTCCTTATGTACATTAAAAGGCGCTACTATGAAACCCGCCATTTATGTGTAACTAATAGAAAAAATATATTTTTATTATTTAATATCCAGAAATAAATACCTATACAAACCACTCAATCAATCAAAAATTATAACATTACGTATCAAATGTATCATATTTTAAAATTATATACATTTTGTATCAAACATTCAAAATCAATTTAATATATGCCATTTAGACAAAAAAACACATATATACATATACTGATAGACATATATGTATACAAAATCAATTCAATATTTACAAGATCATATGCATTTACACACATAAGTCCAAAAACACATAGTAACTACAAATTCAATTACCCAACCATGAGATATGATAATTACAATAGTAACAATAACACAAACACACATAAGACAAATTGTGAAAAAACATATCAAAGAGTAGGAACTATTATGGATAGGTGTTTTGAGAGATCAACTGGTTGACTACCCTCCCACACTTGATAAGCCATCAACCCTTTTATCCCCAATCACACCTCATATCTTCAACCAAAATTAAAAACCCACGTAAGAATTCTAAAAACCCAACTCACTAAAGTATGATTTCAACATTTTACAACAAATTTTCATTCCAGATCTATTAAATCAATAAAAGTTAGGCTCGTAAATCACATCAAACAACTTAACATCTTCAAAATCAACACATCACTCGCCTCTAGAGGAGATCTTGTGAAGAATGAGGGGGTGTGAGAGAAAAAAAGAAGTTGCTGAAGATGTGGTGAATGATATTAGGTCATAGGGTTCGTGGTGTTTACAGGGTTTCAAAACCGCCTAATTTGTACTCGTTAAATTTTTGAAAAGGCTATAAGGGGCGGTCCAAAACCACCTTTAAAGGTAACAAAAGGGGCGGTTTTGCCCAATTTGTACTCCATTTAAATTTTGAGAAAGTTATAAGGGGCGGTCTAAAACTGCCCGTAAAGGTAACATAAGGGGTGGTCGTAATACCCGCCCCTAAAGGTAAAATAAGAAGCGGTTTCACCCAATTTGTACTCATTTAAATTTTGAGAAAGCTATAAGGGGTGGTCCAAAACTGCCTTAAAAGTAACATAAGGGGCAGTCATAATACCCGCCTTTAAAGGTAACATAAGATGTTGTTTCGCCCAATTTGTACTCAATTAAATTTTTAGAAAGTTATAAGGGGCAGTTTTTTAAAAATTCGGCCCTTTAAAAGTTTTAGGTCCGCAAAGTTTTGTACTAGTGTTAGGGTGACCAACGTATTTTACTCCAAGTGGGAATTTTACGGAGCTCTTTCACTGGATTTTGTTCAGGATATGATGGTTGATACGATGACCAGCGTATGATACGGTGGTCAGAGTATGATATGGTGATGGATATGGTGATTGATACAATGGTGCCTGATTGACTTAATTTTACTCCATCTTTTGTGTAATTGAACATCCAATCTTTCCATTTATTCCAATACTTCCATAAAGCTCCCAAAATATGTATTTTTTTCTCTTAGCACCTGTAAATATTAACACATTCAAAGTACATATGTTCGATACAAAAATTTGTATAAAATGAAGCCATTAAACGTTATAAGTATCGAATAGATACCCTAGGATCATCAATCAAGCAAAGTCGGGCCAATCAAACAAATATACTGTAAATAAACACTTGCTGATTATGGGGTTTTCAAATTCAAATATCCAAAAATCTAATA
Organism: Flaveria trinervia; assembly: GCA_025506515.1. Lineage (NCBI taxonomy): Eukaryota > Viridiplantae > Streptophyta > Magnoliopsida > Asterales > Asteraceae > Flaveria > Flaveria trinervia. The sequence continues at coordinate 758,082 of CM046443.1, forward strand.
TCCAAATTTCGGATAGTAAATGTCACTATCATTTTGGATTCGGATATCCGTTCGGATATCAAAATTACAAAAAATTTATGTTATTTAATATTTTTTATAAAAATATAATAAATTTTATTGATTTTTTAAAAAAAAATCCAAAGTATCTATTAAAATATCTGAAATATTGAAAAATATTTAAAATTTCTAGTTAATATTTGTTATTTTTAAAATTTACAACAATAGATATTTCAGATATCCAAATATCTGAAAATTATCATCACTAAATCCGAATTCGAATCCAAAATTTCATATTATCTGAAATTTCAAATATCGAAATTTAGGATTTTCAAATGTTTCGAATTTTGGTATTTTTAACACACCTAGCTAATTGTTATAATTAAAATAATGATATATTCAATAAAAATTTGAAATATATTATTTTTAGAAAATGCGGGGTTATAAAATGGTCAGGGAATTATTTTTTAAAAAACTTTTAGTTAACTATTCATACGTCACAAAGTAGGGTTGAGAATTATTCTTTGGGTAACCACAAGAGGTGTTGTCTAGTGCCACTTGTTGTACGGACACCGTTTTGACCACACACCACAACATATACTTTTTTCCTTTTCATTCATTTTATAATTTTCTATTTTCTAGTACACCTAATAATATTAATAAATATTAATTTACTGAAAGTAATAAATATCTATCACATGTACTACTTCAACCAGTTGTCAAACAAAACAATATTACTTTTTTCGTACATATAATTAAATTAGATTGAAACTTACAGTGAAATTGAACAGATCTTTTTTGATGCCCTTTCAATATCAAACCTACAGTGAAGGCATCCTTGTTATTTGAGACTCTCTAATCTAAAAGTGTACTAATAGATTTGAGACTCTCTAATCTAAAAGTGTGCTAATAGATTTGAGACTCTCTTATCTAAAATTGTAGGATGATAGATGTTTTTCAATTATTTTTAGAACTAAAAATAGAATTTAAGGGTGCTAATTATTTAAATCAAATTTGAGAAAACTGAAATTCAAAAGCCAAATTTGAATTATGAATATAAATTTGGTTATCACATATTTGGATTGGGTTGACATCTGAATCTAATTCTGAATTCGTTTCTCTCATCAAATTAAATGTGTGATTTTGAACTTAAATGATATCATATTTACTATCATATGTATATATTTTATTTGTTTTATTTATATTTCTGATAACTCTAAGTTATTCAAATGAACCAACTTGGGCATTCACATTGGTTGATTTTGAATACAATTTGAATTAGTTAAGGTTCAAATAATACAACTTCTAAAACTTCAATTTGAACCTAGTTAATTAAATCCGAATTCAACTTCAAAAGTTTCAATTCAAATAACCCGGCCAATTAATAATTGATTCGAATAATCTAGATAAACCGAAAACCAACCCGATAAACACACGCTTAGAGCAGGTTTGTTTTTTAATCCAATATTGTTTTTTCGAATGTGGTAAGTTGGTTGAAGTTAAAGTGGATTAGTTTGCCATTTAGAGGAAGGCTATACTTACCCTTTCTTGGAACCCCACGCGCGCGCACACACACACACTATCCTATTTGGCTATTTCTTTTCTTCTCTCTCTCTCTCTCCCTCTGGTACATCTTCTTCACTGTTTTCTCCAACCCAAAATCCATCTTCTTCCTTCCACATAAGGTAAAATCAATCACCAATTCTTCATCTTCTGCCCTAAAAAGATCTACTTTCTTGTATGTTCATCAAGATCAAACAGTAAAATCCTTGTGGGTGTCTTTGATTTGTCAGTTATATAATATATATAGGGTTTTGTTTCAGATCTAAAACTTCAAATCTTGGTTAACAACAGTAGTTCTCTTGTGATTTGATTTCTTTTCAAAGGTACTCACTAATACTTTGAGTTGATGTTGGGCGTTGCAGAAGGGTTAGCAATGGCGAGAGAGAAGATAAAGATCAGAAAAATTGATAATATAACTGCAAGACAGGTGACTTTTTCCAAGAGAAGAAGAGGGCTTCTGAAGAAAGCTGAAGAACTCGCTGTGCTTTGTGACGCCGATGTAGCTCTCGTCATCTTCTCCGCCACCGGAAAACTCTTCGAGTATGCTAGTTCAAGGTATATATATGTATGTATATATACATATACACACACTACTGTGTCTACGTTTTTACTGCATGAACGTGTGTGTGTTAATTGTGTGCTATATATATCAAACCCTATGTTTCTTCTTTTGTTTCTTTGAAGTTTCTACTTATGGAAAGATTAAATATAGATACAAAGACTTGTGTTTTTATTGATTCACTATCAATCTTTCCTTTTTGGGTGTTGAAAGGGCAGATTTAGGGTTCTTAAAATATTAAAATCTATATATAATATTGTTTTTCTGAATACATAATTCAAGAAAACATTTGCATATGATGAAATCAAGACTCTTGATGTAATAAGATTGATTTTTTTATACATCGGTCATGACTGTCTTTGAATCTTGTATAGAGTAAATGAATTTAATGGTTATTGTCAGTTTTACTTTGTAAATATATAATTCTATTTACTGAATAAATATATACAAACAAAAGGAATTAAACTGTCATGTATATTTACAATCTGGAAAAGTCATTTCAATACTCATTATCAGAATCAAGAAAATCTGTGAAGATCATCTTAGTTGCTATAATCGAAACTTTATGGTTTGATGGTAACCAGACATATTAATCTTATGATTGGTTGACATAATTAACAAAGTCCCATGACTTCTGGTTTCTCTTGTTTGTATCTCTGGAAGTGATTCTCCCACCATTAAAAGATAATTAATTTGTCATCAACAAATTAAACAATGGGTCACTTCATAAATTTACAACAATCTCTTAAACTTTATTTCTTTTTAAAAACGATTCATTTATGTAATAATGGTTACGTCTGTCAAACATGTATAAAAACTATATGTAGTTAGAAGTAGATTAGGGGTGTGTAAGTTTGTCGTAAACAATTTTCTTTTCAAAGTGTTTGATTCACAAGAAGCTTCTCATAAATTGGACAAAGATCTCGCAACAATTTCAATATACTTAATTCTAAATCGTCACTAATTAAAGTTTTAAATTTCAATATTTTCTGTCTAATCACCATTTCTTTCTGGTCCTAAAATGATCATTTAATCTTAGTTAATTACCTTAAAACTATATATAAAGATTACAATTACATGGAGAAAGCAGAATACAATATTGATGTAATGATGTTGAATGCTTTTGTGTATTAACTCATATATACTCCTTAATTTATATATAGAGAGACAATACAATACAAGGTAACTTATCAAGATATAACAAAGTATTAAGACAATAACAATAAGATAGATACAGACAACTATTAAAATCATCTCTAATTTGTGAATTTAACTTTAATTTATTATTTATGTGTATATGATATACGTTGCAAACAATTGATATAGATAATGAATTTATATACATGTGATTGATTGATCTTGTTGTTCAAAATGTTGAGGCTTATCGATAAATCTTTCACTTAAGATCTCGACCATTAGACTAAATATGATTATTTTTTTAGGACACATATCAATTAGCCTTTTGAGGGTGGTTTGCTATTCAATATATCAAACTTGCAGTCATATATTTAAAACCCTAGAAATATAATGACAGAAAATGATCGATGCTAAGTGCATAATAGTTGTACTTCCATCCTTTCATACTTCAGTCAGTATATAGTGTGACCTTCTAACTTTCGTTATTATCTCTATAGTTGTAACGTTTTTTCCTTTGTGTTGTGACTTGTGAAGCATGCAAGAGTTACTCGAAAAATATAAGTTTCATTCAAATAATAACGTAGAGAAGGTTGACGATTCACTGAATCTTCAGGTAATATGATCATCTCTTGAGCTCTAACCAATGTATTTTAGTATATTTATCTTGATAATTTATGATAATAAAAATATTGTATTTCTGGGGCTTACATGACACAAGAAAGTACTCATTTTTATAAGTCGTGTTAATTAATTTTGGAAGTAAAAAAGTTTCAAAAAGTCAAAACATTTTTATAAGCTTTTGGCAAAACACGATTTTAATCTGTAGCTCCAGCAAAGCAATTTTAATTCTTGGTCTTCTGTAGCTCCAGGAGAGTGATGAGACAAGGATGGGGAAAGAGCTGCATGACAAGAATCGCGAGCTAAGGTTTTCTATGTAGCTATATTAAGTTGTAAGTAATTATAACAAGTGAAACATTCATTTTCGCTAAATGTATGATTTGGTCACTAAAAACTACAGTCAATTACGTGGTGAGGATCTTCATGGACTAACTCTAGATGAACTTCAACGGTTGGAGACTTTGCTTGAAGGAGGGCTCACCCGTGTGCTTCGAACTAAGGTTTTTTCATATTCTTTCACCTATTTAATTAGTTAAAATAAATTGTTCACAGTTGTATAGATATAAATGTTCTCATTCATAGGAGTAAAAAGGCACGTTCTATCCAAGTTGTGTATTCTATCCACTAAGATTAGCACAGTATACCTGATGAATACAAAGTCAAAATACAGAAAAAGGTAACTTTACATAAAAATTAAAAGACTAGAGAAATTAAAAACAATTTATTATTAAAATTAAAAATTTTGCATAATTTAGTTTTAGTACTAATACTTGTAGAAAGTGTAATAATTAATTAAACACTATCTGAATACTTAACCTATATGACTATCATTCATGATTATCAGCAACCCATAGACATTTTCTAACGGTTTTACATATTTGTTTTTACTTTAGGATGAACGGATTGCAAGCGAGATAGCTAGTCTTCAACAAAAGGTTATAACCTTTTATATCTAACCCTCGCAACATCTAGAGTCGGCTATTGACTTTTAAAAGTAATACGAGTATTTGATTTCAATACTCGCATGATTCTTACATATTTGGTTATATAAAACTCTCTTTTTCTAATGACAGCTAAAAAGTTATGCATATTTTAAGGTATTATATATGCAGCTAGTTCTAGAAATCAAGAGATATAGAAAATTTATTGAAAATTGACTCTGCAAAGTCAAAGGTTGACTCTATTTGGAGACGAACTCTATTTATTATACATTTGTGAAGTTAATTTTTCTGTTGGAAAATGCAGGGTGTTCAGTTGATGGAGGAGAACAAGCAACTGAAACAACAAGCAAGACCCCTAAATTAATAAAACTATAATAATTTATATTACATGATGATGTTTATTTTTCATGATTGACTAAATACATTTTGTTTGCATGTATATTAACATCTAGATGATGACTTTAATTTCAAATGGCAAGAGGCCACGGACGACGGCTGCTGAGGTGGATAATATGGTGACTAACCCCGATGATCAAGGGCAGTCGTCAGATTCTGTCACTACTAATGTATGTAGCTGCAACAGTGGACCTCCTCCTGAAGATGATTGTTCTGATACTGCTCTTAAACTAGCGTAAGCTCGTCAATTCATACTATTTGTCAATTCATAATACTATTGTTTCTTGTTTCATGGTGACAAAATCTATACCTTTCAGGTGAGGTAATTGTAAGTTATCTTCAGTACGACTATAATCATAGGCTCATGTATTTCTAATCAAACTCAGATTCTATCATTAAAACATCCAATGAATTCTAGTGGCAGACTTATTCACTTATTTATGAAATGACGAACTTAAATATTATTAGTCATCATTGTCTTCGATAACACTTGAAACCAAAACCATTTAGTTGAGCAAGAGTTTCGTGTACACTTACATTGAAATTGTATTTGCTATCTCTTCTATGTATCAGGTTACCCTTTAACTAAAAAACATACCATCATGGAAAACAATGAGGTTGATGGAGAGCAGTGATGGTGGTGGTGAGGTTTGAACGGAATAAGTGTTGTAGCGGCTTAAGTGTTTATGTGTAATTTCTCTTTTTTTATTGTTTAAAACAATACAAAGACTTTGTAACGTGTGTTATGAAACATGTGTAGTTATTTATCTAATTGCAATTTTGCATTAGAAGAAAGATCAACGTTGTAGCGGGTTTTTGTGTTCTTTTTTATTTTCTTTCGTTATGGAAGGAAAACTAAAAGGGAAAATTATTAAAAAAATAATTATTTTTCTTTCCACTTTTATCATTTAAAAAGCTCCAAACACAAAGCTTTTTTTATTTCCTTCACATTCCCTTTTAAAAAAACTCAGCATCATAATTTTTTATTTTTCATTCATTTTCTTTCATTTCTCATTATAAAAGGCTAGAAAATACAATATTAAAGAATCGAAGCCATGACTTTTAGCCAACTGATGACCAATGGTACATGTCCTTGGGCACAACCAATCACCTCACTTGCGATTGAAGTGTCGATTACTAGATATGCTAGAGTTAAGTGTAGATTTCTCATAGAATATTAAAGAAAAATGGGAAAATAAGACATGCAAGGCTGGCCGGCGGGTTGGACGACTGCTCAGAGCCAGATCTCGTTAGGGGCTTGAAATGTTTATAACGTTATATATATTATATATGTATTTAAAAAAAAGCTATAATATATTAATAAACTCATTAGAAAGACCTAATAATATTTTAATTATTTTAACATATTAAACCTTATCTTAGAACTCATTGACATTTTAATCTAATCTAGAACTTTGTTTCAAGTGTTTAATATAAAAACTTTATCGAGAACTTTGTTTTTAAAAACATTAAGAGGACTTCTTGATTTTTAGTAAATTAGATTATTTTGATACAATACTTTCGTTTTGTTTATTGTTATAACAATTATCGTCGTATTATAATTTTTTTATATACAAGTTATTCCGATTAGACAATCTGTATATGTCGTTTTACAGGGAGCCAATTTTTTGTTCTCAACCTGGGCCCAATGTCTCTTGAAAACATGGATTAAGGTTGTGTAATTAAATTTTTTTATAATAGATCAATTATTTATTTAGTTTTCATAAAGTTTTTTTAGACGGGTTAATTAAAAAACCAAACACCATAATGATAAGTTACCGTGAAAAAAAATGGATGCAATATAAGAAAGCAAGAATCAAACCCATATAATAAAAGCTTATAATAATCATGTAATTATATACACAATTAAGGTAGGGGATTATATCCATCATGACATCAAAATCACTTTCTAAGGTTATAAATTTGATAATCAAAAGTTATAAAAGTATCATATAATATACCAGGACCAATCAAGTTATGACAAATCATCCACTAACAATTCTTTTTCTTTTTCAATTTTCTTTTATAATTGTAAATATATGATGTTTAAAATAATTGTGAATGTAGCTTCGCGGTGTTCTTGATTTTACTATATCTCGACGTGTATTTAATTCAAAACCGATTTGTGCCTAATAATATACAAGTCATAAAAATTAAAAACACGCAAATGTACAAACCACGTTGATCATGTGTTTATTTTTATTAACATTTGAACATGCATTCTTTTAGCGGGGCGTATACTAGCTTCCTACTCATCAAATTGAGCCTAAAAACTTCAGCAATCACATGAGTTTTACCACTTGCCTACGGTGTGTACTATATTATGAGCATAGAAGATATTATATAACAATAAAATGAATTTAAACTTCTCAATTTGCATATTTATGATTTTTTCTGTCTTTAAGAAATATTTTGGTGATAAGTTTTTTTTCCTTCTATATAGTAGCGTTCAAATTTTACAAAATATATATATATAAATGGTTAGGTTCCACGTAGTTAAGATAACTTTGGATGAGATTTTAGGTGAAATAAACACAATCTTTTCTAAGGAGGAGAACGAGAGGGAAAATCAAAAACCTTGATTGGAGGTGATGGTGTAGATTAGTGTTATAAATTTGTCTCCATTTCAATTGCATTATTGATAGCTATTTGTTAGTTTTTATTTATAAAATCTTACAAATAATATATATGTAACTAATCTATATATTAAAAAAATATAATATATATGTAACTAATCTAATTAAAAAATTTAAACTTTATAAAATGTGGTTGTTAAAAAAATAAAAAAAGTAAAGAATATTTACAAAGAAAGAAGGTTATTTTCCCCTCAAAACGCAAAAGTGAACAATCATTAAATAGTGGGAAACCAATCCCAATCCAAATAACTCTCATCAGTGCCGTTTATTTATTCACCTCTCTGGCAGGTCGATATAATAATAGTCGACTAGTCCAATGACTCCCTAACACCAACACGCCCCTCGCAATTTCACTTTTCTTTTTCCCCGATCATCAGATTAATCAACTCCTCCGGAACATCACATCAAGATCATATCCCCTAACCTCCACTGCCCTAAACCCTAATATCATCCTTCCATCATCACGATTCTCCATCCGACGAAACCCTAGTTTTTACTCTCTGATCATCTCTAAGAATAATACGACTTCCTTGACCACCTTCGTGTATGTGTGATGTCTATATCCAATTCCGGATGTGAGACTGATTGCAATTTGAACACCGAAGCCTGTAATTCTGAACAAGAGTCCGATGTTCGCCAACTTGCTCTTGGGGTTATGAGCAAGCTTGAAAACTCCAACCACGCCGTTGACCAGCATACATTCTTCCAGCCTGGTGAGTTATTGCCCCCTAGATTCACGTGTGATTGTCCTATTTACGTTGCTGTATTTGATTCGTGGTTTATTCCTACTAGTGTTTCGCTCCTGACCTATCAAAACAGAGATACACTTTCACTTTTAGGCCAAACAGTCCATTTTCAACTTTTCAAATTCGAGCTGCTATTGGATTTTCCCTGTAGTAGATGCTTTAACTATGTTGCTTAGCAGTAACAAACACTTGCAACTGTGAAATTGCTGGTGTAGAAATATATAAATTAACACCCATAATGTTTGCTGACCACCTGTGATCGTTACTGGTCACATCAGGAAGAAAAGGCCATAAGTTGGATTCTACATGGGAAATAGGATATATATATATATATATATATATCTCTTTGCGTGAGTTAAGCATGACCATTGTTTCAGTGTTCTAAAATTACTTGGGGTTGAGTGGCAACTTGTACATGCCAAGTTACTAAAGCAGATTGATTAGCCTTATCCTGCTTGCTCCTGCCAGTAACACCTGATGATATATGTCTACAGGGGTACTATACTCTGTTGCATCCAGTAAACTCATGGACACCCTCTTTTTAGAAACATAGAACATGTGATTTGTTTATTTGATTGTTATGCTGTTTCTTGTTATAGTACAAATGTGACTGGTTGCCCTTTGTTACCTTTTGTTGCTGCCTAATTTTTGACAAGTGTTCACGTTATTTGTTGCCTATAAAGGATTCCTTTACTTATATTTCTTTAATGTTTTCATGTAACTGATAAGGGGATCTCCATGTAACTGAAAGCTACAAGAAACTAGCGATTCCACTAATGAGCAAATACTATATTTCTTACCTGCTATCTTATAGGATCTTATGAGCGCAAAATATCTTTTCGTATTATTAATGTCATTATCTATGACTCGGGGTTGACTTTAGACATAGGGGCATCTAAGTTGAAATTGTAGCGGAGGTATAAATTAAAATTCCAATAATCCAATATCAGAGCAATGAATGAGAATTCTGTATAAAGACTTCAAATAGATTGCACTACTCTTTCATACATACTAGAGTGAATATAATTATGGACCCCTAATGTAATTAATATAAGAGCAGTAAAGTTACATATTGAGATTAAATATGATTGACTTTTCTACGCTTGAAACTTTCAGTTTAAAGTTCCAATAGGTTTAGCCATTTAGGTGTACCATTTTTTATAAGTTGTCATGTTATTCTGGCTTGGCGAGCCAATAAGCTATCTGCAATAGAGATGGGTTTCATGCATATTTGAATATACTTCTTGTGAGAGTTTAGGTATCGTCTACGTTTGGATATCGGTTCAATCAACGGTGGTCATTTGTTTTTTTCTGCTTAATTGTAACCTTATCAGATGATGTTACATTTACAGAACAGTTCTCTCAATCCTTTTCAGACAAACCTGAGTCTGAGGCAAACCCATATTCAGTTGATTTTGTTAAGGTTGTCCAGGAGGACCAGGAACTCCCTGAATCTCATGCAGAACATAGAACTGAAATATCTGGATCAGATGTTAATGCACCTCCCAACAGCGAGTTAAATTCATCAGAACTTGTATGTTTAACTTGATGTATGATGAAAGTTATCTAAGTAAAACAGAAAATTTGGAGCTTGCTAACGTAACTCAGTATGGCTGTAGGATGAGGCAATTAATATCAATCCATATGAACACGAAAGGTTGCATCAGAGATCTGCACCAACTGGTTCTGATATTGCAGAAAATGATGGTAATTGTTGCATGTTTTGTGTTAGTGTCATACTGCTTAGTGTTTTCCATTCAAAACTTGTTGTAGTAAATTTTTGATTTTTTATTACATAACTTAATTTCTACTTGATGAAATCTTTAAGTGCCTAAAATTTGAAGTTCCTCTATATGACAGTCTTTGTGGTCTGTGTGTTACTGGGTTAATGGACCCTTTATATATTCATCAAAATGTTAACTTTTTTGTATCAAGGTGCCTTTTGTGGACCTTCTTCAGATCATTGCACAAGTGAGTTGGAAATGGTGAGCACTCTTTTGATGTGTATGCTTTGGTGTCTATTATAGCATTGTGTATTTGTCTTATATTTATCTTGTATTTTTACTGTTCTTTATATTTATTTACAGGACAATGAAGATCTTACAGCAGTTGTATTCTATCCTGATCATATGTTGTACCGTGATAGTTACTGTACAGATTGTGTTTTAACCTTCACTAGCAGTTGCATAAAGATAGAGGGTTCAACTTTAGATGATGATGAAACCTTGAGATTTCAGTGGGGAGTCCAGGACATACTTAGTATCAAATCTCAGTTATACGAGCTGGTAAGTTCATATTAAATTATGAAAAATTAATTGTCCATAAAAGTTTATTTCTCACTGATCTTAAGGGTGTGTTTGGTGTTAGTGTTTAGGAATTAGGATTGAGGGAATGGGGATGATAAGAATAATGTTGCTTGTTTAGTGGATATGGGTTTGAGAAAACCCATAAATTATGGTTTCTCTAAACCTCTCCTCCTCAAGTATCATACCTTTTCTCCCTCATCCTTCATCTATACCTAAGCCTAAGTGATTATAAATTTTGTACCTTGAAATTTATGCAGGTTGGGATGGCAATGGTGACAATTCATGTAATTATGGAGGATACTATACAAGCTGAAAACGTTGAATTCACTTCAGGTTATATTTGTTATACTTTGTGATACTGTTTTTATACAGTTTAACATGTGCACTTCAGTTTCATCTGAATTCATGATGTCCTTAATTGCTGTAACATGTTATTATTTAACAAAGCTACCTAATTACACAAAAACATCACTATTGTATATATTGTTTTCCATACATTAAATAACGTAGGTTTCATCTGAATTCATGTTATGTTCTGTTGTTTCCTCAACTATCTACTCTTTTTCAGATAATGAGCTAAAGTTTGTGATTATCGGCACTAACTGGTATGGGAGACAGGAAGCAATCACTGCTTTGAATGTTAAATACAAAACTTTATGGAGGAGTATGTATGAGTCAGAGTGAGTTCTTTAGCATGCTGCTATCTTTAGTATTTATTTATAAGTTTTAAGTGATTGGCCCAAAATTGGAAGTTGGAACCATAGTTATGTTAGCCAATGGCATCATCCCAGGTTGTATTGTAAGATATCAATTTTATATGATAGGTTTTTGGTTATTTTCAACTTATTTCTCTCACCTGCAACTCTTTTAGATCCTAGTGTCTACATTCTAAACTTTGCAGTTTGAATGTTGGACCTTTGTGATTCAGTCCGTTATTATACTTGGAGTGGTTGTGCGGTTATAGGTTTAGGTTATGGTTAATTAACTAGCTAATTTTTCACGTGATCATGATATATGTTTGCTGCAGGGATCCTGTCAATGGGGATGCCCAAGCATCTTTTACAAAGTATTTTCCTAAGTAAGTGAAAGAAATATTCCCTTTTTACTACTTTTAGCAAATTTATTTTGGGAAAATTTCTTGGTGATATATGATAACCTTAAATTGATCTATTAAGAAAAACTAATATTGCAAGTTGATTAATGGGTTTTACATTGCTTTGGGTGCTTGTAGCTTTGATCAGCCTTTTGAAGACGTTATTTATCCAAAAGGGGACGTTGATGCTGTTTCTATTAGTAAAAGAGACGTTGATTTGCTCCTACCAGACACATTTGTCAATGATACTGTCATTGACTTTTATATCAAGTATGTTTGTCATCACCTTCTTTACTGATGCTTTGGCTCTTTCTTTTTTCAATTGAAAAAAAAACTTTTTATGACAATCTACATAAAAAATAAAAAAAATACAATTATCATGATAGAAGTCATTAGAAAGGATAACCTTATTCTATGTTTTCTTTTATAGGCATGGTGAGCATGGGTCTGTTTTTTTGGTTAAAACTGAACCCACACTGAAAATTTCAAGTTTTGGTTTTTTAAAAATGTCTGGCTTGTGTTTTTCGAATTTGACTGGGTTATTTTGTTTGAATTTGATTTGTGAAAAAGAAAAAAACCCAAAAACCAAAGTTGATTGGTGTAACTCTGTTTGTTTTTTGATTTTTCTGGTTTTTTGGGCTTGCGCCCTTTCAGCCCAACAAGCAACCCATAATATATGGTCTTGTGCAATTATACCATAACCGTACTTGGTACATCCCATCCATAGCAAAGCTACTGACGGGGTCTTGAAGGTTGGGATGTGGCATACCAACCTCTATCCTAGGGGATAGAAAGGCTGCTTCCGGTGAGACTCTCCGGCTCAAGGCGTTGTGCAATTTATATATAAATAAATAAGAGGAATAAGAACAGGATCTAACATCCAGTACCTTCTTCTATTATTTAATTTTTGAAAGAAAATAGCTATAAAATTTGTGAACTTATAAAAGAAAAAGAAAAAAGTAGTTTGGGTTGGGTCACTTTTCTAACTTGCAGTTTGTTTTTGTTTCTTAAAATGTAAAGTGGACAGTTGCTTTTTCAAGCTTTGGACCTGTTCTTTGGTTTTTATTCTCAGTTCCAACCCTGCCATAATGTACCTTAATCCTTTCGATGTTGCCGTTTATTTGATCATTAAGGTGGAACTTCACGTCTTTACCATGGTTTGTATTTCTCCTCACTAGTTTTAAAACTGGCAACTTATGACAGATACTTGAAGGACAAAATTAAGCCTGAGGAGAAACACAGTTTTATTTTTTCAATAGCTTTTTCTTCCGCAAGCTAGCTGACCCAGAAAAAGGTCCCCTTGATGCATCTGAAGGGAAGGCAGCTTTTCAACGTGTTAGAAAGTGGACAAGAAAAGTCAACCTTTTTGAGAAGGATTATGTCTTTATTCCTGTAAATTACAAGTAAGTTGAAAACTTCTAAATCTTTGTTCTAGTGGAAACTCATTATATAAAAGGAAATTGAGTTTTATTGCAGCTATCATTGGAGTCTTATTGTAATGTGTCATCTTGGGGAGGTGGCCACTTATAAAGGTCAGTTTTTCATCTGTTCTAGATCTTTTTAATGTATATTGGTTACTAATGTTTAATTTTTAATGTTATGTTTTGGTTCAGATGAAGATGTAACCAAGTTGATCAAAGTGCCATGTGTACTGCATATGGATTCTATCAGAGGCAGTCATACTGGCCTAAAAGGTCTTATGCAAAGGTAACATAACATTTTTATACTCATAAATTTAAGTTAAAAAAAGCATGAAAATTTTGAAGAGCATGACAGTGACTAAACATCTATGATTATTTTATTTTTATTATTCTAGCAGAGGGATTTGTGTAAGTGAACCGTTGTAGTTTACGCTTGGATATTTTTGATGTAGTTACCTTAAAGAAGAGTGGAAAGGGAGGCTACAAGAGGCTTCTAAAGATATTTCCTCGAGATTCGATAATATACGCTTCATTTCACTTGAGGTATCATGTGTGGGTTTTTTTTACTTTTAAAGTATATTTGTGTTTTGTATCCTTTTAAAACAGAGGGCTTACACCAGTACACTTTTTTTTAATTAAGAATAGTATTTATGCCAATTTTGTTCCGTAAGCATGAATGCTTGCTAAACATTGGTTTTTATCCACTTACATTTTTTGTAACAGAAAAAGGGGAAATAGAAACATAAGTATAGCCAGATGAGACCTTGTAACACATGCATATTTTACTAAATGTTTTGCCTTTTTATTAGTATGGATGTCGAATTCTGAAGTTTGTTGTTTATGCAGTTACCACAGCAGCCAAATTCATTTGACTGTGGTTTATTCTTGCTCCATTATGTAGAGCTTTTCTTGGAGCAAGCTCCAGTTTATTTCAATCCTTTTCATCTAACGAAGAGTGTCAATTTTGTAAGTAAACTACCTCTTTATTTTCTCTCTCAAGATTTTTGCAGTTTAATGCTTAACTAATTTTCCTAATGGTTTATCCGCTTAAATTGTTGTGTGACTTCAGCCCACACATGTTCTTTAGGAGGCTCTTATATTTTTTGTTTTGTACTTTTTAGTTGTCTTTATTGGTAGGAAAAATGTGGGAAAATCTTTAGTTTAAGAAGTTTTAAAATAATACATAAATTTGGTGTCATTTGCGCGTTCAAGAACTCTCATTGTGCTCCTTCACACGATTCTTATCTTTTTCTATTTTAATTTTCCTTAATGAGTGTTTAAAATACTATATTTGAATGAAAAAAATAATATGTTTACTAGTGCATGATGGAAGAAAGATAAGTAGATAGTTTCTAGATGCATTTCTTTTGTAAAAGTATAAAGTTGTAATAACTAATATTGTCTTCAAGAATTAGAAAACTTCAATTGACGGTCTGAACACAGAAATACCCCCGGCACTAAAACGATTAATAGGAATAAGGAGAAATCGAAAACTTCTTTAACATTACATGAAGAATTTAAAGTAGATAAAGATGTCGAATATAATTGATCCTTGGTCCTTGCAAAGTAATTCTATAATTTATAGCACCTATGATGAACTGGACCTATCATTTTTCAGTATCATGTTATAATACTAGTTTTCTGGATAATTATTTTAGTATTTTTATGAGATACTTGTTTGTCAGCTAAATGTAGATTGGTTTCCACCTGCTGAAGCATCCCTCAAAAGGACGGTTATCCAGAGATTGGTCTATGATCTTCTAGAACAACCTGCTCTTGAAGCTTCTCCATCCATGGCTGCCAATGATGATGATAATATCCATACAAAAATTGCTGTAAATTTCTTTCCAGAAACGTGCAATACTTCAATGGTTTGTCAAAGTTCTCAAGATGATCAGGGAATTGAAGTCTCCCTATTACCGTCATTATCTTTGACAAATGAACCATGTCCCATGGGTCCTACCGAATCTTTTAAAGCGGTATCTGAACCAGGATCATTTCTGGCCATGCAATTCCCATCATTCAATGAGACAATGTTTGCTGGTACAAGAGTACTCTTATCCCACCAATTCAGGTATCTTTGTAATTCCATTTCCATGTAGCTTTTAGGTGCCAAGCAGGTTGGGTATCAGGCCAAAATGAGTGTTTTTAGGTACGGGTTGGTTTTGGTTGGCTTGTAGTACTGCCCATTTTTTAGTCGATAGTTCGCATGGTGACTTTTGACCAGTTTTTTTAGTCAACTTTATTTTGTGTTTCGGTTCATTTTCTTGTCTCAAATTTCAGTTCTTTACAAGTGTTAAATACGACTACCAAAAGTTTGGTTTTTTAGTAATTACATAAATATATCTTGAACAAAATGATATCGGAGGTTTCATGCTTCAAAAGTACACTTTGGTTGACTTTTTTGACGTTTAACTTGTTTCCACTTGAAGCTTTTTCTTTTTTTCTTCTTATTTTACCTGTTGGTTACTTGAAACAGGAAGAGGTAGAAACTGGGGAACAATATATTTATTCTTCAACAGAAATTGATCTTCAGCAAGATAATGGATTATCAGGTGAAATCCCATATTCATCCCTAGATTTTAAAAGTAGGGAGTCTTGGCATCAGAACAGCAATTTTGAAACATCACCACGAACATCAGTTTCAGGGTGTGAAGATTCATTGCAGATCATGAATGGAACCAACCAAAGTGATCAACCAAGATCAACATTCATGGAACCTATTGATGATAACAGTAATCAAATGGATCAAGCAAGATCACCGTTTATGGAGCCTATCGAGATGCTTGATGATAATGGTAATGATAGTAATGACGGTCTCACATTATCTTCTAACTTTCTGGAAATGCATGCCAATGAGCTGACGGGTTCTGATGGTCATCTGGGTTGGAATCAGATGTGCAGCATCCTATGAAAAGGATGCGAATGACTGAATCACTTCTTGAAGATGGGCCCACTTGTAGTTAAATATAGTGTTATAACTGATTTATGATGAAAGATATGTAGTAGTTTGAACGAGCAAACCAACACATATTTTTTAGTATTGACTTTTTAGATCTTTGATTCTAGTGCTCATGTTATGCAGGATTTTATTAAGAATAAAGTATTTAATCCTTTTAATGATCTCATGTTGCTTTTATGTTAGGAAGTTTAATCTTATTGTGAGGGCTGGTAATTTCTGACACGAACCTGTTAACACGACACGACACGAAGTTAACAAAGTTTGTGTTTGAGCTTAACAGGTTTCGTGTCATTAACAGGTCCACACGTTAAAAACACGATAAAAATCGTGTTTTA
Organism: Flaveria trinervia; assembly: GCA_025506515.1. NCBI lineage: Eukaryota > Viridiplantae > Streptophyta > Magnoliopsida > Asterales > Asteraceae > Flaveria > Flaveria trinervia. The sequence continues at coordinate 774,792 of CM046443.1, forward strand.
ACATATCAAACACATGTTAACATGTTAACGCGCATGTTAAGACCTGTTTATATTTTTAGTTTATTAATATATATATATATATATAGGGTAGGGATCAAATGAAAACTCATTTTCTTTGTGAGAAAAAATCAATCTTAAGTTCTCAACCAATGGTTTTCAATGGTAAAATTGTAATTAACAAAAACATATTTAAAAAAATTATAAATCGAAAATAACATAATAATAAAAATAATAAAAACACAAAAATATTCCCCTATTTTCCCTCTTTCATTAAAAAATAAAAAAATTATAAAAAATTATAAAAAATCTTGTTTTTTTACGAAATTCGTTTTACACTTGTGTAATTTAGTAGTACACATGTGTATAACCATATTTACACATATGTAAACAAAGACTAGACGATTATTTTATAAAAAGTATATAAATATGGTAAACGTTGGAAATGTTAAAAAATACTGAATTTTATGGTGAAATTTTTTAAAAATGTCGTAAAAAAAGTTATGAACGTTTAAAAAAACGGGGGGACATGACATGTGATAAGAAATGAGTAACTTAGATTGGTTCCTAAATTTTTTATAAAAAAAGTGATTCTCAAGATAACCCTACCCTATATATATACACACACACACACACTGAATTAGCGCGATGCGAAAGAGTCCGGGCTTAGTCGACGGGGATAATATTCTATTCTTGGAGTCGGAACTACTCCTATGCAAGGTTGTCGTCTTATGCTACTAGGGCGACTCCCTTCTCTTTAATCAATTAAGTGTGGTAGGCGCCTGTAAAGAGGATCACTTCTATTACTAACACAAGTCGATAAGCTTGAACTCTAACAACTTCAAGAACTAGGAAGGCCCCTTTTCACTCATCCGAATTTCCCTTTCATATAGAAAGAAGATTGGATTCGACAAGAGTCTCAGCGAGAATAAGTAGCTTTAGCATCAAGCACATCATACCAACAATCATCCGAAGGGGAGTCTCCCATTTGAATTCCTTATATATATATATATATATATATATATAACACATATGAGAAGGGTGTTTTAAGATACCATTAAATTAAGAACACTTACCTCACTAAATGCATAAGGTACAATCATTTTTAAGGTTAAAATAGTACTTTTAATAATTTTACAAATTACCCATTACAATTAGTTACATAATAACCTTATAATTATTATAAATTACATAATTATACATTATCTACTCATAAACCAAAAAACTTAATTTGTTTTAAGATTTATATTATATCAATATATTATGTTTAAAACTTTTTGATACTATAATCGTAAATGTGTATTTTTTAAACGTTTTGGTGTAATACAACCGTAAATGTGTATTTTTTTAATGTTTTGGGGTAATTTTTTTGCTGAACCGATATGTATTTTGTAAGGTACAATAGCTTAATGCATAAATGTACAAGTCATCATGCAAATCCATCGATTTGGTGTTTTAAATTTTAGCTTAGAAAATATATAATACACTTTTATAAAATTGCTATAAGATTAACAATAATTAGAAACTCGTGTCAGATGTAAAATGTTGTCTCGCCGCATTGCATGGGCACCCTTCTAGTGTGTGTGTGTCTATATATATATATATATATATATATATATATTATATATATATATATATATATATAATATATATATATATATATATATATATATATATTATATATATATATATGTATATGTATATGTATGTATGTATGTATATATATATATGTATATATATACATATATGTGTATATATACATATATGTGTATATATATATATATGTATATATATATGTATATATAAAGGTATGTATATATATGTGTGTGTGTGTGTCATTTTTCATGTTTAATTTAAATTCTTTATCCCTTGCCCAACCGCTTTAATCAAATACGACTTGCACCGACCGAGTCTCCAACCTTCACCTGAACCCTCTTCGTACTCCGTATATGAATTTTTTATTGACTTTTGTTTCAAATATAGCAAAGATTATCATGCTAAATGTTATAGTATATTCAGTATTTTGATGGACTTCAATCATATTTATTTCACTAAATGTGTGATTTTTATTGTGTCTCTTAACATGTCTTACCGTGTAACATGTTTTTAAACAGGTTCGTGTTCGTGTGTGGAAAAATAACACGAGTAGTTATCATGTCGTGTTTGTGTCATATTATATTCGTGTCTTATCGTGTTATGTCGTGTCTGATTTGTTATGACAGTCCTACTTATTATTGGAATTTAGATGGTGTTTAATTTCCTATATTTTGTATCCAAACTTTGAACTATTTCATGTGCTCTTTAGCTAAGACACCATATAGATGTTCTATTGTTAATGGATATATTAAGGGATGGTTTTATATATTTGTATTAAGGCATGCAAGCTATTATTTATTTCTCTACTTCCAAACAAAGGGATGTTTTTGGATACACATGTTACTTGGGTTGAGAATTAAACGTTAGGGTTATATTTGTGATGAAAAGTTGTTTTTGCAAATGATTGGCATTAAATGAAGATGAATGAAAGTGATTTATAGTATGTTCTCTTTAGACATATAAAGTAACAAAACTAAAAGGTTTAGGGTTAAAAGCTACATAAACTTATTCAAACATAGAACCTTAAAACTCATGATAATATAATCTTTATATATTTTTGATCCCACTAAAAAATTAATAGTTATAATCCAACGTGTTCAATTATTCATCTTTCGGATACAATTTGAACTATGTATAATATGATTTATAGCTTGTACTCAATAAAAAAGAAGAAGATGATGATAAACATGCAACAAAATGGAAGATTCAAAAACCACGATGTTTCAATAATTTTTCCGGTCGCCCGGGTAAACCCATTGGGTACCCACGCCCGCGAACACAAACAACGCTGGTGATCCGGCTCGCTCACCATTCCAAGGAAAACCCACCACCCAAAGGCCCACTGTGGTAAAACACTTAGCCCACTTGAAACGTATTATACCTAATGAGACTCCAACCCATGACCTTCACTTTGGAAAGTCATAGGATGCCTCCTCTTAAACTACTTAATCTAGTACTCATTGGCAGATATTTCAATATTAAAATCATATTTTGTCATCAAGCCCATGTAATTTAGCTAAATTCTTATACTAATAATACATTTTCACTCTAGGTAAAAAGTACTTACTCTTCATTGATTAACTTCTTTTTGGTTAACACTTTATAGATATTTTGTCATCGTTTTTTTTTCCTGGTTGCTAACTGTAACATCCGGCCCATTTAAAAAAAAATAAACTCGAATCCCTTTGAGTCAATATTGGAAACCAAATTCATTACGAGGTTATTTAATTTACATTAATGTTTCATATACAATAATTATGTCATTTTAAATTTTATTATTTATGAAGGGAAAATTCTTTATAATCTTGTAAGGTTTCATAAAGAATTATGAAACTTAAACCATTTAATTTTCAAGAATTAAAGTTTTACAAAGAGTTAGAGTTTATTACTAATTTTGGGTGTTAATTATAAAGTTATAATAAATATATAAAGTGTAAAGTTTTTATAAAGATTCAAAAGGTTTATAAAGACTTTATGAAATAAAATTGATTTATTAATTAAATAAGGGTTACAAAGTTAAGGGTTTAAATTGTAAATTTTAAACCTTAATTAAAATGTTTTTACATAAAATGATAATGACTATAAAGAACAGGGACCAAACTGATACTTTTGTTTAAACCAACCCAACCCCACTCCCATCGGCCCTCCATGTTCTCCGGCCAAAACTCTGGCGCCCCTCCGGCGGCCCCAAAACCATTCCAAACACCAATTTTAGCCCTAAGAAATTGATGAATTGGCTTCGCGGGTCAGTTTCGAACCTGTGATCGGTTAGAAATCGAATTAGAACACTGTCTTTGTATGTTCAATCTGAAGCCCATAACCCCTTTCAAATCTTGATCTGTTTCAACTCAGATTCAATCGAATTAAACCAATTGTATGACCACAAACGCTTATCTAGTCAACTCGAATTCAAATGACTGAGTAATTACAACTAAAACCAAATAAAACTCATCAAACCAAATCAAAACAGCCGAATCCATTCCATTATATTGATTGGTTCGAAACAGACCAAATCCATATTATATAAGTGAGGGAGAACCTCATAATCTATTCCCTTAAGCTTTTTGTAACCTCAATTTCTCTAACAAACACAAGTTCCGATCATCGTACGAGTCATGACCTTTCTATCATCTGTTCAGCACCCATTCAGATTCAATCCAGGTAATTTCACTCACTAACACACTCGATTTTACATGGGGAGGCAAAGCCCGATGTTTGATTTGGTTAACAACCTCGAATTCATGTTCAAATGGGATCACATTAAAACTAGGGTTCTTATTCAATTTGGGGATTTTGATGAAACTATTTTTTATTAATTTTTATCAACCATTTGTCAGATCTGGGCTCTAGCCCAATTGGTTAATGCATTCGCCATGTTAACAGGAGACCCGGGTTCGACCCGGGCACCCTCAATACCATTTTAAGCTTATATTTTTATTATTAAATCCCAAAAATTAATTTATTAAGTAAAAATAAAGTTATTTTATTAATTAAATTTTTATTTAATTTCTGAAAATTTTAACAATATAATTTTACTTTTTTTAGGGTTTAACATTATAAAAACTATGACAAAAATTATTTTAAGGTTTAATTTTTATCTAATTATCTTCACAAGTTGTTTTTGAATCAAACAAATTATTTTACAATTTATTTCAATAATTAATTATTCAATTAATTAATTTGTTTACCAAAGTTAAATAATTAATTATTACATTAATTATTACTATATCACATGTTAGTACTCATATTTATTTAATCAATTATTATGGATTAAATATTTGAGTGACACTTAATTATCTAATTTCACAAATATTTCCTTGTCATTTTTAATCTTATTCATTTGTTCAAATTATTTTATCTCTATTCAACCAAGTTATATAATTTAATTATATTTTTCTTAACAAGTTATTAAAACTCAAATTGAAATCCTGATTCATGACATGTCTTTAAATTATTATTCTAAAAGACACCAAAACTTAGGTTGAACCACGAGGAACCTTTGGTGTCAAGTCTAGCATTCTATCATTTTCGAATCAATTATAGTCACCAAATGAGTATTTGTTGCTCTTTTTATGTGTTTTATATTTTGGGGAAATAATGTGATCTCATATTCAGTCATTGTTATTCATTGTTATTCTATTTCATACTAAATTTAATTCAATTCAATACATACTATGTTATTACTTGCAATTATGTGTTCATAGTTAGATAAACAAGATGATACAATTATTAATTCATGCAATCACGATAACAATGATAGATCTATTGGTTTGACAAACCCACCTTAGTTGCTTGGTGATTGGAACCGGAATCATTCCATAAGGCTTTCTGCAGACCAAGTCAAGTCAGTCATTAGGTTTGATTGTGTTGGTTTGTCTTTTATGTTACACTATTGCATTATAAGTCTTGACATTGTCATGTGAATTGAATTGTTTACAATCATTTTAATCAATCTATATATGTATCAAACCCGTGTTTACTCACCGACTAATTCGTTAGCTGACTCATTACTTTCTCACATGATTTCAGATTTAAGATTAATGGACCTCTAAATGCACACTTAGGGTTTGGACTTAGTCAACGTTAAAGACAATTTCATTATGTTATTAATTGATTGTATTGTATTGATTGACTAGTATTATTCAATGAAAATGACATTTAATATTATTTCAACGTATTTATTACCATGTGCTATGAGCAATCGATTTACATTCGTCCGTCCCGATGATTCCTGTCACACCCCCAAACCACAGCGGTTTCCCGCGGGGTGCGAACATCATGATTTCATAGTCACTGATCGATCACTACATGGTTTTGTAAAACATACATCTCAAATAAGTTTAAAATACATCATTGTTCAGAGTTAAATTTGCGGAAGCAATAGTAATGAGGTAAATTGTTTCAAAACATGACAATTACGAAAATGAATGTCCCAAATAGCATGAATGGCCCTATACATGAGATGTTCCATGCTAGCTTAACTGGTTGCATCTTTTAATTACCTGAGAAAACATGCATGAAAAATGTCAACATAATGTTGGTGAGTTCACAGGTTTTAAGTGATAGTAAATAGCGTAAAGGACCACAATACTTTCCATGATTTGATTGTTGTACATACAATGCTACAAATTATATAAGCACCGCAACCGAAGCTAGACTGTAATTGAAATAAATTGCCCCTACCCATGCCTACCATGAGCGTGGGTGTGTACAGGCTAATAATGCACCGTTTAGACCTCCAGTCAAGGTTAGGGTAATTAACCCGGGTGGGGGTAGTCAAACCAATAGTACTATCCATGATTACCTCGCTTTGGGAAATAAACTGACGGTTCGATAACAGGGGACTTCATATGGTAAGTAAACAACTTATATAACATGTGAAATCATTGACAAGTAAATGTGTCCAAGTAAATTAGTAATTTGCATGTAATCTCCCCCAAATGGAAAATAAGTGAAAACGGGGCCGTGAAACTCACCTCAATTGCACGCGTGAATACTAGCAATAGTCTGTATGTACGATTGGTCTAGGAATCTCCTAAACAAAATCACAATATATTCATGAGGTCATGATTACTAACCCTAGATGGTCATGCATAACTCATCCACAAAGGTAGCTTTGAAAATGCCAATTGACTAATTAGTCATGTCGGGTCGTAAATGTTTTATTTAGATTCTCGTCTTCATCTTTATTTTCCTAAAGATACATAATGTATTGAGGGTGTTTTATATTAAGTATAATGGTATTATACTTTCCATGTTTATGGGTTTCCCCTTTTTTTTACCAAATATCTCTAAAAGTTTACATTTATCAAATATAGGTATTTGACAGCATCAAGGGAATTTCTTGGGTCTGGTTGTCATCCTCTTTTCATGGTACAAAGAATTTTTATAAAATCTGATACTTTTATCATATCTAGGTCTATGTCTTAGGATTCCAAAAAGGTATAGCTTGTATCCTACAACTAAGTTTAAGTGCCTTTAAATGGTTCATGAGCAACAGATGTCAGTGCAGCACTTTCCTGTATATGTCTATGGAATTTACCTTTTTGAGAGGTCAAAACTTACATTCACAAATAGAGCCTATATTACTTTTAAACCTAACACCTTAAGCTAAGTTACCACAGAAGGAAAATCTTCAATTTATTACCTTAAGCATAACTTATGCCTCATTCTTTCTGCCCTATTTATTCTGTCAAAAATTCAGGTTCAGCACTTTAATTTGTTTGTACGTTTTGGAAAGGTTATACTCATCTATAAATTTCAAGGTTGGATGGGTTAGAAACTAGACCTCCTAAAGTTAATGTTAGGCTCAAAAATCGGTTCATTTGACCATGTTTAGGTCGAGTTATGGTCTTGAAAACACAGAACATGAATCTGCCAGAAAGTGTTTTACATATTTTGTTACTTTTTAAACTTTGTTAGAGCACTTTTGGGATGAGGTAGTGAACATGAACACATCATGGTGATGTATGAAGATTAAAAACAAGGTGCTAACCTTAAACAAGCAAGGAGAAGAGATGGTAGTCTTGAAATGCAAGGAAAAGAAGGTTTGATCCTTTGAACTAAGAAAACCCAACAAGAAAAGGTGAAGAAGATGTTGTAGGATGTTTGGGAGCTTCAAAACTCACTTGATCTTCGATAATGGCACTTGACTCACCCAAGATTTGTGGAAAATGAGTTGAAAATAAAATGAAATGGTGGAGGTGGTGTCTTGGCCGAATTTGGAGAGAAAGAAAGAAGGAGAAGAGTGTGTTGGTGATTTGTGTGGATGAAGTGTGTGAATGTTGCTTATATTTGTAAGCTCTACAACTCCTAACTTTGTCTCTTGGTCAACCATAGGGAAAGGAGCTTCACACATATGGAAAGGAATCATGTAGCTTTGTTCATAACCTTTTCCTTAACACTAAAATGGCAAATCTTGAGCTTCACAAAAGACAACTTGTCTTGTAAGGATTTGACAAGGGAAGAAGACTAAAATAAAAGTGAGGGGAGGGGGGTAAGGGGACGGTTATGGGGGTGGGAAATGGGTTGATTTTTCAATTTTATGTAGTATTGGGTATTTGGGTGGTATTTGTTGCATTATAGTAATTTATATATATATATATATTCAATATTTTTACTCCTTACTTTTTAAAATACATTAGAATTGTATAAGTACTTGTATAATATCATATATATATAAATATATATAAATATTGATGGTATGCTAATGATGCATCATGTAGTTAGTAGATCCGTTAAAAGGATTCGTTCCGGGTAAAATATTAATTTACGCGATTAGGTGTATTTATAAAGTCAAGCTTTTCCAATGCATTTGGTTTGGAATCTAAAATACTTTGAACCATCTAAATGAATTTATTAGTACATGTATATGAATTATGACCAATGTTCATGTGTGCCGGTTGTATCGCGTGTAAAAATGGTAATTACGTCGAATCACCGATGCATGAAATGTAATGCGTGAAATTTTGCAATGCATAAAACGGTTTCAATAATTGGAATTCAATTGAAAATCAAGTATTATAGGGGTAATTATAACCAAGTCAAGGTCGGGTATTGACCTGAAATTGCCGGTTGTCACAATTCTGCCGTCGATCGGGGTGTGACACTAACTTTGATTTGCTGGTAGTGTTTAGATTCATGGGTTTTTAGATTTCCATTGCTAATCTTTGTATCTATGGTTTTTGTGTTTATTTGCTTGTTTTATTATATATATATATATATATCATCTTAAAAGGTAGTATAACATATAATCTTTATACATTGTATAATTTAATATTTATTCTCTTTGACATATGAGTAATGAGAATATAACACAAACATAATGATTTATTTATAAAAAAGTTAAAGTTAAAGCGTTTGATTAAAATGATACCGTTTTATAGCTTTTGTCGTTAGTTTTGCGCCAATGATACCAAAAAGTTTTGGGCAACGGGTCAGGTAATTTCAAACCAAAATACCAACAAGGTATTTTCTTTCCCACACGTACGTTTATTACTTATTAGAATATGCTAGTTTTAATAAACCAGTGTAATACACGTGTTTAATAAACCATTGTTCAACCCCGGTGAGGCAATGATTTGTTTTTGGAAGGTTAGGATTTGCTATTCAGAAAGGGGTGGCGGCGCAGCTTGTTGCCCGTCTACCTTCTATTTTGATATAACTTGACAAAACATTATTAATTGTAATCATATTTTGAAAGTAGATCAATTTAAGGAAGAATATTTAAAATATGATACGACTGAAATTACGTATGAGAAATTGACTATAACTAATAAAATAATGATATCAACTTTTTAAAGTTTTGTTTAGTTTTTTATTCCAAAAAAATAAACAATAAAACAAACTGTATAAAATTATTATTTTTAAAAGTTTTCTTATTATAACTTCCAAATTGAATATTTAAAAATACCAATTTTTAAAATATTTCGTATCTTTAAAAAGTTTTATGCGTTAGAAAATTTATTATTTTATAAATTTTTTGTTTATTTAGAAATAAGATTAATAAATAGATATTTTTTTAATTTATTAAATGTAAAAGAATATTAAATAATTTTATTAGTAATTAAGATAATTATTTAAGATGAGAGATAAGCGGAAAAATTATAGTAAAAATAATTGTGGTGCTGTCACGTAGTACTTTAATTTTATTATTATTAAATTAGTAAAATAAGATTAAAATAATAAAATAAAATTAAAATAACAGGATAAAAAGTTAAAAAGGAACATAGTGCGCACGTTAGCTGACGCCGCCCTCTTTCCCCCTCCGCGACGTCAGCAAACATATATATCCATCCCAATTCCCAACGAGACGATTCTTCGTTTCCTCAGCGGCGCAAGTTACCGGGATAATCTCCGGAGAAGCTTCTGATATTCCTTGAAATCTCTCTCAGTCTCAGATCTATCTACTCGTGCTTCTCATCAGGTTAATTTTTTTGTTCAATTTCATGCATTTGTTCATTAAGCATTTGTTCGGTATACTTTTGAGACTAATTTCGGATGCATCAATTCTTTTGTTTCTCCGTTTATCGAAGAAGTGCTTGTGCATATATATGTAATTGTATCATTTTTTGTAATGCTATCTGGCTATATTGGATGATCTGAGTAATTTCTCTGAGTGTGTGTGTGTGTGTGTGTTTGAGGTGGGGGTGACGGTTGATAGTTACAGGTATGTTAACTGAAAAGTCGATATTTAGTCCTAGGTCTGGATTGATTCTTGTATATTTTGGCTTGACTTTTCATAGTGTTATCAGGTGCTTGTTGTGGATGTTCAGAACTAAATATTTTGGTTTGTTGAGTCACTATGAATGTGTTGTTTTTAATGATACTCCATACATTTAGAAGGAAGACTTCAATTTGAATACTGAATTTAAGGCTTCATTCTTCTACTTGCAAGTGGAACTTTGCTCATGAATGATGTTCTGAGTATTTTTTGGCTTTTAGAGGACTAGAGCTATCTTTGGACATTTTAAGTGAAAGTTGCTAATTTTGTTAAGGCTTCTATTTGGTTAGTTTGTTTTAATCAAGTTTTACACTTTTGCTCAATTTTGTAATATTGGTGATAGATAACAAAAATTCCAACTAATACCATCTTTGCAGCTGAAAAGTACTTGGTGTACCAGTGTCTATTAGTTTCACAGGTTTAGGCATTTAGCCAATCCTCAGTTTGGTTTATTGACTAATAGAACTCAGTACTGGTTTTTTTGGTAGCTTTGACATTTCTATGATATATGCAAAACATATATCTGAAATTTAGGTTCTCTTTGTTGACTTGATTTATTGCAGGATCAAAGTGTACTTTGATATTGGGGTGATATTGCATCTTTTTTGCACATGGCTACAATCTCTCCTAATGGCTACAATGGGTTCTTTGTTGTTTTCTCGAGAACTGGGGATTAATAAAAGCTCTGTATTTAGCAGCCAACCTAAGGTGAGTGGTTTTGTCCATAAGTCATTGCTTATTTTTTGTTCACTGCTGATTAGTTAATGGCTAACAAATTAGAGAACTATATTAATTTCATGTAATTCATCCTTTATTCGTTCTTCAATTTGTTTCTTATTGTTCACCAGGGAATGAGATCTAAGAGAGACACTCAATGTTTTCTAGCCGGTCTTTCTTCCCATACCTCGGTATGTTCCTTATGTTATCTGAGCTATTGATAGAAACAAAAAACAATTGATTTATTCAAATAGATAGACCCAATTCGAGACGGGTTAGATCTCCAATTACAAACGAAGTGAAAATCAGAATTTTAGAATGGATCCCCTGGACTAACCAAGTCTGCTAATTATGCTAATTGTGGCTGTTAATCGTTCCTGGAAACTAGGCATGGAATCGCTCCCCACCGCCCCATTACTTCGCTGCTGTGTTGACCAAATGGGTCGACCCATGATCCAAAAACAACATTTAATTGGGCCAGTTGATTCGGCCCATCTGAATTTGGCCCAGTTGTGTTAAAACGTTTATTTCTCCTTGTATACACTAGCTGGGTCCTATCAGCTATGCTTCCTTGTTCACGTTTCGGTTTTTCTCTTGGTTACAAAGAGATTGCTATTTATGTCATATGTTGTATAACACTTCATGTTAGTAAACTTTGATGGATTATTAGACCCCTTATATGTTTGGACAAGGAGATCCAGTATTCCAATCCATGGGATTGCATCTCCAAATACGCATTGCTTCCTCATTCCACAATAAATCCAACCAATCCCCTTCTGGATTCTGAAGTAATTGCAACATTTGCCTTTTTGGTAAAGTTTAACACTAATTACCCATTTACCCATCATTACAAAACGTGAATGACATCTTGGACCTCAATTGGTCACAGTTGGTTGATGCTCCACCAAAAGTCAAACACTTACCTCAAACTATTTGTTTGTTTAACATGGCATTTATTTTGGGATGGAAACCATCGATGATGTCTTGGACCTCAATTGGTCACTGTTGGCTGATGCTCCACCAGTAGTCAAACACTTACTTCAAACTATTTGTTTGTTTAACATAGCATTTATTTTGGGATGGAAGAAGTGCTTCTTACACATACGCCATTAAGGCATCAGTTTTAAAGTCTATTTCGTGAAGACTTGCTATATATGAGGTCAGGATCATGATTGTCTTTTACTCTGTTGCATCTGCAGCTACAAGAGGCGTGGAGTGTACATCTTTTGACGATACAGAAGCCAATAAAACAAACGCCAACTAGGTGTAATATCTTAGTTTGTCAGTCTCTTTTCTCACCAGATGGTGGAAACCAAATTCCTGTCTTAAAAACAGCTGCTACAGTATTGACAAGGTGGTTTTTCCTCTTTTGTGTGTTTGCATCTCTAATTCCTGTCTTAACAGTATTGTGGAAGACTTATTTTCTAACCATGGGTGTAGAAATAGAGGCTTTTTGTTTTTCTTTTAGTATCTTATTATTATTATTTTTTATTTCTTTTTGAAAAACTATCATTGTTAGAAACAGTATAGAGTCTTCAGTGAATACATGTGCTAAACTGTACACATTTGCTTTGTGATTCCACTTTTACCCCTAAAGAGGAGTTGAAATGGAATGATGAGTCAAAACCGGTTACTCTGACTTTGGGTAATTATGTGATTAATTTTTTGCGCTTATATGTATGGCTTGTTTGCAGGTCCTATGAAGCTTTTCATGGTCGGTCTCTTGTAGTGCAATTGATTCCAGCTGTTGGACTTATTGCTTTTGCTGCATGGGGTCTTGGACCTTTAATGCGAGTGTGCAGGGTCCTTTTTCTGCAGGTATATTGATCAATTTGGTTTTATAAGCTTAAGTGGCTAATAACCTGATGCCATAAATCATAATTACTTGCTACAGAAACATGATAATACTTGGAACAAGAGTAAAGAACACCTCGTGACGACATCTTATATTCAACCTTTGTTGCTATGGGGTGGTACGGTACTTGTATGCAGGTAAAAGTAACATCATTGTAAAATCTGTAGCTGATATATTTTAAGATTCTTTTTGCCAGTTTTTTGATCAACAGTAGCTGATACTTGCAGAGTACGGGAACCAGTTATCCTGCCTTCTGCATCAAGTCAAGCCGTCAAGCATCGACTTCTGAATTTTGTTTGTTCATTATCTACAGTATTGGCATTTGCTTACTGCTTATCAAGGTAATAATAATTGGCACAAATTTATTATGTGTTGAAGCTTAAGCAACTAGAATGAGTTGCTAATTGTTGATATCTATTAGAGGTGGTGATTTCGACCCTTATACTTATACATGGAATTGTGACCGTACTGATACCCGTACCGTACCGATACCGGCACAAATGCTCATCCCTATCTATGAGCTTGGTCTCTTCGATCATGAGTAGACAGTTACTCGTCACCTGGGGTTGTTGGTATGAGATGAGGTGGGAGGAGGAAAAAAAAGAGGGGGGGGGGGTAATGCAATTTGTAAGCTTGGGCTTGTCTACTAATGGCATGTTTGGTGGGAGACATCAACTGTTGGGTAATGTAGTCATTTGTTTGAATGGATAGTGTTCTTGTCCTCCATGTCATCTTGTGATGTTTACACGACACCGTAATACTGTATTTTGTTATGGCAGCTTGATACAGCAAACACAAAAATTCTTTGCGGAGAAAAAGGATCCTAGTGATGCAAGAACCGTATGATTCCATGGCTCAGCTATATCTATATGTTTGTGTGTGTTTGTGTATATACATACATACTCAGCAAAAATCATCTCCCTGGCCCCAGCAATCTCCCTTTTTTGGCTTCTAAAATCTAAATATGGTCATTGATGGCATGATATAACTACTGACTGGCTGTTAAGTTTATGTATTTATCTACCTCTTAATTTACAGATGGGTTATGACTTTGCTGGAAAAGCTGTTTATTCTGCAGTGTGGGTTGCATCTATTTCATTATTCATGGAGTTGCTGGGGTTCTCTACTCAGAAATGGGTCACAGCTGGTGGTCTTGGTACTGTATTGCTCACACTTGCAGGCCGCGAGGTACAGTTAAACTTAATTTACCTAAATTGATTACAACACAACTAACATGATAGTGGTTACTTAATGTCATAATGTGAATTCTATGCAGATATTTACAAATTTCCTTTCAAGTGTAATGATCCATGTAACAAGACCATTTGTACTAAGTGAATGGATTCAAACAAAAATTGATGGGTATGAAGTCTCGGGTACGGTTGAGGTATGTATTTCCTATATTTTCTAAAATTGCCGAATATTTTGTTGAAATATTAGAATAAATATATGTTGTATTTGTCTTGTAGACATATTTATTACTATCTCTTATCTTTTCCTTTATTAACTCTGGAGTTTGTTAGGCAAAGTTGTATATATATCCATTAGCTCTAGGGTTTGTTAGGCAAAGTTGTATATATATCCATTATATCGATTGAATGAGGATCAACACAAACATTAGAAACTTCATGGTATCATCCTTTTGTTGTTATATAGTTTTTTAATCATTTCTAATACTTCAATTTTTATGCATTCTGAGGATGGAACAAATAATTGTCAGCAGGCAACTGAATCTGTTTTGACATTTATTAACAATGGCCCATTATGGCTCAAACCTACCTGACCCATCCATTTAGTCGATTATAAGTTACTGTGTCCTGATTCATATTGTTTGTTGCCTCAGCATGTGGGTTGGTGGTCCCCAACAGTTATAAGAGGTGATGACCGTGAGGCAATTCACATCCCAAACCATAAGTTCACAGTGAACGTGGTGAGAAATCTGAGCCAAAAAACACATTGGCGCATTAAGACTCACCTTGCTATCAGCCACTTGGATGTCAACAAAATCAACGTGAGTAATATTTTGCAGGGATTGTATATGAGGCAACCCAGGTATTTATCTGGCTTCACTATACCATTTTCTGTCAAAACGTGTTGGATGACAAAAATGCCACTTAAATTTTGAAAAGACATAAATATTTTGGTGTTCTTAATGGAAAAACATTGAATACTTGTGTGGCCTCCACATTCAGTGCGTATGAATTGCTATTATTTTTAGTGGCTTTATTCCATGCATGCCTTATTATTTTGGGAATAGATTATTGTGGCTGATATGCGCAAGGTTTTGGCTAAAAATCCTCAAGTGGAGCAGCAAAAGCTGCATAGACGAGTGTTCCTAGACAATGTTGACCCTGAAAATCAGGCTCTTATGGTAAGTTGTTCATCAATTGAATCGAAATGCTATTTATTTACAGTCTAGAGGTGGTAGTTTCAACCCATTTACTTATGAATGAATTGATTCAGATTATGTCCAATCTCTAATGGGTTAAACTGTAAATAAATGAACAGTTAAAAACTAATGATGTCAAATGGGTTGCAAGCAGGTTGAAAGTCACCCCAAGCGAATTGTATATATACTGCATAAATTCTGCTAAAACATTAATTCCAAAAATCATATTATCATTGAAAAGATGTAATTTTTGTGATCGTATTTGACTCGTTGATTGTTCGTTAATAAAATAAAGTTTTAGACGAACTATGTTCGGGTCAACCCAACGCCCACATTACCATCTCTAGCTTGCACCATTTGCCTCTATTCTTTGTTCTTTGTTTTATTGGTCCTGTTAAAATTCTCCTCAAGTGAAATTTTGGCAGCTACAATCATTTTTCGTTTCTACTTTCTTCTCATGCTAAAAGAGGAAAAACATTGAATAATTTTCACAGGGATAAGACTACTCTCAAAAGTGTTGATTTGTACACAAATACAGATAAATGATGATGAAATTTTGAAACGAAATCTATGGTATAACGATAATTTAGGATTTCTAACTAATAGTCAAACATTTTCAATTAATTATTTATCATAAGTTGTGCACTGCATGTATTTTGACAAGAGGATAGAAGTCTTCAGATGCTAATATTATAGTGTATGCCTTTGTTTTTATTTGACAGATTCTGGTTTCTTGCTTTGTGAAAACATCACATTTTGAAGAATATCTTGGTGTGAAGGTGAGAAAATCTTTGGCTCGTAAAAACCTCAAGTTAATTTCGTTTCTTTTCATTTTCAGCAAAGGTGGCGATTTCTACCTGCTTATTAAAATTAAAAGTTATTAAAGGAAAATGAATTGGGTTGAACTAGTTGAAAGTCACTTGTTGGCATTTTTAATGTACTTATGTTTAATTTTATAACAAATACAGGAAGCTATCTTGTTGGATCTCCTCAGAGTAATCAGCCATCACCAGGCGCGTCTTGCCACTCCTATACGTACAGTGCAAAGAAACTTCTGTGATGCTGACGTAGAGAATGTTCCACTTTCTGATGCATTCACTCAAAACCAAGCAGCTGCTGAACACCCATTTTTACTGATAGAACCTTCTTATAAAGTCAACGGTGAAGATGAAACTAAACCTTCATCTCGACCCTCTATCAACCCGGAAGAAAAAGACAGTAAGCCTGCAACTCATGTAATAACATCAGACCCAACCACAGATCTGAATCCAAAGCTGACTCCTGAACCCAAAACCTCAAATATGGGATCCACCACCGCAACGTCGCCACCACCACCATCACCATCGACATTGTTGTCATCGAGTGGTAATATAAGGTCATCACTGGAAGATAACATTGTACTAGGCATGGCTTTAGAAGGGTCAAAACGAACGCTTCCTATTGAGGATGAAATGGAACCCGCGTCCTCACCGGGCCTGTCTGAGTCAAAGGAACTGGCTAGCTGTTTAAACGTGAGTGGTGGGCCGAACACAACTGACCAGAAAGATCACCAGGGTTCTTTTGGGTCCAGCACCATACTAAATGAGCAAAGGGAACAAGAAAAGAGGTAACAACCTGTTTGTGTTGGTGTAGGCGAATAGGATCGTATGACGACAAGCTGGTTTTTAGTAGGCTTGAATCGTTTTAATGTATTTATCTCACAATCTATCATAGTGGAGCTGGGAGTTTGTTGCATGCTGTAAATTATTATTAATTAACTAGTGGAATTTCCCACGCATTGTGAATTTCAAAAAATTAAGCTAACATCATATGCAAATGTAAAGTTGTTTTAAGAGTGATTTTAAATTTATAATAATATATATTGAAGTGGTTTAATAGTTGTACTTTTTGTGCTTCGTGCACTTGTACACGACATCATTCTCTGTTTTGTATAGTATGCAATTTCTTCTTTGGTTTCATGTGTATGTGGACAGTGCTTGTCTGCCAGAAAATTAGAGGGGTTCCATGTGTTCTAAACCCGTTCCAGAACAAAAGGCAATGAAACCACACTTGGTCTGATCTGGTTTGGTGTTGGTGTGGTTCTGGGGTTTGAGGGGAGGGGGCTAAGCACAAGTCTTGAACCCATGAACTCTTGCCTATCAAGCACATGGAGAAAATAGAATCCCAAAGCGTTATAACTATTACAAACGATAATTATTTTCTTTGAAAAGTCTGTCAACTAGGTATATTAATGTAGAATACTTGAAAAAATCAACAAACTAATTATTTTATGTTAATGTTTTTAAACTCGTCTAAAATGTACTTAGTCTTGAATGCGCTTTCTAAATAATGACCTGTTTAACTCTTAAAGTGATTGAAGTTTGATGATATACTCTTTTGTAAACGAATTTTGTACCGTTCTAAAAATATTTAACTTACTATATAAAGTTAATCAGTTTAGTGACTTTCTCTTTTTAACAAAGTAACTTCAGTATTCCAAATTTAGGTCGAGAAACGTTTATTTATAAAGTAGAAAATTTTTTATCTTTTATTTTTTATTTTTTATTTTTTATTTTTTATTTTTTATTTTTTATTTTTTATTTTTTTTTTTATTTTTTATTTTTTATTTTTTTTTTTTTATTTTTTATGGTATTAATTTGAAATTTGAACAATACCGCTAACATCAACGTGGCTTACCCCTAAATATTTATTATTGAGCCACAAATAAAAAAGAAAAATTGTTATTTTTTTATCCTCGTGCTTTAAATGGGCATTGTAATCAGTCGATGTTGTATTTTCTGAGGGGATCTATGCTATTGACGTCTTTTTTTCAAAATATGGTTCTACGACTACAACTTATTTGAAAAAAATACATATCATAACAAGGGAACATGCCCTCAAATAAGCCAGACTAATGTTTTTGTGTAAAACTACTTCATTGCAACAAGCTCGAATTATTCAACCATTTGATAATTACCTAAAATACCCTTCTACATATAGATAATAGCAATCTAATGAAACCAAAAGCAGATATTGTAAACAAATAAAAAGCGAAATTTAGTTGCAAAATTGTAAAAACAAAACAAAAGTATAATCATTCCGGTGCAAACCTAAAAAAGAGATTGATGCATCTATTTGGTATTAACTTGTGCATGCTATTGATATATCACCCTCAATAAGAAGCACCACAAGCTACAGTTCAATATTTATAAGTTTTCACTCTTCATATACACTAACAAAAGTTGCAATAAAATAGCATGTCAAGCATCTACTTTAATTTTAAAATTTATGAAGATTAGCGTCGTTGACACATGCAATCCGGGATAGGATATGTATATATGGATTGTGTTTCTTTTCTTAACCTGATTTGGCCTTGTCTATTTTTATGCCCGTTTTCTACAGCCTGCTGAAACTCCTGCCACTCCATGGTTTCATTAAGAAAAAGCTGACTCAAGAGCACCATGTTTGGTCTAATAGTCTTCAGGTTTTGGTATGCTCGATATCCTAGCTGGAAAACAAGCACAAATGTGATGGCTTTTTAATGAAAAAAAGACAATTGTCACATATAAAGCAAACCATCATTCTTGTGAAATGCAAGAGAGAGAAAAGACAGAATTTCACAAATAAGTGATTCTGTATAAAGAAATTGTCAAGTGTGAGGATTGTTTTTTGCATATATAATTTCTCATGATTTATACTTACGTGTACAGTTTCTCTTTGCATTTTGGGTAAGATGCGATGATTCAGGTAAAACATACATACCATTGCATTGTGCATATTGCCTGGGGAAGCAGATATGAAGATGTCTGTGTGCATACTAACATAATAATCAACAGCAGCTAACAAAGATGCTTTTTTTTCAACTTGAGCTCGTTCTTTGTCAGATGTAAGGCTTCTTTTATCCTCCATAAGAGGAAACATTTTGCGCAGTGTAGAGATCCTTGCTTCTCCACCATAAACCTTTAAAAAGAAAAATTCAGCAACAAAACAGGCAAATTAAGCAAAAGCTTCTTCGATTGTTTTTTTTAACGAGTGATTGATGTTGAAAAATATCCTTGGCTTTTCATTGCAAAGAAATGCGAGGTGGCATGATATGCAAGAAACGATACTTAAAATTTTCATCGGGCAGATTATAAATACCTTGTGGGATGCAAGATAGAGCCGGGTATCATTGTTGAAGCCCAAAGCTCTCAATAGCAGCCCGATCTCTTCAGGAGTAAGCGGACAACGCCTTGTTGTCTCAGCTCCTCATTACTGAACTGAGTTTTCATGACCCGGCCCTGCCAAATTACTTGGCGGTATTTTGCAAGAGCCAACTTTTCCGCCTTTCCACCTCCAAAATCACAAGCAGAATGGGCAGCCATATCCTGTAGAATAATATAAATCTTGTAAGAAACATACTTATCTGAGATTTATGCATGGGATATAGATATTCCGAAAGGTCCAACAGTTCAACCAGTGGATCGTGTAATGGGTCAAATGGATCCTTTTTAATACAGGTAAGGCTAGTTGAACACTTGAACCGAGACAGTTTTTGTCCAAAATTATTCAAGAGAAAGTATCTATAATTGATCATTAAAGAACACACTTCTGGTGATGTTCAAACTGATCATTATATTTCCCTTTTACCTAATTTCCTGGTTTTACCTTTTGAGCCATCATACTTAAGGTCTAACCCGAATTGACGCGTAGGCTCAAAACTGCAACCTCTAAATTGGAAGAAAAGTAGCCTGAGTTTACATCCTAAAAGACAATTGTAAAGCAATAAAATAAAATAAGAAAAAGAAAACAAAAAACTTACTTTGTCAAAGCGAAGATGTAAAGCGATAAACTTTCCATTTCCCCCTTCATCCTTTGTTCCTTTGTTTGTACTAGGAGAGCTCCTAAGGCGTTGGATCAGGTTGTCACCTAGTATCCTGATGTGAGGAACAAAAGCTAATGCTTGGAAGTTAACCTTACATCTTAGAAGCTGGATCTCTTTAGGCAAGTTATCAAAAGCTAAACGGTGTGAGAATGGAGCAATAGCAGCAATTCCATGACTGAAACAGTGAAATTAAAATAAACAAAATGTGAAAAAGAAAGCAAACCACTGCTTGCACATGGTACATAAAATGAGCATCAATGCAGGCCATGATTATATGTGTTACCCACCTTGTATTATCTTATCAATTCAATTTGGGCATATATTTTCCAACTTAACTCTAAGATGAAATGATGAATATGGGGAAACCCATGTTCACACCAGTCGATACTATAATCACATGTCTAAAAGACAATATCTTGTATGCCTTTGCATGAATCAAGCTGTTAGATATAGTAGTTTACTTTGTTTCAAATGTGCCATGGACCTTTGTGATGTGCTACATATATTTCAGGATCCCCCCTCACCACAATTAGAAACAATGTAGTGATGTACCATAATGTTTCAGTCTAAAGGGATAAACTTATAGCTTCATTTACTCTGAGATAACCAGTTGTATTGCAATTGGTATAGAACTGTGTATTTAATCCTTGAATATTCAGATAAGCATGATCAAGTAATACTAACATCAAAAACTGATTATTGTGACTTGAAGTCGTGATATAATCAGATTATCGATTTGAAGACACAAATCCAAACACCTTTAATATACTGTGAGTTGTGACAAACAAAATAATCACAAACCTATCTAGCATAGGCAGCACATTTTCCAGATACCAATTAGCAGAAGCATGAGTAGGTGCCGTTTTGATTCGAGTAGGTCGTATGCCTGTGGCATAGTAATCCCTTGTGCTCCAAGAATACATATTGGGAAGCTCTTTAACTATGGAGATTTCATTGCTCAACACCTCAATAAAATGATCAACATCAAATATATCGGTAAAAGAACTGCAAAGTAAATTTTAGCTTTTTACCAGTAGTTTGCATTTTATGAGATAAAAATCAGAACAAAGAAGAATCCATGACAGTGGCCTGGTAAATACCTTGCATCTTGCCAGACAAGATTTACTTCAAGGTGTGGGATTACTAGGGTTGCATTTAAGATCTTAGCAACAGCAACTGCATCACAAATCTACACAGGAAAGGACTTTAAGGGGTAAAAAACGCAAATAAAAACCTAACAGATAAAAAAAGAACAAAAAATTGTGTTCGAGATAATAAATAGCATGTACCCCCATTCTCTGCTGGTTCAATCCTCCGTCTAGAAACACCTGAATATATCCCCGAGATTTCTCTGGATTGACTTTAAAAATAAAAGTATGATTTTAATATAAATACAAGTACATTGAACATATGAATATATAGTGTACGGAACTCACATGGAGTGCTAGCAGAGTCAAGGCAAGGTTCCATCCTTGGTAAACCAATGGAGACCAAATATCCGACTGTTGTTTCTCAGACTGGGGACAAAAAAGGTATCAGATTATATATATAATAAAGGTTTTTTGGCACAAAATACCAACTAACTTTTCTCTTTTGTCCCGTTTTAGTCATTCTACTTGTTTTTAACATATGAGTCATTAAAATATGGTTTTTATCCCATTTGGATCATTATAGGGTATCCTAATGATAAGACAAAAGGGACAAAAACTTCTGCATCAAGTCCACATAATGACCCAAATGGAAGTAAGTCCTCATCATGACCCAAACCGAATAATTGATGAGTGGGCCGGTGGGCTTGGTGCACCTCTCACCTAGTGGGGAGTACTTTTAATGACTCAAATAACAATGACAGTAGATAAGTAAAGCTACATTAATTTTTTACGCAAAAAGCACAATAATAAATGTCAAGATGAGTTTCATATGAAATTCATTACAACACGAAATGACAAAGTTAGCACCTACTCACAGTTTCTTGATGCAACGCACCCTCTAATAGACGGATGTGCTTAGCACTAGGAGCATTCCATTCCTGCAATAAGAGAGTACTCGCATAATACACTTGTAAACTTGACTTCACATGAAAGTTACATAAAGATCTTCTAAGCATTGATCTGGATGATGAAAAAAGACTACAATACCTTTATATATATGAACATGAAGTTCAAATATGAGGTCCTACATACACATTTTAACGAGCAAGTAAAGCCCATTCTATTATTGTTGTAATTAAATGTTTTTTTTGGGAAAAACCAACATGCCATATGAAGCTGCCCATAAAGTGAAGCGAGGCTTCTTGTGAGGCTTGTATCCTTTGTTCTTTTATCTCCTCTGTTTTCTTCAGTGAGCATAACATTGTCACTCACAATAGGAAAATTGCAATAGTTATCAGCATACTTTCACTTCTATACTATCATGGTCATTGGACTTCAAATTTGTTACTCAAAACAGTACAGCTCTAAACGACTGACTGTTGTTGATGATTCCAGCCAAAAAAAATATGTAATATGCTGACAAATTTGAATGGTTTTTATAACAGTTTTCAAAAACTGGATTGCTTCTAGCGATGATGAGGAAAGTCAGGTGACCAGATTGGATATGAAGTGAAAGTGTGTTTTTTTATTTGTTGCAATTTGACCATCACAGATGGCCCAAGCTCTTGTAAATGTATTCGTCCTTTGTAATCTTTGTTGAAAAAAAATTGGATGATTGGCACTAAAGCTTGCACTCTTAAACTTAATATTCACAATAATTATACCCAAGAATCCAAGATCCGTATTTTCCAATTGAGAGCCAAATGGTTCTTCAATATAAAATATATGAAAGTTATTTCTAATTGGCTTCCTAGATTTATAGTCACATATGAGTCTTCAAACTATGTACAAATTACAATGACTATATTAACTATCAAAAGAATTTCAATGAATCCAAATTAAAGCTGAAATAACAAAATGGACTTAGTTCGATTGCAATCCTATGAAGCATTTTCCCCTAATCATGAAGTAAAAACGCAAATAAACCGAAAGAAATGTCTTTGTATAACATGGGATTGATGGAGATAGACATCTTACCGAAAACATTGAAGGATAAGCACGGCTCAAAGGATCAAGGAGATTAGGGAAGAAATTGGGTAGAAGGATGAGGAAAGTTCCGGCGAAAGCCACTCTCTGTGATTGGGTGTGTAAGTAGTGGAGCTTCATCTTCTTCGGAATCCGTAATGCGCATATGAGAATCAATCGATGTCGAAGATCTAGCAGATCATTTGCGTGATTAGTTCGACTGTGAGAGAAATATTGGATCAAAATCTTACACTACGGTCTCCGGTGGTTGAGACTGTAATAGCGACGGAAGCAACAATCTGGTAAGAAGTGGTAAATGAGTCCAGAACTCATCAATCACCCAACATCAACCACCCAACAAGGCCCAATCTGTTTTAGCTTTTGAAGAAAATTATATTTCTAGACATCTAAAGACAAGAAGTAAATCACTATCATTTTCCTTTTAATTTTATTCTCCCAACCAATCTTGTATAAATCTTGTATGGATCCATTTCTGAAAACACAAAGCATAAATCGATGGATCTTTACCAATAACTGCATAATTTCATACATAGTTTAGCAACTATGTATTTGAGAAGATGTTATGTTTGTCATGTAAAACTCTACACATTTTGTAAAAAGGTAAGAATTGGTTTATTCTTGCTCTTCGGTTTGAAATTATTGATTTTCTTGGGATTCTTGTTACATAGAAATTTGTAATAATATTCTAGAGAATCATGATTATGTCATAATTATGTCACGTGTTAATATATTATCATTCATTTATTTGCGACCATCATCAGTCAAATATATCATGTCAGATGTGGGAATATGAAATATCCGTTAGATATCTTAGCTCATCATGTTTAACAAAACAAATACTTCCCTTTTCAACACCAAAACCAAGAAAACTAGGTTATTAACATGTTGATAACAATCTTTGACAATGCAATTTTTTGGTTAAGTCAAGAGCAAATAGTGCTACAGAAACGACGAGCTAACAGAGTCTTTTCCATCCACCTATCCATCTAAAAGCGAATATGATTCTTTACCGGTAGTTCCAATTAACACATCATAAATCATATTCAATTTATATATTTTGCTCATTTCACCTAAAGTCAATTTCACTTGAACGAAAATCTAATAACTAGAGTAATGATGTAACCCCATATTACATTTTCCCACAACTTGCCTTTTTTTCTATTTTAAACCTCTACCATCATCGGGTCAACATCAACATCTTGATGTTTATCACTTTTAAGTTTCAAATTGCCTAGACCCCGAAACCCCAAGTTCATAAAGGGTTGTAATTCTTTGTCATCACAAAAAAAAAAAATTGGTTTATCATAATTTCCACCCCCTAAGATGATCATTTGAATTTTTTCAAGACTGTCAAACATGTAGTCAATCTCTAGTAAAGTAAAAAATAATAAATAGGAGGTGAATCAAAGATTGCTTTAATCAAATGTCACCCTTTCACCCAATTGACATTTTTTGCCTTCTATAACGATGGTTTTGTCTTAAAAGTCTCCATGATAAGTTTTCAATTTCTTTTCTAAATTCATTTTGACTTTAATGATGAGATTGGTTAATTAAAAAACTTAAACATTTTTAAGAGTTAATACATAAATAGTCCCTATGGTTTATTTAAAATAACAAGTTCGGATACTAAAAGTTTCATGTAACAAGTTTGAGTATTCTGTTTTCAATTTTATAACGAAATTAGGTATTAAGACTAACATGCGTTAATATTTCTGTTAAGTATAAGGGTATTATAGTCTTTTTACATCTAAGGGACAAATTATATAAGATTTATATTTGGTGGACTGATTATGTAATTAACTCTAATTTATATACAAAATATCTAAAACTAAATAAATTTCTCCACTGCCTCATCATCATCACCATTGGCTATCATCATCATAGCCATCGACGCATCGTCTCCGGTGCCTTCAAAAGTCCGACCACAACCACCCATCTCCATTGTGCATCTCTGTTACACTGACCACCAGCAGCCACCAACACCATCATCATCACCATTATCGCATCTCGCAGATTCCTTTCCTCTGTTAAGACTAATCTCAATATATCACCGACCACCGACCACCACAACTTCTACCGGCCATTGAACTCTCTCGTTCTTGTATGAACCTAGATCAATTGCTTCCATCATCATCAGCATCACCGCATCATCTCCATCATCATAATAAAATTCATCATCATCATTATCGTCATATTTAACCAGCCACAGACGATTCATCTCCACCTCCAACCTTTCTTCTCCATCTGAACACCACCGTCAATTTAGTCCCCTAGTTCAAAGCTCTACTGCAATCCCTAATTAGATAAGGTTTGAATTGGGTTTTAGGGTTTCTAATAAGAAGATTACGACGGAGACAGAGGTTATGTTGGTTGGGTGTCGCAGAAAATGTGTGCGCTCACTAGAGTGATTAAGATCTCTGTTACCAGGATCTAGACAAAGAAAATCAGAACCCACAACAAGAAAGTAGGGTAATCTTTATTGAATAATGAATAATAAGATGTCAATGACTACACTCCTTTATATCTCAACCTTTATACAAAGTAAAATGACTTTAACAAACTCTAACAAACTACTTTGACTTTTTTAATATGACTATTTTAATTTTGACTGTACATTTGGAATTAATCCAACATTCTTCCCTCTAATTCCAAACATCTTCATTTAAGTCTTCAACACCAATCAAAGTTCTCATCTCCACAAATTTCAGTCTTGGTAATGCTTTTGTGAGTATATCTGCCTTTTGCATACTACTACTCACAAACTCCCCTTGAATTTGTTCATTTTTGATACATTCACGTATGAAGTGGTACTTAATATCTATATGCTTCGATCTGCCATGAAAAACATGATTTTTCATTAATGTTAATGCAGATTGATTATCTACTTTAATTACCATTGTTCCTTGTCTTTTCCCGGTGATCTCTTCGAGCAACCCATGAATTCTGCTTCGCAACTGGATAAGGCAACAACTAATTGTTTCTGTGAACTCCAAGAAACTAACGAGTCATTAAGGTAAAACATATTACCTGATGTATTCTTCCCATCTCCTTCATGACCCAAGTAGTTACTATCACTATATCCTTCAACACCCCACCTTTATCATTCTTGTATCTTAACCCAAAGTACAAAGTTCCTTTTACATATCGTACAATATGTTTTCCTGCTCTCATATGAATATCCTTCGGATCTTGCATAAACCTACTCATATATCCAACTGAATACATCAAATCTAGTCTAGTTTGAGTAAGATACATCAATGAACCAATGAGCTTCCTGTGTTGAGTTAGATCTGCATCATCTCCATCTTTTACTTCTCCAAAATTTAACCCTAGTTCCATTGGAAACTTGGCTTCATTGCACTCTTCCAAACCTACCAATCAAACTAGTTTAGCTGCATAAGGTGCTTGTCTAATCAATATACGACCCTTCATTTATGCCACTTCTATTCCCAAGTAATATCATAACAACCCTAGGTCTGTCATCTCAAACCTTAACCTCATTTTTGCTTAAACTCCTCAATTCATCACCAGCTACAATAAGATCATTCATATAAACTCCTACTATAATTGCTGAGTTTGACTTAATTCTAACATATACCACAACTTCTCTTTGGCATCTTATAAATCCTATATCTTCTAGGACTTCATCTAGCCATTTATTCCAAGCTCTTGGAGCCTGTCTTAGTCCATAGAGGGATTTGTTCAGTTTATACACTACCTGCTTAGCTCCTTTACCTTCATAACCCAACGGCCGCTTTACATATACATCTTCCTTTAACATCCCATGTAAAAATGCAACCTTTACATCTAAATGATACACTTTTCAACCCATCTTTATTGACAAAGCCAGTATCATTCTCACCGTTTCTATTCTTGCTATCGGCGTGAATGCTTTTTCAAAATCAAATCCTTTTTGTTGAACATAACCTTTGGCTATTAATTTCAACTTATGTGTATTCATTTTTCTAGTCGTGTCCCTTTTAAACTTAAACACCCATTTTAGGCCAGTTTATTTGGACTGAGATGGTAGGTCTATTAGCTCTCATGTTTTATTTCTTTCAATTGCTTTAATTTCTTCGTCCATGGCCATTCTCCAAACTTTTTCTCCGGCTGCTTCCTGATATGTGACTGGTTCACCCTCTTGAGAAAGCATAAGTTGTTCATGCTAAGTTAGTTCTCCATTACCCTCGAGCATAAGTTGTTCATGCTAAGTTAGTTTTCCATTGCTGGTAGTACATAGGGTTTGGTTGACCTTCGTACAGATTGACTGCTTGTGTCAACATTATTATGGCTAGCTGCCTCTTCATTGCCAGTTGTTACATTATCTGAGTCATCACTGGAGCAACGCCTCCGGATGTAGCCTTGAAGTCATGCTCGTCCTCATAAGTTGATAACCCGTCACCATGTACAAAGAAAATAATTGAGTTAACACAAGTGTCAAGTGCTTCTCCACTTGTCTTTGACCAGTCCCATCTTTTGTCTTCATTAAAACAAACATCTCATCTTATCATTATTTTATCACCAACAACATCATACATTCGATGACTCTTTGATCCTTCTTCTGATCCAAGATAGACCATATGAATATTGTGGTATTCTAGTTTCTTTTGATGTGGTTTTACCACTTTTACATGACCTACATAACCAAAGGTCCTGATGTGTTGAACGTTCGGTTTTCTTCCTTTTAGGCACTCATAAGGTGTACTATCTTTCAAGGATTTTGTTGTATTCTAGATATCAAGTGAGTGCCTAACTCCTTCTGACCAAAGTTCCTGATGCACTTCCATTACTTAAGGCAAGCTCCTTGTCATATTCAACACTGTCTGGTTCGTCCTTTCAATTGTGTTGTTGTGTTGAGGTGTGTATGCAGTTGTTAACTGTCTTGTTATTCCTTTATTTTGACATTAAGTCTTAAACTCATGTGAGATGAAGTCCCCTCCTTGACTAGATCGAAGAGTCTTTATCATGATACCAGCTTCTATTTCTACTTTCCTTTTGTTTACCTTGAAGTACTCTAATGTTTGATTCTTATTTTTTAACAAGTACGACCACGTCTACAGAGTATACTCATCCACTATTAACATAACTGACCTATTTCCAGCTTTTGTATATGGTGTAATAGGTCCACATATGTCGATATACATGAGCTCAAGTGGTTTTGATGTTTTAAAAGTTGATAGTGATAGAAACATTACATGGGTTTGCTTGGCAGCCAAACACACTGGGCAGGCTTCTTTCGGACGTGTCATCGCTGGAACACCATTTACTAATGCCTTAGAAGTCATCTCCTGGATGACATTAAAGTTAATATGCCCAGTCGATTGTGCCATCTCCATACTTTATCATTTGAACTTGTTAAGAGATTGTGGGGAGTGCCAAGCTTTAGGTTATCTTATACAATTTATTTTGGGATCATTGTACTTTCATAAGCAATCTTCCATCCTTTTTGTATAACAACGGGAACTCGGCCTTCATTCTAATTTTGCATCCACCCTCTATCAGTTGGCCTAAATTGAGAATGTTACTTCTCAGTTATGGTATATAGCATACCTCGAACAACACTCTTTACTCCCCACTCTTGCACTGTACAACTATTAAGCCTCCCTATTCGACCGTCACAATAGACCCATCTTTGAATTTTATCCTTCCCCAACATTGCCATCAAAAGAAAAAATGTTGACTAGTTTCCAGTCATATGGTTCGAGGCTCCATTGTCTAGATACCATTCATCATCTCTTTTAATCTCCTGCTCGTACTTTGAAGGGATCGGTCTTGATTTGGTCAGGAACACCGTTTCCTTTTGGTTGTCCTCTTAAACGATCATCGGTAAGGCTAGCTCATCATCATAATCTACCAATTCAATCATATTGACTTCAGTTTACTTCTTCTTCGTTGGGCATTCTGACGCATAACGCTCGTATATGTGGCATTTGAAGCGTTTGATCGGGGATTTGTTTTTGGGTTGTCGACCACCTTTTGATTGTGACTTTGAACCATCTCGATCCTGACTCTTCCTTTTGTTATTGACAGAGCCTCGTCCCCTATTAGATCGACCACCAGAGTTCTTTCTCATATTCTATGATTCCTTCTTCTTCAGCTGCCGCTTAGAGTAGGTGAGGAGTAACCAGTCTTCTTTAGCGACACTTTGCTTCAGTTTTGACCATGTTCTTTCCTCGAATGCCTTCAATCGGCCAATTGCTTCTTGAAGTGACATCGTATCGATATTGAGGAATTGTTCGATTGAGCCTACCATCTGAATGAAGCAATCGGGTACCGAATCAAACAGTTTTCGCACAAGAGTGCTCTCTTCAAATAGTGTACCCAATTACTTGCCTTCAATTAGATTGCAAGAAGTTTCCTTACAAACTCATTAATAGTCTCTACGTATTTCATCTTGAGAGATTTAAATTCGGCTCTCAGTGTTTGTAGCCTTGCCTTCTTCACTTGATCCACCCCTACATATCTAGTCTTCAACATCTTCCAGATGTCCTTTGCAGTAGTTAGATTCATGACTTGGAGGACCAGATCCTCTAGCATCGCTTGATACAAATAGGCGATTGTGGTGTTATTCTTCTTCAGATCAACTTCTGCTCCTTTTGGTGGCTCGATTACTTCCCATAGTCGATGTACATTGTAACATCCGCCATTTTTCAAGTTAAAACCCAAACCTGAACCCATTTTGAACTTCTATTATTAAATTATTTTAATGGATAAAATGCATTAAGTGTGAAATTTATATCATGAATTATTCATTTAGTAATCGTCTAAACAACTTATAATAATTTATAAATTTATAAATAATTTTTTTAATATAAAGTTATAAAGATTTATAAATCATTTTACAATAAATAACTAAATAAAAAAGACTTATTAAAACTTATAAATTTATAAAATGAATTTTAATAAACTTATAAAGTTTTATTAGTGATTATGAATTTTAGTTATTGAAAATAAATAATCAAATTATAAAGTTACAAGTTTTATAAACGTTATAAAGATTTTATAAGAAAATAAGTTGATTAAATTAAAATTAAGATTTAATAAATTAAAAGTTTAAATTGTAATTATTCTTTTATCTATTATTTTATTTAATCTTATATTTATTTCAAAATCATAACCCCTTTTAAAAGATTTGTAACTCATCATTAACACCATTCATAACCCCTATAACCTCAAGTATAAAAGCAAGCTTTAGATCTTATTTTTCATTTGTTCATTCTCTAAAAATCTCATACACAAACCTTTCATCATCATTTGGTTATAATTAATTTCAAGAATTTTCTTTTACAAGCAGTTTCAAGAATTTTCTAATATTAAGTTAATCTTATCTTGCTTATATATTATGCATTTCTATATTTTTTTCAATCATCCTAACATCTCATTGTTTTTATGTTCTTACTTTTATTTATTTTTCTACCAAATCTCTTTTAATTTAATCATTATCATTTGATCATTAACTTTCTAACATTTACTAACCTTATAACAATCACTAACATTCCTAAATTAAGTTAACAACACACTAACGTAAACAAAGAATCTTATTTGCATATGAACGGCTATGTCACCACATTCGGTTATTCCACAATATCATTTTTTAAATGATGGCTATGCAAAACTCTTGGAATATTTTTTATATAACTCAAATGAAGTTTAATATATCATATATTAACATAATAAATTTATTCTAACCCGTTTCATACTTTAGCAATTTTAAAAGTACACATAAGTGCCTTACTACATATTTGACAGAATATAGTCTGACTTAAACTAACCAAAATTTGGTCATAACAAATAAATTTGAGTAAACTCATACTCTAATATTAAGTTCATCGAATAAAATTTTCAATGACAGTTTATACGTCTTCAAACTCAACGGACGACTCAACAATAACCTTCACAAGATAAGTGAACATTTCAGCACCTTCTGTCTTGTGCTGCTGTTTTGACTTATTTACGGGTTTTTTCATAAAAATGTTTCTAAACGAAAGTTTTCCGGAAGACTCTAAGCTAGTCAACTATAAATTTTTCTAATTTTATGAAACCGTTTTCTATTTTTAAAAACTGTTCAAACAAGTACCAAACATTCAGTTCAGAATTTAAAATTAGTGTAATAATCATTTTTCAATATACCTTTCGCTTTGTGACATTCTCTAAATTTCCTAACTTCTTGTAACGAATTCCAACCTCAAGCTATTGTTTCTTTTTATCCTTTAGGACATTAACTTTGACTTTTGAACATCAAATATTTCTTATGTACTTTACAATCATCATTATACAATATGAGTTTTTCATGTGAGTTCTCCATGCCCTCTTTACTTTATTTAACACATTTTGGGTTGAAACATGTTAATTTTATCAACTTACACTTGTAAACTTTTGATACTTGTAACGCACATGCAATTCATATTTACTTTTTGTCATTGCTATTTGTATTATTGTGAGTGTTATATGAGATACATTATATGTTGACAATCATTGACTATTGCTAGCCTGACGACGTCATAGATCTATGGGTCTAACAAGCCTATTTGGTGCTAAAGCCGATGTATTGGCGGCTCCTGATGACGTATGACTTGTTAATCATGGGAACCAAGTACACTTTCTTGGTCAAGGTTGATTGTAGCTATATGTGTTCTATAAACTTGCACAATTCATAACCGTTGACATTAATTGCTACTTGTAAATATTTTACATATATATATATGTATGTATGTATGTATGTATGTTTAACCCATGGGAACTCACCAACTTCCAAAGTTAACCCTTTATTTTTAACATGTTTCTGGATTGCTACTTGAGAAATTTTTTTGCTCATATAGAACTTGGACCTAGTTAAATAAGTATCTTATGTTGTTGTTTAAATCGTTATTGTATTGTAATGACTTAATTGTTTAGTATTATTCAATAAAAAATAACATTTAATATTATTTCAATTTATTTAATTCCATAAGCTATGAATAATTGTTTCACATTCGTCCGCCTTGATGATTCCACCGTCGGTCGGGGTGTGACATACGTTGAAGATGACCTTCAACCTCACAACCCAAATTGAGTAATTTGTAACTATAATTGTAGGGCATTGAAGTGGGGTTGAAACGTTGTCTCTGACCGTGAATATCTGATTATTAGGCGGATTCGCCGGCATGGTTGGATTCACCGCCGTGGGTGGATTTGTCGCCATGGTTTGCTCCTTTTGTCTTTGATAGTGATCTCGGAATCTTTGATCAACCTCCAGTCCTTTGGATTCTTGATCAATATTTCAAGCTCTATGTGATTCTATTCTTTGAATCAACAAAGCATCTTCATCTTTTACCTTTGAAGCTTGATACCAAATGTAAAATTTGGTTACCTAGGATTTAGATAGAGAAAATTAGAGATCACAACAAGAAAGTAGGATAATCTTTATTGAAGAATGAATGATGAGATGTCAATGACTACACTCCTTTATATCTCAACCTTTATACAAAGTAAAATGACATTAACAAACTCTAACAAACCATTTTGACTTTTTTAATATACCTTTGATTATTGAGGGGGTACCGGTTTAAGGAGATCTCATCACAAATATCCTCAAATTTTGACTATACGTTTGGAATTAACCAACATAATCTACATTATATATGCCCACACATCCACCTCGATATTTTCATCTCTAGCACCTTTAACTTTCACACTTGTGTCTTTTTTTATAATTCATAATTGCTCTCGTATAACGTAAGTGATCGAACTACGGATATGTACAAAATATTTAAATCTTATAGGAGCACTGGTCGTACAAATTACTTATGGTTACTCTCAACTTGTAGTAACACACTTGAACACAACAAACTACATCATTGCCAACCTCCTCCTCACTCTAGACAAACAACATTACACAATTGAATTTGGTTATCTTGTTTTTCATTTCTATCGTAAACATACATATACTCATATGCAAACTTTAATGAAACTAAGAAGTTTAAGGGTTTAACCAAGCATTGCATTATAGATTAGTTGTCTTGTTTGCCTGTGGACTTTGCTACAAATGGAGGTCGCTTGGCATCTTAACCAAACCACCTCAAGGTGGCCAAGTGGTTTTAAGAACTTGGATTTTCCAAAGGATACTAGGGTTCAAACCCAAGTTGGGTAACATGTTGAGGAGTCTAACCTACAACGAAGATGAGGAGTCCAAATATGGTTTGAGCTTCATTTAATGTTGGGTCATAGATAGTAGTTGAAACCCCGCATTTTTTATTGGTTTAACCCGTGAGTTACATTGCCTCTAGTGGATTTCAGTAGAGAAGTGTCACATGTCAGTTCCAGCCATCCTTCTACTCATTTCAACTTTTTTGGGCACTTTTATGTACCGTTTTGGGTTTTTAAGTCTCATACAATCAAGTAACTGACTCGGTAAAGATTTTTAAAAAAATCTTGTATAGCTTTTGTCGTCATGTGTTGACTAGCGATCAATTCTTAACATCGTGTGGCATGTGAAGACCTCTGTTTAATAGCTTCGTTCAAGTATAGTAGCATTTTATTTTCTATGTTCAAATTATAGTAACTTCGTATAACTGTATGTATAACTTCTAGCAATCGGGATTGTATTTAATAGCTTCATTCAAGTATAGTAGCATTGTATTCAACTTTATTGGCATGCAACTGAACTAATTTTAAATGAAATAGACGTTTTGTGAAGTATGAACGAACGCAAATTGGAGAAACTATATTCCATCTAGTCTAGGTTTCTACTTGAACAAAACCTAAATAAACATACTAACTCCACATGCAACTCACGTGACCAAAATAGTTTCCAAAGCTTATTTGAATTCAAATCTGAAAGCACCGTTCTTCCCCACCCCAAAAACCATTCGATCTCCCTCTCTCTCCATTTTCAAAATTCATCTTCACGCACACACACACACACACACTCTCTCTCTCTCACACACACACAAACACACCGTTGAAACCCTATCAGGTAATCGATTTCCACTATCTGCTCAATCTACAAGCACAAACACACACTCGACAATCATCGCTCACGCAAGCACAAACACGTATAATATCTAATTCGAATTTGTTCGGTTGTTAGGGTTTGCAATCTGAATCCAGATGGAGAGTTCTGATTCAAACAACAGATCTCAGTCTGTTCGAGTTGCTGTCAACATCCGACCTCTGGTCACTCCTGAGCTTCTCGTCGGTTGCTCTGACTGTATCAGTGTCACTCCTGGTGAACCTCAGGTGATTACTCTATAGTCTATCCTTAATCTACTACCTAATTTTCAATTTCATTACTGTTTGAGTGATGCTGTTCTCTTCTGTATGGTAGTTGCTTGTTTTCGTGCAAAATGATTTATGTTACCACTGGATCTATTGTCTCTGCAAAATAGGTACAAATTGGTTCGCATTATTTCACTTTTGATCATGTCTATGGGAGTACCGGGTCTCCTGCTTCTAGGATTTTTGAAGACTGTGTGGAACCTCTAGTGGATGCACTTTTCCATGGATATAATGCCACAGTATTAGCTTATGGACAGGTATTGCTTTCTGTCACATGTTTCAGCAACACTTTGTTCATTATCTGTTTTATGATGGTCAATTATGTAGGTAAGACTGCTTTATTGCTTTGTAACTAGATAAATGATATGTGTTGCCATTTTGAAGCTTACTGTTTTTACTATTTATTTATATCCATAGACGGGATCTGGTAAAACTTATACAATGGGCACAAACTACAACGGGGAATGCACTAATGGGATCATTCCTAAAGTTATGCACACCATATTCAAACGGGTAGAGGAGACTAAGGACACTACAGAGTTCTTGATTAGAGTATCCTTCATTGAGGTAATAAAAACTTTTGGTCTTCTTTAGTCGTGCAGTTAGTGATGAATTCCTCACAAATGCTCATTTGTATATGTAATTATTTGCTGAAATATTATTTTGTTGTTTCAGATATTTAAAGAGGAGGTTTTCGATTTGTTGGAATCTACTCCGATTGTTTACCCTAAGTCTGATGGGAATGCAAAACCTGTAGGGCCTTCTAGAGCTCCTATTCAAATTAGGGAAACCGCAAATGGCGGGATCTCTTTAGCTGGTGTAACAGAAGCTGAAGTTACATCACAGGAAGAGATGGCTTCATTTTTGTTACGTGGATCTGTGTGCCGAGCAACTGGGAGCACAAATATGAACAGTCAATCAAGGTATGTCTACAAAAAATGCTACTTTAGTGGTTGTTTTTCATTCTGAATTAAAAAAGCCTTTGAGCAAGGAGTAATTTTTGTCGTATACTATACAATATCATTGACCATGTATCGACTAAGTGGTTCAAACTTAAAAAAGTTTAACATAGGTGTAATATGGATGTTATATGTTTTTGTTATTTAGTGTGATATTTTACATGCACCAAATAAGTTTAACTTTGTTGATTACATTTTTATTGTTTCAGTCGATCGCATGCTATCTTCACGATTACAATGGAGCAAAAGAAATTATCTGGCATAACAAATGGAGGGGTTCATGATGATGTTGGAGATGATATATTGTGTGCCAAGCTTCATTTGGTTGATCTTGCTGGTTCCGAACGGGCAAAAAAGACAGGAGCTGATGGGATGCGTTTACGGGAAGGTAGGTTCATATATATCACATATTCACATTGTTCATCAGTTCTCTGGATAGAAAGTATTGAGTTAGTTTACAATTGAATTTTGATCCAATTGCTCTTGTTGTTGTGTCATTAGTTGATCCAATAAGTCAATTAAGTTTGCTCATTTTTTGTTATAACAATGATCATCTTTAAGCGAACTCTATATTCAGGTATTTAACAAAAAGAACTGAACTTGATTATTATACATTGATGATTTATCTAAGTTAGATATATTCTTATTTTTTGTGGTGTTAGGAATTCATATCAACAAAGGTTTATTGGCACTTGGTAATGTGATAAGTGCATTGGGTGATGAAAAGAAGCGGAAAGAAGGGGGTCATGTTCCCTACAGAGACAGCAAATTAACCCGCCTTCTACAGGTATGGAAGGCTGGATGTTCTTTTATATATACACATGTACCTATTTAATACAAGTTTTAGCGGGACTGAAAACAACTAAACTTTTTACTTCAAATGTTGGAGTTTCATCTTTTGAAGGACTCATAATTTTCTTTTAACCACATTATCTTCTAGGACTCTCTTGGCGGAAACAGCAAAACCGTTATGATAGGTTCGATGCTATGAAACTTTATCATATTTGACTTATAGAATGAATTAAGGCTCTTCAGCATATGATCTGTTGCATTGTATAAAAAGTTCTTAATTAACTCTTATGACTTTTCTTTTTTGTTTGAGGCAGCTTGTGTAAGTCCAGCTGATACTAATGCAGAAGAAACCTTAAACACCTTGAAGTATGCCAATCGAGCTCGTAACATACAAAACAAAGCTATTGTAAGATTATACTTTTCACAGTTTTGGGAAGATTTTTCTTAATTAGCAATAATATTGAATTATATTGTTTTGTTATATAGGTGAACCGTGATCCAGTTACAGCTCAAATGCAAAGAATGAAGAATCAAATTGAACAGTTGCAGGCCGAGCTTCTTTATGTGAAGGGGGATTCTTCCACACCATTTGAAGAACTTCAAGTGAGACATTCTCTCTGTTCTGTAAAATTGTCATTGCATGCCCTTTATGTACACAGATGCTAAATTTTAAAATATCTCTTTTGTTTGTCAGATTTTGAAGCAGAAGATAGCATTGCTCGAAGCTAGCAATGCAGATTTACAAAACCAACTTCAAGAACATCAAGTCAACGTTGAACATTTAACCAAACAAGCAATCGATGCTCAGGTAAGTTAGATCAAATGAAGAATGAACACCCCTTCCTGGCTTTATTAAAGTTAGAATATGAAGAAATATGTTTCATCACAACTGACATGATTTTATTATTTCAGTTTGAGAAAGACAAGTTGCTGCTTAAAATTGAATCAGCACGTGATGGTAAACCATGGGATGAGATAGATTGTGACTCAAATAAGGTTAAATGAATTACTTTCACACTTCTACAATGTTATGATTCACTAAAATCCACAAAAGATCTCTCACCATGTAAAAAACTTTCAGGATGCTGATTTGTTGAAAACTTATGTGTCAAAAGTACAAGAATTAGAAGGAGAGTTGTTGCGATTGCGAAGATTGAATACTTCAAAACGTAGTGAACTTATTGATTACATGGATTTAGATGACAATGTTATTCACCCGAAAAACAGTCTGTTCCCAGAATCTGATGAGCTTAAAGCTGCTGAAGTTGCTGGTAAGCTGTCATAAACTAATTTGCGAAGTGACAGATGACATTCTTGTAGGATGATATAACTCAGAATTTAAATAATAACCACACACACACAAATTTCTCATCTTTGTGTAGGTGATTCCGAAGATGAAGTGAAGGAGCTTGAACATTGTTCTTTGCAAGAGAAACTTGATAATGAGCTCAAAGAACTAGACAAAAGGCTTGAACAAAAGGAGGTAAAAGGCTTTATTTCTTGCTTACAGAAATTGAAATTGTGAATTAAAGTTAATTGAAAACGTTGCTTGTGTCTATTCTTATATATATATATATACACAGGTGTATTAACACACACATATATGTATATGTGTAATGTGTGTGTGTCTGCAAGTGCAAGTTATTATGTCTTAAGGATATGGCATTCATACGTGTTTAGGTTAACTATAATTTGAAGTATTAAACTTGTGAAAGTTATATAAGCTTCTAAATTCCTTTTTATATCTATAAATACATGAAAGGCTGAAATGAAGAGGTTTGCGAGTGGTGATACCACAGTTCTCAAGCAACATTACGAGAAGAAAGTGCAAGAATTGGAACAAGAAAAGAGAAGTTTGCAGGTTCTCCCCCATCTTTAGTTCTTGATTCTTTTTAACTTGTATATACATGCTTAATTCTTTACTGTTTCTTTGATTGATTGATAGAAAGAGATAGAACAACTCAGGTGCAATCTTGCAAATATATCTTCCACCTCTGATGACAGTACTCAGAAGTTGAAAGAAAATTATCTTCAGAAGTTAAATTTTTTGGAATCCCAGGTCAGTTCACTTTACGTCACTTTTGTATCTGATGCTAAAAGTAATGTTAGTTTTCTTCAATGCTGTGAATCGTATTAGTCGTACCTGAGTCTAGTTTGACATGATACATTCACATATATT
The DNA here is from genome assembly GCA_025506515.1 of Flaveria trinervia. NCBI lineage: Eukaryota > Viridiplantae > Streptophyta > Magnoliopsida > Asterales > Asteraceae > Flaveria > Flaveria trinervia. The sequence goes on from CM046443.1 coordinate 813,174, forward strand.
TTGTCCTAGATCTTTTTTTTACATTAGTGTAATCTTTTAAAAATTAAACATCCTATTTTGATAAGACTCGGAGAAAGTTTTGGGGTTTGAATTAATAGTAAACCTTCTGTGATGATGCTTTAGCAATTTTGCTGTTTGTATAATGTCAATGATATTGAATCAATTTTCACATGTAATTATGCAAGTAATAAGTTTTAAATATTTCCTTGGATAATGTCATTTGAATTACAGGTTGTGGAGTTGAAGAAAAAGCAAGATGCTCAAGCACAATTGCTAAGACAAAAACAAAGGAGCGATGAGGCAGCGAAAAAACTTCAAGATGAAATTCATAGAATCAAAACACAAAAGGTCTTCTATTTTTCTGTTCTAAATATTTTCTAAGCTGAGCCTTTAAGATAGTCTTTTTTACTAAATCTGTGTGTCTACTTATTTAATTGTGGATGTAAAGGTTCAATTACAACAAAAAATAAAGCAAGAATCTGAGCAGTTCAGATTATGGAAGGCCACACGGGAAAAAGAAGTACTTCAGGTATAAATATTTCACAAGATGTTTACTAATTTTAAAAGATGGACCCTCTTTTCATGTTGGTTTAATCAATACTCTATATGATTTAATTTCTAGCCACTTGTCATTGAACATATCAGGATGTTCACGGGAAAATTTATATTAAATGAAGAAGTGCAACAATATTTTTGTTGTTTGATGTTAACATGCTTATCATACTTGTATGAACAGCTTAAAAAAGAGGGAAGAAGGAATGAATATGAGATGCATAAACTACTAGCTCTAAATCAAAGGCAGAAAATGGTAGGTTTGAAACGCCTCAGTTTTTGTTTATTTGTTTTCTTCTTTTCCTTTTTCGTTCTAAAGCTCATATGAATATCTCTATTCCCTAAGGTTTTGCAACGAAAGACAGAGGAAGCTTCTATGGCTACAAAACGATTAAAAGAGTTATTGGAATCACGAAAGGCTTCTTCACGGGATACATTCGGTAAAACTTTCATTAACTTACATACTAACTTCATGTTCTATCTTACCTTTTATATTTTAACCATATGATGGTGTACACCCTTGTGCAGGAAGTAGCAGTGGCCCTGGATTCCAGGTATTTTAAGTGAATGTGGAATTAATTAATTTACTAGTATCACACAAATAACAGGCTCTACTTGGTAGTTTTATATTTTAATTAATCCTCAAATTACACTACAGGCACTTATGCAGGCAATTGAGCATGAACTCGAGGTTACTGTTCGTGTGCATGAAGTACGTTGTGAATATGAGCGGCAGAAAGAAGAGTAAGTGCCATCTACAATATTTACAAAATCTATTAAGTAAACATTTTCTTTTTCAGAAAATTATATTCCTTTTGCTGAAAAATACTTCTGATTTTGGAATTTCAGGAGGGTTAAAATGGCTAAAGAGGTAGCAGAACTAAAAGCTGAAGCAAATGTAGCAAAGCAATCAACTTTAAGGTTCTGCTGAATTTGCTATTTTGTTTTGTTCACTTATTGGTTTACGATAATGGTGACATATTCGACCCATTTACTTACAAATTGGTTGATCTGGGTTGTGTTTTTATCCCACAAACAAATCAGTTCAAATAACTTAGCGCAAAAGGGAATTGGTCAAATGGGTTAAAATTTGAAAGTCACCCCAAGTCTATATTTGATGCATGCAATCTTCTAACTCCTTTTATCTCAAAGATATATTGTTGTCATAATACTATTGTTTTTACAATCATATTAACAAATCATAGCCTTTTGAAGTGTTCACCGTAAACCCTACCTGTTTGACCCGTACTAAAGCATGGTCCTTTTCAACCCAACCTGCACATCTTGCCATCTTTAGTTTATTCACTTGCTTTATCTGCTCATTGATTTATTCTATTTGGGTTGAGTATTATCTCAAATGTGTCAATTTAAATAAGTTTAGCTAAAACAGAAACTGGTCAAAGAAGTCAAAAGAGTTAATTGGTTGAAAGTCATCGAAAACCCAAAGTCTATTTTGATGCATACAATCTTCTAACTTGTTATATACTTGTATTCAAATACATAATATATCTATTATTGTAGTAATATTGTTTTTTATAATCATTGTTAACATATTAATCATACTAAAGGATGACCCATTTCAAGCCCTGTTGCCCAACCTGCCCATTTTTTATCTGCTCATTGAATATTGGATTTTTCCCATGGGGTTTTTGCAGTCATTGTACTCAAACAATGTCACTGGTGCAAGAAATTCAAGGATATTTGCTCTTGAAAATATGCTTGATACTTCGTCCAAGACGATTGTTTCAATGGCCTCACAGCTGTCAGAGGCAGAAGAAAGAGAACGGGCCTTCAGTGGCAGAGGTCGTTGGAATCAAGTTCGCTCTCTTCCTGAGGCCAAAAATATCATGAATTATTTGTTTAATCTGGCTTCCTCTTCAAGGTATGATTTTTTTAAATATTTTTTAAGAACTGTTTTTCTAAATAAATCTGTTTGAGAATTGTTTTTCTAAATAAATCTGTCTTTAAAGGTGTCAACTATGGGATAAAGAAGTTGACTGTAGAGAGAAAGATTCTGAGATAAGAAGTTTGAAGGAAAAGATAGTCAACTTAATAAGACAAGTTGAAATGCAGAAGGTTGAGCTTAGTCGACTGGAGAAGATTAAGGTTTGTTACCCATTTTTCCGTGTGAAATTCATTTTTTTCTCTTGTTTGAAACAGAAGAAAGTTTATTGTAGTAATCCAACAAGAACCCTAACCGGTTATTTAATCCTTCTAAAAGTTGAATCTTAACCTGCCTGAGTGCCTGAATGTGACATGGGCGACCTGATTATCTAAAGAGATCAAATTGGCTGGCTGGTATAATGGGGGTTGTACCCTATATCTTAACCATAACTTGGTAATTTTGTGTCATGTTCTTGTCTTGAATTTCTTCCCCTAGTTATAAGTCATGATTTTCATACCTAAAAAGTATGTTGTATAGAGGTGGTGAGTGTGATCCATAATCCATTCACTCATAACTAGTTTATTTAATAGTAGGTTATCTTTGAAATAACATAATTCTTGTAACTCTGACATACTTTTAGAAAAAAGGTTTATTGGACAAACAGGGTTTCAGGTCAACCCAACCCGCATGCCCATTTTGCTACCCTAACATCCTATGATATTTTGACAGAAGCTTTACATGTCAAAGAGCTTCAAGAAAAAGTCAACAAATCAAGATTCTTCCGTCATGGATGATGGTGAAGGACACATGTATGATTTGAGACCTAAGGTATATATTTAAACTCATTCTATTCATATCTCAAAGTCTTGCATCAGTTAGTGGCTTCTGAAGTTTAATTTGGTTTCTTCTGTAAAGGGACTTCGAAACTCCATAGCTTACAACAGTAGTGGAAATATAGATGAGTTATTAGAAGACATGGAAATATCTGAATCAGACCACTCCGACTTAGATGAAACAGACACAGAGTGGTTACATTCAGAGGATTTCCAATACGAGTGGGGCCACAAAAGAAGACAAAATGCTAAAAAAAGAAATTCCAAAGTTGTTATCGAAAGCAACCCCGACACTCAAGCTCATCAAACATCTCCAAACGAAGAGGGTGATACAAACATGCTTCAAAAAGCACCATCGGGCGTCTGTTGTTCATGCAGCAAAAGCTCTTCTTGTAAAACAATGAAATGCGAGTGCCGAGCCGTTGTTGGTTTTTGTTCCATGTCGTGTAGCTGCCACCCTAAGAAATGTAGCAACCGTGTAGAGGCTTTGGTCCAACCTGATTTGGATACACCAGTCACAGAGGAGAGGAGTGTAAATATACTATCTGAAGGTGAGGAATTAGATAAAAACAGTAGCGAGCTGGCTAGTCATGGTGCAATGCTACTTCAGGCAGCTTTATCTGATAAGCCCGTTGAGACAAAAGAAACCGATGATGGCAAAAGAAAGCCACTTTCTGACATTGGGAATAAAATTGTAAGTTCTCGCTCTTGCTTTAACGTGTTTCTTGAACTAAGGTTACCTTCGATGCATGAATTTAAAAATGAGTTGATTGGAACAGGCTAAATGGGTCTTGTAGGTTTATAAGAGTTGTGTTTAAAGATTTGGATTAGTATTGTACTAATATTTCTTTGGGTAAACATAACTAACGTGTTTACTTATTTTGTAAACATAACAAATTTGTTGAACTTTCGCAGTCCAAACCAAACGCTCCAAAACCCCCTGCTTCTAGAAAGAAATGGACGAAGTCAGCAGCAATCCAACTCATTCCCGTGACATCAGACCAAACCCCGGCTCAAACTGAAGAACCCGAACCACCCAAAAAACAAGAGAGTACAACAGTTGAGCCCACTAAGCTAAGGCTACCTCGAGCCATGCGGTCTGCAATTTCTAATGCTAACACCAACCCTTTAAGAGAAAGAAACTCCGAACCGTCTAATGATTCAACCATCAACAAGGAAGCCGAACCAAGAGTCCACGTCACCTTCCGAGAGCAACAACCAAGGAAAAAGAGAATCATGGGCAATAAGGTGATTCACTTTTTTGCCTTATATAATGTAATCTTAAGTTGTTTCGTTCGATCATCAAAAGTAGGTAATGAATGTTTGTTACTTCTTTGGTGACAATCTCGTTTGGTCCATTGTGATGTGTACATGTTAACTCATCGTTCTTTGGTGTGACATGTGGGTTTTGAGGGGTGTTTGAATGTTGGTTTCATCAAAATTTTAATGCTGATAATTTGATTATTCTTTAACTGATTATTTGAATATTAGTTTTGAATTAGTATTTAGCCCCCGCGTTGTGGTGGGATGTAAAACACGCCAATTAGCATAAACATCACAACACTATTAGTGACCATCAATATTGAAAAAACTTAATGAAAGTTCAACTAGAGACTAACAATCACTAATCAGAAAACCTTAAAGGGTTAATTATCATGTCACTGAAAATACAACCAGAAGCGAAGAAGAAACCATATTGAAAACCTTAAAGGGTTAATTGGAGTAATAAATAAATTGATCTAAGATTCGCATGTTGTGTCGGGATAGTTAAAGAAAAAGACATTAAGTCACACATGTTTGATGTGACGTGTAACTTGCAAAATTTAAAACATAACATAAATTTTTTTTTGTTAAAAAAAAAGTATAAAAGACTAAAATTAAAACCGAATAATTACTAAGCATAGATATAAAAGTCGTGCTTAAAAGTAAAAAGTTAGAAAATTGAAAAGAAAGAAAGCAAATAGTGGACACACTAAAATATAATATGTTGGTTTAATTCTTTTTGTATTAATGTAGTTGTAAAGTTTGTTCTAGAGATGTAAAGTTAGATTAGTGCAAGGACTGAAAATGTAAATAGTTAGTTAGTTCTAACTACTATAAGTATGAGGTTGTATTGTATGTTGTGTTGTACACTTCAATAAGAAATTACATCATTGCATTTGAATTTAGAACATTTGGTATCAGAGCGTATAGGCTCTCGATCCAATCTCTGTGTGCTCCGTCCTCATCGATTGCAACTTCGGAAGAAGCCCCCGACTGACTTCAGAATAACAGTCAGCTGGCCTCGGAAGATCTCCTTTCGGCTGCTGATCAATTCGAGTGATCTTGACACCAAATTCACCTCACTTGATTCAAGGCGATGGCGAATCAAGACAGACAGATGGCACTGAAGGACACCAGCGATCTGATCGCATTCAAGATTCCGATTCTCACTCCGGCGACCTACACTCCTTGGGCGATCAAGACGGAGGCGTTCATGGATGCCCAGGGGCTCTGGGATGCCATTGAACCTCCCACCCAAGCCGTGGTGGATGTCCGATTGGGTAAGAAGGCTAAGGCCTTCATCTTCCAAGCCTGCCGGAAGATGTCCTGATGCAGGTGGCTGCATTCAAGTCAGCTAAGGACATCTGGGAAGCCCTCAAGAAGCGATATGTGGGTGAAAAGAGAGTCCGACAGGCCAGAATTCAAACTCTCGATCATGAGTTTGAATTGCTGAGCATGGGTGAGAGTGAGTCTGTTGATGAATTTGCGGGGAAAATAAGTGAGCTAGTGTCGAGATACAGAGCCCTGGGGATGACAGTACCGGCAGCCAAACAGGTCAGCAGGTTCTTGAAGGCGGCTCCCGATAGATTCCTACCCATTGTGGCTGCTATTGAGCAGTTTTCGGATCTGAATAAGATGCCATTTGAAGAACTAGTGGGGAGACTCAAAGCCTATGAAGAGAGGTTGAAGCCAGTGACCCAAGGAAAGAGTTCCTCTGGACAGTTACTCTTGACTAAGAGTGAATGGGAAGAAAGGTCAAGAGGTGAGGCAAAGCAAGATTCCAGAAGTAGTGGAAGAGGTAAAGGGAGGTTTGCAAAGAACAGGGGAGGAAAGACAAACCAAGAAACTGGTAACAAAGATAAGAACACCGACAAGAGAGACAAGAAGTCACTGAGGTGTTTCAACTGTGACAAATTGGGCCATTTCGCAAATGAGTGCAGGGCACCAAGAAGGGCAAAGCAGGAAGCCCATTTAACTCAAACTCAGGAGGATCAAGAATCCACCCTGCTGATGGCAAAGGTGTCTATGGATTTGGGCCTGCTAGAGGAACAGGGGGTGTTCCCCAGAACTCTACCAAAAGGAGAGGATTCTTGCTGTTGGTACCTAGATAATAGGGCCAGCAACCACATGACAGGAATTAGAACCCCCTTCACTGAACTAGATGAAGCCATCAGTGGCAAAGTCAAGTTTGGTGATGGATCTGTGGTTGCGATAAAAGGCAGGGGCTCTATATGCTTCAAATGTAAAAATGGAGAGCATAGGGTAGTAACCAATGTTTACTACATACCAGCCCTGAGGAATAACATCCTGAGCTTGGGTCAATTAGATGAAACAGGATGCAGGATCCTGATGAAAGATGGGCATCTGTGGATATATGAGAGAGGGGGAAAGACTCTCATGAAAGTGAAGAAGTCACATAATAGGTTGTACAAGATCAACTTACAAATGACCTCTCCAAAGTGTCTGTTGACTGCCATGAATGAGTCTGCTTGGATATGGCATGCAAGACTGGGCCATCTGAGTTTTGACTCAATTACCAAGATGACCAAGCACAATATGGTCAAAGGAATGCCAAAGATAGAGCACAAGTCACAGTTGTGTGAAAGCTGTCTGGTTGGGAAGCATAGGAGTCAACCACACCCCAATGTAAGTAGTTACAGGGCTAATTCACCACTTGAATTAGTACATGCTGATCTCTGTGGACCATTGACCCCACCCACTCCTGCTGGGAACAAGTATTTCATGCTCCTGGTGGATGATTACTCAAGATACATGTGGGTGTTTATGCTAAAGTCCAAAGATCGGGCTCCTGAAGTCTTTAGAGATTTCCAGACTCAAGTCCAGTTGGAAACCTCTCATATACTAAAGGCCTTGAGAATGATAGGGGTGGTGAGTTACCTCAAAGACCTTTGAACAGCGTTGTAGTTGGAGGGTGTAAAAAGGTTTCTAACAGCCGCTTACTCCCCACAACAGAATGGTGTGGTGGAGAGAAGAAATCAGACTGTCATAGGGATGACAAGGTCCATGTTGAAAGCTATGAAAGTAACTTTGGAATTTTGGGCTGAGGCAGTGAGGCATTCAGTTTTTCTGTTGAATAGAAGTCCTACCAAAGCTTGGAGGAAATAACACCTTATGAGAAGCTATTTGAAAGGAAGCCTAAGGTGAAACACTTAAGGGTGTTTGGTTGCAAGGCTTATGTCAAGATCCCAAGTCATCAAGTGACTATACTTGATGATAGAAGCACTTCTATGGTGCATCTAGGGGTTGAACCCAAAACAAAAGCCTATAGAATGTATAATCCTTATACTGGTAAGATTGTGGTAAGCAAGGATGTGAAATTTGAAGAAGAGAAACCTTGGGATTGGGACATCAGTGAACAGGAGAAACCATCCAATCCTAGTTATGCCAGGTTTGGAGTGTTTGTGAACTCATCTGGTCATAGACAGATCTCTTCAAGTGTACAACCACTTGAGTCTGGTGGTCAAGAACAGGATGTTAATCCAGTAAATGCACCAGATCAAGAAGGAGGATTAGATGGTTTAGGGGGTGGGAGTGATGATTTTGGGAGTATATGTTGATGATTTAATTGTGACAGGATCTAGCTTAAGTATGATTGATGATTTTAAAGGTATGATGAGATCCAGATTTGAGATGACTGATCTAGGGTTGTTGAAGTATTACTTAGGAATAGAAGTTAAACAAGAAGACAGGGGTATCTTCTTGTGTCAGTCTGGTTATGCAAGGAAGATATTGGAGGAGCATAATATGTGGGGTTGTAGTCCAGCTAGATTTCCTATGGATCCTGGTTTGAAATTAGGGAAGGATGAGGAGTTGGAGACTGTGGATGCTACCTTATATAGGAGATTAATTGGGTGTTTAAGATATCTGACCCAAACCAGGCCTGATTTGTGTTATTCTGTGGGAATAGCAAGCAGGTTCATGGAATCACCTAGATTATCTCATTGGCAGGCTGTAAAGCATATTCTAAGGTATCTTAAGGGTACTGTAGATTATGGTGTATGGTATAAAAGAGGTGGAGTTGCTGAATTGATAGGCTATAGTGATAGCTCTCATGCTCCAACAAAAGCTGATGGGAAAAGTACTACAGGGGTAGTGTTTTACTATGGTGGTGGACCAGTGAGTTGGGTTAGTAAAAAACAAGAGATGGTTGCATTATCTTCTTGCGAGGCTGAGTTTATAGCCGCAACTGCTGCTGCTCAACAAGCATATGGTTGAAAGGTGTGCTGGAAACCCTGATTAATTCTAGTATAGGTCTTATTCTGCTTAATGTTGATAATAAGTCGGCTATTCAACTTGTGAATAATCCAGTTTTTCATGGAAGGTCAATACATATTGATGTAAGGTATCACTACATAAGAAGCTGTGTAGATAGAGGTCTTGTGAATGTGAGGCACATTTGTGGTGAGGAGCAGAAGACAGATATACTTACAAAAGCCCTTCCTAGGCTAAAATTCATGGAGATGAAGAAATTGCTTGGAGTGGGATCTATGAAAGAATTAAGGGGGTGAATGTTGGTTTAATTCTTTTTGTATTAATGTAGTTGTAAAGTTTGTTCTAGAGATGTAAAGTTAGATTAGTGCAAGGACTGAAAATGTAAATAGTTAGTTCTAACTACTATAAATATGAGGTTGTATTGTATGTTGTGTTGTACACTTCAATAAAAAATTACACCATTGCATTTGAATTTATAACATAATATACATAGCTTAAAGCACAAAAAGTTAAAAATTAATATATATTAATAGTACCAGTAAATTCTTTTATCAGAATAAATAACATTTGTTAACCGAAAATAGTTTAATTTGAGTTTTTAAAAATATAAATTTGTCTACTTTGTCACTAGCACACTCGCAACAAGACACAAACACAAGATACACGAAACCCGCAAGTAGAACCAAAAACCATAGATAAATATAGTAATAATAATTGAAATGGGAGATTTGAAAGTTTAAGATCAAACGACCTTTGTAATAGTAATTAATACAACTCAACCACAATTACTTAAAAAGCTATGAAAAACAGAAATTCATCAGGACTTTATTAACAAATTCAAGCTCTTAAAACTGATTTTAACCGAGAGATAATGCCATGGATTTGGTGCAACGGAGATCAGACTTGTGTCGATCATAAAAAATAGTCCGATGTAAGCTTCTAACTAGATCATTGAACAATGACCTGAACCTCCAAATTCAAATCCCTTCTAAATGGTTGCTTTATAAGTTCACAACGCTATCAAAACCAGGATGTGATAGCCTGAGCCGGCCCGGCATGGCCCAACAAACCGCAAAAGCCACCGGATCGTTGTAGCAATACGTAACAGCGCAATTCCACTAAGGATTCGTTTATAAACAGTCATTAAATTTACATGAAGGCAAAATGCACGATCCAGTTAAAAGACTAGATTAAAAACACACTTAAAATATTTTGTTAAAAAAAATATGTCATTAAAAATAATTGTTAATACCACCAACAAAACCATACTGTCCTAAGAATGATAAAAGAGAGATGAAGAGCAAACCACTTTGCATAAAAACTAAGTTGCCCTGAAAGACCAGACGTCAGCATAAACTCCATTAGCTTATAAACCAGAATATTGACACCAAAAAGAAATCCTAATATTTGCTCGAAAAGGTTCCAATGAAAACAAGAGAACGGAAAACAAAGAAAAATGTGTCAGAATTAGAAAGTTGAAGTTTACCAAGTGCTATCATTGTCCCTCTGGTTCAAGAATCATGTTTGGTGGATTAGTATCTTGATGTTGATCTTTTGAACCCAGATTGGCAACTAGAGTTCTGGAAACCACCTCTTGATCTTCTTGCATGGGCTCGGGCTCGGGCTCCAGTGAGTTAGCTGAGCAGGAAGGTTTAACCTCAGATGATACATTCATATCTTGGCTTATGCTAGACTGATTCAATTGAACCACAGGTCCTGCTTTTGCATGCACATGGCTCAGGTTAGACTGCTGCTTAGAACAGGGTGCACGGAAATAGTCTGGACCCATGTGAGCCCCTGGTGCAGATGGTGGTCTAGTTGTCTTGATATGGATTGGACTCTTAAGCTGCTGCTTCAGTATTGCTGCAGCAGCCGATGGGGTAGCAATTCGAGCACCAGCAGCAACTGCAGCTGCTTTTACAGCATCCGGCCCTGATGCAAGTGGTCGATTCGGGAACACTTGAGGCCTTGGAAATTGTTGTCTTATTGGTCCTGTAGAGATAGAATCATAATTTTGCGCAAGCGTGGTGGACGGCGGGTCATCCGTGGTTGGTTGAACCGAGATATTTCCGGGGCATGTCCTTCCTGTTACATTAGAACTGGAGTTAAAACCATAGATGTGACTATTTCAACCCGTTCATATTTAAACAGGTAGATCTGGGATATGTTTTTTTTCTCAACATGTCAAATGAGTTGAGCTACAAGATTTAACTAAAAAGGAATCAGGTTAACAGGTTGAAAGTCGTCCAACACGTATTCAAAAGCGTATAACCTTATAAAGGGAAAACCATGTGAAATAGAAAAATTACCTTTACGTTTCCCCCCTACTTTGGATAAGTTGTAAAACAGAAAGAAACTTACCCTTTACACTGAATAGCTAACGTGACATCTTATTTGTCATTTTAGTCTATATGTTTATGCCAATGTAACATCTAATTTGACAAATAATAATTGTGTTTATATAAAAGTTGTAAAAAATAAGATCACCTTCTCAAACATGTAAAAAGTTTATTTCACTTGAAAAAGTTATTGAATATGACATTGAGCTAGCATGGCATCAGCAATTTTACATGTAAAATCAGTTATAATGAGGTTGGTTTGTAAAATTGGTAATCAACTGTAAGCTTGAATTCTTTTTCTGCGCCTAATATAAAGTTGGATGCGAAAATCATGAAAAAGTGTAAAGTTGGTTCCAAGAAAAATATGTTCAAGCTTTAAACTATTATTGTAGTAATGTAGTTTTTAACATATTTAAAACAATTATTATTTATAAAGTCAAAATACAGAATAAACGAGAATTTGGAGCCTGTCAAGCATAGTAAAAACTTTACGCAGTTTTACCCGAATCCTTTTTGACCAATTACCAAACCCATCTATTTTGCGAACCATGGTTAGGTATGAGAAAGATTTGTACCAAGGGAAGAAGCTGGCTTTGGAATATCAACTCCAGGCTTATCAAGGGCCATGTTAATGGCTCGTCGAGCTGCTAATTGTATCTCTGAAAGTTGTGAGCCGGTTTTCACAATTGGGTTATTTTGACGCTTCTTAATAATATTCCACCTCTGAAATATCAATATATCATGAATATCGGTGGAAAGTGTGGTCTAAATTCATAAGAACGTAATGTAAGATGTATTATATGACATGTGCAAGGTAATTAGGTAACGGCCGTGAAACCTGCGAAAACCCAGATGTCCTAACCAAACTGGAATACTGGATAACAACAGATGATTTGATAATCTTGAAACAGTTCATGAAAGTGGCACTAATCTCATTTTGAGATGTCACATGAGAATGCATGCCTGAAGTATTTGTGGAGAGACTCGAGGCCACATTAATCAAATGAAAAATTGATGCTGTTGTTTTGTGTTCACAAGATAACACTAGTTTCATGAATTTAAGATGGAAATTAGATCTTTGATAAATTGTAAAATCTTTTTTAGAACTATGCATTTAGTCAAACTTTACAGTTTTCACGAGACAAAAGGGGTGCAAGAGAACAGGATACACTAGCCTAGGGTCTTCATAAGATGACAAACTACTAACTAACAAGCATCATGGGAATCACAAGATCTACAAATGATATATATTACCAAGTTACACACAATTTATAAAATATACGAGTTTCTAATCAGAGTGGCAGGAGAGACTTATAGCCTAGTATTTCTCTAACAAACCACCTTTTTGCATGCATGCTACTAATAAAAGGCAAAAACAAGGGGTTGATTTGGGTTGCATTTTATCTCAAATGATCCCATTCATAGAAAAAGGTAGCTAAAGGGGAACGTGTTTGAAATTAGTCCAAAGCTTACTTTTATGCTTACATCCTCGGTCCTCCTAAATCGTTTTTTACTATTGTAAAAACATAGTTTTATATTCATCTTTAACACATTACTTATTTATAACAGACGGACAAAAGAATGTTAGCTGTGCCAACCCAACCCATACAAAAAAACAGCCCGTTTTAACCCAATACACTCCCTGGCAGATAAATACATGGATTAAATAATCAAAAGTTGGACTGTGAGCTCAGATAAAAAAATATACCTGTGAAAGCTGTGAAGCAGTTCTGTCACCCTTATAATCTGATTTCACAATGTGGGTCCAATTTCCTTCCCCATATCTCTGCACAGCAGCAAACAGATCCCTGTCTTCTGCTGCAGACCATGGTTTTCTTTTCCTCCTAGGTGGCAAGTTATTGTTTCTACACCCGTTTGCATTATCCACTCCTTCTGCAGAAGAAACTGTTGGGAGTGGTTGTGTTGGAACAAAAACTGGAATTGAAATATTGATCCCACTCGCTGAACTTGCAACTTGTGGATTTGGTAATAAATACTTCGGTTTAGCTCTTGGTATATTTATAATCAATGGTGCCTCAATGATCAAGCCTCTCTCTATACATGACTCATTTGGTGAACTAGAAGCCATGAGTACCTAAAAAAGTACATAGCATTTGGGCAGGTCAAGTGGGTTGGGTAATGGGTTCAATATTGCCACCTCTAAGGGTGACTAAAAGAAATTTCAGCAAATTTAACAAAGTTCATTGGAAAAGTGCCAATGTTTTCTTACTAATAAGTCATAACAGCTGCATAGCTAGATAATTGATATAGGACATTCTTGTTTATTAGACAATCATTAGACATGTTTATATATTAGAGGGTTTAATATGTAATTATTTACTCTATTTATATCCTTGTAATCTTTGATCATGATCACAATACAATTACTCTGATTTACTTGGTATCAGAGCCAAGTTTATCTAACCCTAATTCTGCCGCCATCATTCCTCTTCCCTGCTACTGTCCTTTATTTGCGTTCTGCAGCCCTCTGCACTCATCTTCTTCATCATCGAATTCTTCACCACTCCAATCATGGCCCTTCTTGTCCCATTCTCCTCAACCGACAAACACAGTCACAATTCTCACAAGTTTGGTTTTACCCTTTCACCATCCAACTATGGTCATTGGAAAACCATGATACATCCATTCCTTGTCACAAACAAACTTTTTGATTACATTGATGGCACCATTCCATGTCCCGAACCCACCCTCACTGTTCAAAACACAAATCCAGAATCAGCCCCTACAACTCAGCCTAATCCTAACTATACGACGTGGGTCTCGAATGATGCCACGTACGCATGCTGCTGCTGTCCACGATCTCTGAAGGTGCATTCCCACATGTTCAAGGCACCACTTCTCGGGAATTATGGCTAGCCCTAGAACGTGCCTTTGCCCCGCGTACAATCTCTCGTGAATATACTCTGAAATCACAGCTGCTCCGAATCCAGATGAAACCTGATGAGTCCTCCACTGATTATCTTACTCGGGCCAGATCGTATGCTGATGCCTTAGCCAACATAGGCGAACATGTTAAAGAAAAAGATCTGGTCATGCTTGTTGTGACTGGACTTCGTGAGGAATATGATGGTTTCAAATCCCACATTGTTGGTCGTCCCCCCCCCCCCCCCCCCACCCTTTTCTGATTTCTTTGCTTTACTTGCTGATCATGATTACATGGTCAAGAAACCAGATCTGTCCCCTACTCAGACTTTCACAATCTAAGCCCGTTAGCTCTCCGTGCTCTACAACTATTCCTCTGACCCTTGGTGACAGTCCAAGCTTTGAGGATCCTGTTCGGTATCGTCAGATTGTGGGGGCTTTACAGTATCTGACCTTAACTCGTCCAGACATAGCATTTGTTGTTAATAAAGTCTGTCAATTTATGCACTCTCCAACTGCAAATCATTGGTCTGCTGTTAAACGAATCCTTCGGTATTTGCAAGGTACCTTGAACCATGGTCTTCTTTTCCAACGGTCTTTTGGCTCCACTTTGCATGCTTATACAGATGCCCATCATCACCCACTCACTGCCTACTCTGATGCTGATTGGGTTGGTTGTCCCGATGACTGTCGATCCACAGGGGGATTTGCTATATATCTCGGATCTAATCTTGTTTCGTGGTCGGCTCGAAAACAACGAACTGTCTCTCGATCATCGACTGAATCTGAGTACAAAACATTAGCTGACACTGTTGCTAAACTTACTTGGTTAGACTCACTTTTGCGTGAACTTCGTGTCCTTATGAAATCAGCTCCAATCTTATGGTGTGACAATCTTGTTGCTACGTATCTATCTGCTAATCCGATTTTTCATGCGCGCACCAAACATGTTGAAGTTGACTTTCATTTTGTTCGAGAAAAGGTTGCTCAAGGAAAACTAGCGGTTCAATTTATTTCTACACATGACCAGATTGCCGATATATTTACAAAACCATTACCTTCAGAGAGACTTATGACTTTACGGGACAAGCTACAGCTCGTTCCCCGTGCTTAGCTTAAGGGGGAATATTAGACAATCATTAGACATGTTTATATATTAGAAGGTTAATATGTAATCATTTACTCTATTTATATCCTTGTAATCTTTGATCATAATCACAATACACAATGCAATTACTCTGATTTACTTTGTTATGGTCAAGCATATTGGGTAACAGGTACTATAGAATATGGGCTGGGATGACTTAAAAACATATTTTCTTCCAAAATCATTAAATTTTTCAAATGAATTTCTTTATGCAGTAAAGCTATTCCCCGGGCATCTTTTGACTCGTTCGGCCTGTTTCCTTATAAGCTATTCCTTTTCTTTTACATGTTTGACCTCTTAAAAGATAATAAATAGCCCCAATAGGTGCATTCATACCAAAGGGCCTTTGGCGTAGTGATACCAAGGTGTTTGAAAAAGGTGTCCTTCCCCAAGAGGTTGATGGTTCAAATGGTGGACTGTGTAGATTTTGTAGTAAGATTAGGGAGTGTGTAAATTCCCACCTCTAAATTTGGGGGCTAAAAGATTTCAGAAATTTTAACAAGTTCATTGAGTTCTTACACATTTTGCCTTAGCACTTCAATAAGTAATAATTTTAAACATAGTAAGAAAAGCTCCAAAAATTTCGTACTTACACCAGATCTTTGATTAAAACGGTGAAAGTTGATAGCCAAAGGAACATGTGATAAAAATGGCAAGCAAAACTTCCAAATCTCAAATGACAATTTTTACACCTGTAATTTTGTTTACCTTCACACAAGCTGCAGCCTCTGCTGAAGCCTCATTGCTAACAGAAGGGAAAGCTTCAAGTTCACATTCTAAATCACTATCATCATCCTGCCAAAAAAAAAATTATTATTCATACTGTTGTGAATATAACAAAATTTGATATATTTATGTTATGCTAACATTCATCCAGCTTCCATCAAGTTTAGAAAAAGACAATTTTAAGGCATGCCATGCAACCACTATATAAAGGTACATGTGCAATTCAAAGAGTTGAGTGTGCAATATATTTTGGTGACCTAAATAAAATGTGATTAATAATACCAACACAAAAGCACAAACTTTTTCAACCATCATAGTTGTTTTCTTAGTGCAAAGTAACAATATTTTCCAACAAAGAAGTTCGGAAATATGCAAACTTTAACAAATTTTGTGAGTATGTACAAAAGAATCTAAATATTAAAAAAAACAAAGAACCTTGGAGGTTAATGGATTAAATATAGATTTTGGGAGCCTTGTAACCCATTTGAATTGTTCCCTTTTAAGCAGTATTGTTCAATTTAGTGCGTTTGAAATAGAACACGAGGCAAATTGGCCCATTCATAAGTAAAAGTTCCAAATCTCAACACCATTATGACTGAAGACAAGCATGACGATTTATGTTGTCGATAATCATTGCATAATGTATACAAATACATATAAGGTTATCAAAGACTTACTACAGGTTGAGCATCTTTTTCTAACTGCTCAAACAACGGATCACAATACGCAAGATGGCGCCACAACATCTGGTATTCCCTAGGGTTTGTTATGCCGGTTTTGGTATGCTTATCAATGCATTCCAATCCATCTTAACATCTTGAACTTGATACACTTCATGAAGCAAAGCTAGAATAGTTGTGGGCGGATACCTTCAATTTCACAGCAATAACAACATAAGTGAATGTTTACATATTATTCAATTAAATGATCTTTTTAAGATAATATATAGACATATATAGTAAAATTATTAGTATGTCTGTGTGTGTGTTTTGTTGACCAGCTGCACCAATCTTGAATATCTATTTCACAAGCAGGGAAAATGTAATAAACAGCAAAACATTCTCCATTTGGCCAGAAATCATTAGCAAAACCATCCAATTCTCTAGATCCACTATAAAATTTCAACTTCTACTCTTTTTGTTTTTTTATTTTTCTTTCACAACTATCCAAAATAATCGATTTTGATAAATAAAAAAAAAGGGTTTAGATTATGTAAAGTCTAATGATAATTAGGAAGGAAGTCAATACATGTTGCTATTTATTGCAATTTCTGCAAACAGGCTGCTAGGGTGGCTCTTCTTTTTCTTAATAAACCATAACAAATCGATAGAAATCTTGTTTTTAAATACTATAACCCAAAACCCAAATAGGTGGAAGTGAAAACTGAACAATGTGTGTTTTCCCCAAAATCGCAGTTGCAACCCTGTCAAATAAAGTAACCAAATTGACAAAATTAGATTTTCTTAAGACGTTACAGAGATAAATCTGCAGAAATTTTATAGGCATCACAGTCGGTATCAATTCAATATTCTGCGATTACCTCTGTTTCAAGTGAGATAATGGCGAATCAATGAAACTTACGCAACATTCATTGTGTTTCTAAGAAGAAAAAAAAAAGAAACCTTTGCAAGATGAGGGAGATGTCTTTTTCACTGATTGACGCTCCTTCTTTTAGCATCATCGCTGGTTAATGAGTGCATACGAATTGGAGAGAGATTGCATAAACCCTAATGGGGAATAAACCCTACAAATTTGGGGTTCAGTTGGGTTAGTTAAGGAATATGAGGATGACTGTGATTGACTACCTTTGCAAACCAAGATTCTGAACGAGGGAATCATTTTCAAATCATTATTTTGATTAGCTTGATTTTCATTCTCTAATTGCTTCTTTCTTTTATCTTTACCACCTTAATACATATATATATATATATATAGAATGGTTCAAATAAGAACAAACTTTTTTTTTTATAAGAACTCTAAGAACCAATCGCAGCTACTTATTTTTTAATCACATATAAATCACATGTTATTTCTCTTTTTTTTTAAACGTTCATAATTTTTTTCACGACATCATTTATTTAAAAAAATTTCACCATAAAATTCAATATTTTTTTATCTTTCCAACACCTACCATATTGATATTCTATTCTAAAAAAATCGTACATCCGTTGTTTACATATGTGTAAATCTCGTTATACACATGTGTAGTACTGGATTTACATATGTGTAAATCCGATATTACATATGTGTAAAACGAATTTCGTTAAAAAAACGGAAATTTTTTTTATTTTTTATAAATTTTTTTATATTTTTTTATGAAAGAGAACTAGTTTTTTTTATGAGAACTCTAGGAACCAACCTCAACCACTAGTTCTCAATGGCAAAATTGTAATTAACAAAAACATATTTAAAAAATTTATAAATTAAAAAATAACATAAAAATAAAAAAAATAAAAACACAAAAATATTCCCCAAATTTCCCTCTTTCATAAAAAAATTTATAAAAAATAAAAAAAAATTCTCGTTTTTTTTAACGAAATTCGTTTTACACATGTATAATATCGGATTTACACATGTGTAAATACAGTACTACACATGTGTAATACAGTACTACACATGTGTATAAATAGATTTACACATATGTAAACAATGGATGTACGGTTTTTTTAGAAAAGTATATCAATATGGTAGGCGTTGGAAAAATAAAAAAATACTGAATTTTATGGTGAATTTTTTTTGAAAAAATGATGTCGTGAAAAAAGTTACGAACGTTTAAAAAAAGGGGGGGAATGACATGTGATTTGCATGTGATAAAAATAAGTAGCTGAGATTGGTTTATAAAGTTCTCACAAAAAAAGATGGTTCTCATTTGAACTGAACCCTCCCCTATATATATATATATATATATATATATATATATATATATATATATATATATATATATATATATATATTTGTGTGTGTGTGTGTGTATATATATATATATGTATCTTGTACATTACCTTTATTTTATTATTATTTTTAAACGACAAGTGTATAATCCTATTTTAAATTATAGGTGTTAGTTTTAGTTGAGTTTATTTATTTTTTCCTGGTTTTAACCACACCCTCAACTCTTTTACAAGGAAACATGTGATTAGCTCATGTTTGGAATTTCTTTTTTTATCAAAAATAATTCTTAAAAAGTTATTTTTAAAAGTTACTCATATTAACTTCTTAAAAGTAATTTATTAACTTTTTAAAATCAACTTTTAATTTTTTTCTAAAAAGTACTTATTAACTTTTCTAAAGTAATAAATTAAAAGTTAATCAAAAAATTAGTTTGTCAAACATAGCTCTAAATAAACCTCAATGTTTTTATACTAATAAAACAAAATTTTTGCACTCACATGATATTTTTAAGGTGTCCATCTAGCCTCCACATAGGATTTGAAAAAATGTATTAAGTACAGTAAAACTTACAAATTAGTAAATAAAAAATAGTTTATTAATAAATACTTATTTACTATTATATTGATCAAATCATTTTTTCTAAAAACAAATAAGACATTTTAAAATTTTTTATAATAAGAGTTAATTTTGTTAAATAAAATTAGAAATCCAGCTAACCATTGTTAAATTAAGAATATTTTACACATCGTATTCTTTTAAGCAAATATTTTTTTAAATATCAAGATTAACAAAATTAAATTCAATTAAAATTTAAAATGCATGACAATTCACTATAAGACAACAATTCCACTTCAATATGCATCATGGTTCTATCTTTTCAAATCTAGGTATGTTTTACCACGTCACTTTTCATATTCTTCATGTCCTTACATACGATGTTCACTATTACAACCTGCGTAACAAATGTGTATCTAACATAGTATATTATATAATCACTTCAAGGTAGTCTGGTGGTAGTACGTCTGCGTTCTTTGGTAGAGACCTGAGCTCAATCCTTTTCGAGTAAGCTCCTTGGAAAGATGGCCTATGATGATCACGAAATGTCAGGTCAAGAGTGGAGCGTTATACAATTGTATGACACTTATTGTGGTTTAATGTTTTAAAAGCTTAAGTCGATTGCCTCCTATAATGTTCTAGGGTGAAAGTGTCGTAGTTCAATAAACGAGGTTGGTAATACTTGTTTATTTATCCATATATTATTTTAACAACTATATCTTTTACTCTATATATGCTATATATACTTAACATACTTTAAACTCATATCATACTTATAAGGGATAATCATTAATTTACTATTGCTATAGAGCATGATGGTATATGTATTATATATTTTTTGTAGTTACAACATTAAAAATAGCATCACACATTCTTAAAGTCATGGCGGCCAATGGTTTCATGTAATCCTTTCATTTGTGTATCAGTAAAAAAATAGATATTTAATAATTCAAACTAATTACTACTGATTAATATTAATCACAAGTGAAACTTTAACTATTATTAGTTTTAACTTTCGATGTCATTACCAATAACATTCTCAACAATTGTTCGTTAACTCGATTAGTTTTTTATGACTTTACACGTGACGTTGCTTGTGATATGGCACTTGACATGACGTATTTATAATTAAATAAAAAATATAAATATATCACTCAATTTCTACGTCTCTTTGTCCTAAACTACTCAACCAACGACATAACGTTATGTTAAATAACTTTAGAAAATGATATCTTATAAGAAGGAATTGAGTAATATATTTATATTTTTAACTATAATTATATTATATGTCACATCACAAGCCAAGTCAAGTGATTCATCAACAAATAGTCAATAGTTTGAATTATTAAAATTAATTTTTTTTATTAAATAACCAAACTATTATCTCCATCACACCTATATTCTACATTTTATTGCTTGTTAACTATACGAACCTAAAGGTGCATACTACGTTTCTCTAATCGAACTACATATAATTTTGATTTTAATAAAAAAATTGACAACAAACTTAAACAGAATTTCGACATTAAATAATATTACTCAATCTTAATTACGTAGAAATAACGCTGATTGAAGACTTCTCCTTTTGACACATCCTAGTGTATGAACGATTTTC
Source organism: Flaveria trinervia (assembly GCA_025506515.1). Lineage (NCBI taxonomy): Eukaryota > Viridiplantae > Streptophyta > Magnoliopsida > Asterales > Asteraceae > Flaveria > Flaveria trinervia. The sequence continues at coordinate 834,097 of CM046443.1, forward strand.
ACAACTTGATTAGTTAATTCTATCAATAATCAAATCATGATCTTTATCTCATCTTTGTTAAAACAAATATTATTACAGCTAAAGATTCCAACATTATTTATTAAAAATAATGCTAATTTATGATTATTACATCATATAACTCTACAACTTTGGTTACAAAATGCCAATCGACTATTATATATTATGTTAAAAATGATGTGTCTTCAGCATAAGCATATGGCAAAATAAATTTATGTTTAGAAAAGACTTTGAAGAAAGAAGAGAAATAATAACTGTGTACCAATGTTTTCAGAACCGATCAGACGTCGAACCGGACGCGTTACTAGTTTGGTGGTTGGACTGGTCGGACCGACCGGTCCGATCCGGTCTCCAAAACACTGCTGTGTACAACTTTTAACTCATTTTTATAAGTTGCGTCCTAGCAGAGTGATTATCTCCAGGGTCCTTTCCCTCTTTAGTTCTATCTTTCTCGGATAAAAACATATTACTACCAAGCTAGAGCTTAACGAGGCTGGAGTTCAACTAATTTACACCTTTAAGTCCCTAATTATATGCTACTTAAAAACACTCATTCAGTGATCAATGAAGATAAAACAATCATTCAGAACTCAAGCTTGACTTGTTAACTCTTTGATGGTCATGTTTATGGTTAATATCATTAAACCATAGACGTGTCAAAGAGGACTTCTGGCTTGAAGATTGGTTCGCTATAGGAAGAAGAAATGGATGTTGCATTATGTCATTTTTGGAATTGAAAAGGCAACCTTAATATTTCAAAACATGCATACCACATTTTAACTTATTTTGGAGACAAAAACCTAGTCCATGCTTAAATTTTCAGAAAACGACAATGTTTTAAGACTGTCCTTGAGTCTTCTTCTGCCACCATTCCATGAACTTGACCTGGGCAGCCATGGTGTCTAACCTGTAAAGTTGAAGAGAATGATTTGCAATTTCTTGACCAAAACTCATCCCAAACACGGCCCCTGCTCCCAGCGACAGTGCAGCACCTACAAAATTACAGAGCAACTTAATTATCAAGTTATACATACATATGTCACACATTCACATTATGCTTTACCTCTAATGGGTTTATACAGGACCAGGTATAAAAGGTGACCTTAAAAAAAAGTGGGGCATATAAATCCGAACACATAAGGAAGTCCACATGAATGTAGACCTGGTGCTCAGCCCTCCCAAATCATGATATGATTTTTTTTCTCATATTTGACTGGTTGGAATTTATAGGAAATACTAATAAATAACTAAAACAAAACTGTTTGGGGTTACCCACTCACATCCATCCGTTTAAGCCCTGAAGCGGATATGAATGTAATTTATGGGTCTAGATACCTTATTTCTGTATTTCATATCATCGCAATCCATCTTAGTAAATCATACTACTGAGCTCAATCTTACAGATGTTTCAATTTTCACACGAAATCCAGACATCAAACTATAGCAGATGTTATTAATTAAAGAAAAACTTGGAAAATTCTAGTCTCTATTAGTTTAGAACTGAATTAACATCATGATGGTTGCTTTTGTTCAATATTAAGCACCAAAAGAAGAATAGGAAATATAGAAAATAACCACTTACCATGGGGACTTTTAGAATATTTCCATGCAAAGGCAGCAGTTGACACAGCTCCTACTATGCCTCCAACAGCCAGAAACTTCACAGCGTCACGACTCTTCTTCAGCTGTAAATCAAAAAATCATTTCGCATATAATCTTTTTATTATAATAAAAGTAGTCGCAGAGAAAAAACATTAATGACGTAGTCATCATTGCAGAATTCTTTTATGTGAACTTTACTCCAGAAGTTTGCTTCAAAACTTTTTTTTGTATTTTCTGAACAACGCAACAAATGACCAAACTTATATCACTTTAAGGAATTAATATATCTCGTTTTGACCAAGAACTACCAACTTTTAGTTTACATGCATATCATGTTTTACACATGCTTCTATGTCGATCTTACCCGACAAACCTCTAATAAAGGCTCTTGAACTATAAGAACTTCCCTTTTGAGTTCAGATTCATGACATCTCTACATACATGCATGTTTACAACTCTTAAACTATATAGTTTTAATGGGTAAAATGATTTATTTAACGTACAACCTCAACTTATTCAAGGTTCCTTAAGCATATACATTATTCTGTGCATTTATTCATATTTTATGAGTTTATTGTAATAGGAATGTTTGTGTCAAAAGTCATCCCTCTTCATGATTCATGCTCGCATATAGGGGTGCAAATTAGCCGAGCCGCTCGCTAGCTACTCGAGATCGGCTCGATAAAAAGCTCAAAATGAGCCGAGCCCTATCGAGCTCGAGCCGAGCCCGAACCTCAAAAAAAGCTCATTAAAATATTGAGCTCGAGCCGGCTCGCGAGCCAAAACAAGCTTTTTATTTATATACATTTTTATATAAATAACTATTAGTATATAGAAAAATAAGATAAAAAAATTAAATAATATGTATAATGTTTTTATAAAATATATAACTATAAACTTATATATAAAATATCACAAATTAATAATTAAATAATAAACGAGCTGAGCCAAGCCCGAGCCAAGCTCAAGCTTTAGAATTAAAGCTCGAAACGAGTCCTTGGTTTAAAAAAGCGAGAAGCGCACCGAAGCGAGAAGCGCACCGAAGCGACAAGGTCTAAAACCGAAGCGTGAAGCGCAAAAGCGGAGGGCTTTTCGTACGCGAAGCGCTAAGTGTTTATATAATTTTTTTAATATAATCCTATAGGTTTTTAGCATCCCCACCCAAAATATAGCTATAAATAATGTTTATATATGCTTTAATGTATAAATTACATGTATGTATAACTTCTTTAGCAACACTTATAGCATTTTTAAGCAAAAAAAGCACCTCCTGTACAAGAAGAGTGCGCCTCAGGGGGATTTTTTTTCCCAAAAAATCGCGCTTTTTTTGCGCTTCTTGTACAACGTGCGCCTTGTGTTACAAAAAGCCCCACACCTCGCCTCAAGAGTCGCCTTGCGCCTAGGCGCGCTTTTTTAAACCAAGAACGAGTCAAGATCGAGCCTAAATGAGCTCAGGCTCGGCTTGGCTCGTTTGCACCCTTACTCATATGCCCACATTTCATGCGAGTTAATTGCAAACATATTGAAAAAGTTTCCTACTTCAGCGATTTGTTATGTACTAAATAATGCAACAATTTGCGTTTAAGCACTTTATAACTCAAGCAACGCTTAAGTGATTGTCTATGATGCATGTGTTCGGCTTAGGGTACATGCTTTAGCCTCAATTTGCCTGGATAGCACCATACTTAATTAGAAAGCGAATGTGCTTTCGTAAGAACATATTTGTATTGCTTTATTGTTTTCCTGTGTCTTGCACAGACATTTGAATCTTTTGAGCTTCAAAA